>OX253933.1:16050000-16450983 GCA_945999865.1 Vitis cinerea var. helleri x Vitis rupestris
TTTTTTTTTTTTTTTTTTTTTTTTTTTGAGCTTGGTGCACGATTTTAACCTAGTGCAAGTCAAAAAAAAAAAAAAGAATGAGGAATAAAAAACACAAAAGGAACAAGATAGGATGATAACAGGATAAAAAAGATAAAGGGATAGAAAACTGATTTTAGAACCTGTGCTCCGATACCAAATGATGCGACCCTGAATCGACACGCTTTGAGACCCAACAAACAGTATTGGAATAATTGCCCAAGAAAGCTAAAATACAGATTTTTGATAGAACCTTGACCCAATGTTTATAAGTGAAATGTGAACCAAAAGTATAAGTACCAGACCTTGACCCAATGATTACAATGGAATCATGAACCGAAGGTATAAAGTTTGAACGCCATAAGGAAGAATCCCTGATAAGTTCACAGTTCTTGAAGAACCAAAAGAAAAGCGAAGCTTCACCTTTTCTGATTTTTTTATTCAATCAAATTATCCCCTATTATAATGAGTGCATACTATTTATATGTCATGACAAAAAAACTTACTAAATATTAAAACCCTAAATAAAAGTTGATTTGGTCTGAACTTAGCTGATCCAAAATAGGAAAATAGCTAAAAAAAACGTTCTAAATAATAAAAGCCTGAAATTAGAAGCTCTAGAATAGGAAAAATGTCTATTAATTGATATGGAGTTGGAAAGTCCATCAATCATCCACACCATAAATCACGCCCAATCAAGCCAGATTAGCCCTCAATAGCTTGGATTAAATTTATTATACCTTCATCTTCCTTTGGGCAAGGCTTGGAAAGTCCTGCGTTAGAATTAGCCCATTAAGTGCTTCTTTGATCTTCTTGGATCTTGCTTTAGTAATAGGCCCAACTGGAACATGCAATGGATCCTTGAATGCTTGTTGATTCTCATCACTAACCTTAACCATTTCTTCCTTTGCTTTCACATTAATGCGACACCAACCTTTTTTTATCTTAGTTTATTCTTTGTTTTTCAACATTGGGACGCCATCCTAGGTTCTATATAAGCTTAATCGTTTGTTTATTTGGTTTCTCATCATTGGGATATCATCTTAGGTTCTATGTTTCTTTCGTTTCTCATCATTGGGGCAGCATTCTATGTTCTATCTCAATTTATACAATGTTTATTTGGTTTCTCATCATTACAATGCCATCCTAGGTTCTGGTTTTGCTTAATCAGTTTTGTGTTAGGTTTCTCATCGTTAGGACATCATCCTAGGTTCTATCTATGTTTCTTTTTTGTTCCTTTGGTTTCTCATCATTTGGACACCATCTTAGGTTCTATCTCTATTTATTCTTTGTTCATTTGGTTTCTCATCATTGGGACACCATCCTAGTTTTTGTCTTAACCTGAATCATTTGTTCCTTTCGTTTTTTGTCATAAGGACATCATCTTAGGTTCTATCTTAATTTATTATTTGTTCCTTTATTTCCAATCATTGGCCCGCCTTGCTAGGTTCTATCCAAGCTTAATCATTTTTTGGTTTCTTGTCATTGGGACATGATCCTTAGTTCAATCTAATTTTAATCGTTTTTTCATTTGGTTTCTCATCATTGGGACGTCTTAGGTTCTATCTAAGTTTCTTCTTTGTTCCTTTGGTTTCATATCATTAGGAAACCGTCCTAAGTTTTGTCTAAGTTTCTTCTTTGTTCATTTGATTTCTTATCTTTGGGGTGTCCTAGGTTCCATCTCAATTTATTCATGGTTCATTTGGTTCCTCGTCATTGGGATGTCATCCTAGGTTCAAGTTAAGCTTAATTGTTTGTTCATTAGGTTTCTCATTGTTTGGACACTATCCTAGGTTCTATCTATGTTTCTTCTTTGTTCCATCAGTTTGTCATCATTTGGACACCATCTTAGGTTCTATTTTTCTTTATTCTTTGTTCATTTGGTTTCTCACTATTGGGATGCTGACCTAGTTTTTGTCTAACCTGAATCGTTTGTTCTTTTCGTGTTTCATCATAGGGACGCCATCCTAGGTTCTATCTCAATTTATTCTTTGTTCCTTTGGTTTCCCATCATTGGGCCGCAATCCTTGGTTCTATCTATGTTTAATCGTTTCTTCCATTGGTTTCTCATCGTTGGGACACAATCCTAGGTTCAATCTAAATTTCTTTTTCATTCCTTTGTTTTCTCATGGTGTGGACACCATCCTTGGTTTCTCATAATTGTGTGTTCATTTTGTTTCTTGTCATTGAGACACCATTCTAGGTTCTCTCTTAGTTTATTCTTTGTTCATTTGGTTTGTCAACATTGGGACAACATCATAGGTTCTATTTTACTTTCTTCTTTATTCATTTGCTTTCTCGACATTGGAACACCATCCTAGGTTCTATCTCAGCTTATGCTTTGTTCATTTGGTTTCTCATCTTAAGGACGCCATCCTAGATTTTATATAAGTTTAATCGTTTATTTCTCAACATTGGGACACCATCCTAGGTTCAATTTATGTTTATTCTTTGTTTAGTTGGTTTCTCATCATTGGAACTCTCACACCCTGAGTTTATGACTTTACCATTGATACTTAAAAACAACATAAGTGCTTTAAAAAAATTGGGGATACAAAAATTTAAATGTCGAGTTCTTACTTGATTTTGTGCAAAAAGAGAATATGGAAACCTATTATAAAGAGGTATACATCCTGTATTAAACTTTGTAACTCTTAGTTAACAAAATATGATCCGTTTCACAAAAAAAAACTTGTACTACGTTACTTTACATAAACAAAATTCCTATGGTTCACTATGGGTAGCCCATTGTCACACCCCGATTTTTGTTATTCTTCAAACTAAACAGTTGAAACTCAAATACAATATAAGTGCTCTCAAAAATTTAAATGCTGAGTTCCTGTTTGATTTTGTGCAAAAAGAGGATATGCACAACTTGTTATAAAGAGTACATCCTGTATTAAACTTTGTGACTATTATAGTTAACAAAAAAATATATCAAATGATAATGCCTGTAGCATCACATAAACACTTCCCACCAATCAATACTCTGAATATCATCTGTGATAATTCCATATCCTTCTTGCAATGCAACCACACCATGAATCATTTTGACAACACAAAACCATGAATCTTCATACCAATATACGTTCCAATATCATGTTAACATTTTAATGCAATAAATTGAGATTGAATGACACATTAAAACATTTTATGAAATCATAAAAATAACATGAAATTCCAACAAATGATTCAAGGAAAGAAATCAAATACACCATAGAATAGCATAAAATTCCCGTTAATTGTTTGCTTTAGTTCTTTCTCATCACTAGGACACCATCCTAAGTCTATGTTTCTTCGCTGTTCCTTTGATTTCTCATGATGGGGACAATATGGTAGGTTCTATGTCAGTGTACTCTTTGTTCCTTTGGATTGTCGTCATTGGGACACCATCCTATGTTTTATATAAGTTTCCTCTTTCTTACTTTCGTTTGTTTTCATTGGAACAACATGCTAGGTTCTATCACTACTTATTTGTTATTCCTTTTGTTTCCCATCATTTGGACGCAATTATAGGTTTTGTCTAAACTTAATCGTTTGTTCCTTTGGTTTCTCGTCATTGGTACACCATCCTAGGTGTTATCTCAGTTTATTCTTTGTTCCTTTGCTTTCTCATCCTTGGAACACCATCCTATGTTCTATCTAACCTTATGTTCTGTCTGAGTTTATTATTTCTTTTTCATTTGATTTGTCATTATTGGGACACAATCCTAGGTTATAATTAAGTTTCTTCTTTGTTCCTTTGGTTTCTCATCATTGAGACGCAATCTTAGGTGGTAATTAAGTTTCTTCTTTGTTGCTTTGGTTTCTTATCATTGGGACACCTTCCTAAGTTTCGTTTTAGCTTAATCAATTGTTCAATTGGTTTCTCATCATTGGGGCACCATCCTAGGTTCTATCGATGTTTAGTCATTTGTTCCTTATCATTGGGACACCATCCTAAGTTTTATCTATGTTTTGTCATTGTTCCATTTTTTTTTCTGCTCATTTGGAGACTATCTTAGGTTGTATATTGGTTTATTCTTTGTTCCTTTTCTTTCTGATCATTGGGACACCATTGTAGACTTATTCTAAATTTAATCATTTATTTGTTATTCCTTTGGTTTCTATCATTGGGACGTAATCATAGAGATTCTATCTAAGTTTAGTCATTTGTTACTTTGGTTTCTCTTGATTGGGATACTATCCTCGGTTCAATCTAAGGTTTTGTTTGTTCGTTTGGTTTCCCATCATTGGGACGCCATCCTAGGGTTTGTCTAACCTAAATTGTTTGTTTATTTGGTTTCTCGTCATTGGGTCACTATCTTAGGTTCAGACTCAATTTATTCTTTGGGACATAATGCAACGTTCTATCTCAGTTTATTTTTTGTTCATTTGGTTTTTCATCATTGTGACACCATCCCAAGTTTAATGTGTGTTTCTTCTTTGTTAATTTTTTTTCTAAACCTTGGGATACCATCATCGATTCGATCTCAGTTTATGCTTTGTTTCCTTTGGATTCTTGTCATTAGGACAACATACTAGATTCTATCTAAGCTCAATCATTGGTTCCTTTGGTTTCTCATCATCGTTGTGAAACGATCATGTGTTCAATCAAACTTCCATCTTTGTTCCTTTGATTTCTCATCCTTTGGAGACCATCCTACTTTCTATCTTAGTTTATTCTCACATTGGGACACCTCTCTATGTTCTTTCTAAACTAAATTATTTGTTCATTGGGACACCATCCTACGTTCTATCTCAATTTATTCTTTGTTCATTTGGTTTCTCATCATTGGGACACCATCCTAGATACTATCTTAGTTTATTCTTTCTTCATTTGGTTTCTCATCATCAGTATACCGTCTTAGGTTTTATCTCCATTTATTCTCTTTTCCTTTGGTTCTCATCACTGGTAAGCCATTCTAGGTTCTATCTAAGGTTAATCGTTTGTTTGTTAGGTCTTATCACCCTAGGTTCTATCTAAGGTTAATCGTTTGTTCGTTAGGTCTTATCACCCTAGGTTCTATCTATGTTTCTTCCTTGTTCATTTCGTTTCTCATCATTGGGACACCATCCTAGGTTCTATGTCAATTTATTCTTTGTTTATTTGATTTATCATTATTGGGTTGACATTCTATTCTTCATATAAGCTTAATCATTTATTCTTCAGCTTCTCATCATGGGACACCATCTTAGTTTATATCTAAAGTTGATTGTTTTTTCATTTGGTTTTCTATCATTAAGACACCATCTGTGGTTCTATCCAAGTTTTTTCTTTGTTCCTTTGGTTTCTTGTCATTAGGACTATATCCTCCTAAGTTCAACCACAATTTATGCTTTGTTCCTGTGGATTATCGTTGTTGGGACAACATCCTTAATTCTATCTCAGTTTATTTTTTGTTCCTTTGTTTTCTCGTTGTGAGGACATCATCCTAGGTTTTATCCGAGCTTAATAATTTGTTCCTTTGGTTTCTAATCAATGGGGACACGATCTTAGGTTCAATATTAGTATCTTCTTTGATCGTTCAATTTCTCATCCTTTGATCTTAGGTTAATTCAGTTTCTAATCTATGCGAATTAATTCTTTGTTCATTTGGTTTCTCATCATTGAGACACCATCTTAAATTAGTTCTATCTCATCTTAATCTTTGTTTATTTCATTTCTCATCATTTTGAGTCTATCCTAGATTCTATCTAAACTTCATTGTTTCTTCCTGTGGTTTGTCATCATTGGGGCACCATCCAGGGTTCTATCTAAATTTATTCTTTGTTCATTTTGTTTCTTATCATTAGGACACCATCCAAGGTGTATCTAAACTCAATCGTTTGTTCCTCTAGTTTTTCTCATCATTGGGACAACATCCTAGGTTCTATATCTGTTTATGTTTCATTCCTTTGGTTTCTCATCCTTGGGATGTCATTCTATGTCCTATCTAACCTTAATCATTTCTTCCTTTGCTATTTGCATCAATGTGACACCATCTTAGGTTCTATCTCAGTTTATTCTTTGTTCATTTTGTTTCTCATAGTTGGAAGGCCATCATAGGTTGTATCTAAGTTTAATCAATTGGACACCGTCTTAGGTTCTTTGTTTCTTTCTCATTTGCTTTCTCATCATTGGGACATCATCCTAGGTTCTTTCTTTGTTCATTTTGTTTCATATCATTAGAAGACATCATAGGTTCTATATATGCTTAATTGTTTGTTCGTTTGGTTTATCATCATTAGGATGCCATCCTCAGTTTTATCTGTGTTTTTTCTTTCTTCCTTTAGTTTCTCATCAGTACACCATCCTAGGTTCTATCTCAGTTTTGTCTTTCTTCATTTGGTGTCTCAACTTTTGGATACTATCCTAGATTCTAAGCTTAATTGTTTGTTCCTTTGATTTTTGAACATTCCGTCACCATCGTTTGATGTTTGTTCCATTGGCTTATCATCACAGGGACAGTATCCTAGGTTCAATCTATGTTTATTATTTGTTTATTGTTTTCCCATCTTTGGGACACCATCCTAGGCTCTATCTAAGCTTAAACATTAGCTCCTTTCAATTCTCATCAAAAGGAATGCATCCTAGGTTGAATCTAAGTTTCTTCTGTCTTCATTTGGTTTCTCAACATTGGGACACCATCCTAGGTTCTATTAAGTTTCTTCTTTGTTACTTTTGTTTCTCATTATTGGGACACCATCCTATGTTCTATCTCAGTTTATTCTTTTTTCATTAGGATGCTAGGCACTATCTATGTTTCTTCCCTTTTCCTTTAGTTTGTCATCATTGGTACACTATCCCAGGTTCTATCTTAGTTTTCTCTTTCTTCAGTTATCCTTAATCATTTGTTCATTCAATTTTTGAACAATGGGACACGATCTCAGTTTGATGTTTGTTCCTTTGGTTTCTCATCATTGGGATAGAATCCTAAGTTTCTTCTTTATTTATTTGTTTTCCCATCATTGGGAAGCCATCATAGGTTCTATCTATGCTTAACTGTTAGTTCCTTTCATTTCTCATCAATAGGACTGCATCCAGGTTGAATCTAAGTTTCTTCTCTCTTCATATGGTTCCTCATCATTGGGACACCATCCTAGGTTCTATGTAAGTTTCTTGTTTGTTAGTTTGGTTTCCCATCATTGGGACAACATCATATGTTCTAGCTCAGGTTTATTCTTTGTTCATTTTGTTTCTCATCATTGGGACGCCACCATCCCAAGTTGTTTCTAAACTTAATCGTTTGTTCCTTTTTTTTCTCATCATTGGGCACCATCAAAGGTTCTACCTCAGTTTATTCTTTTTATTCATTTGGTTTCCCATCATTGGAATGCCCTTAGATGTTGTATCTAAGTTTCTCATCATTGGGACACCATTCTAATTCCTATTTCATTTTATTCTTAGTTCATGCTTTGTATGATATGTGGAATGGTATCCTAGATTCTATTTAAGCTTAATCGTTTGTTCCATTGGTTTCTTATCATTTGGATGCTAGCCTAATTTCTATCTTTTTCTTTCCTTTTCGTTTAGTTTCTCATAATTGGCATGTCATCCTAGGTTCCATCTCAGTTTTTTTCTTTCTTCATCTGGTTTTTCATCATTGGGACACCATCTTTGGTTCTATCCAACTTTAATAAGTTATTCCTTTGGTTTCTGAACATTGGAAGGCCATACTAGGTTAAATTTAAGTTTGATGTTTGCTCCTTTGGTTTCTTATATTTGGGACAATATCCTAGGTTTTTCTATCTATGTTTATTTGCTTTCCCATCATTGGGACACCATCCTAGGTTCTAATGTATATTTCTTCTTTGTTACTTTTTTTTTCTCAATTTATTCTTTGTTCATTTCGTTTGTCCTTATTCAGAGGAATAATTAGGTTCTATCTAAACACAATCTTTTGTTCCATTGGTTTATCATCATTGGGACACCATCGTAAGTTTTTTTTTATCCAAGGTTGTAACTCTTTTCTTTATTCAATTGGTTTCTAATAATTGGGGAACCATTCAAGTTTCTATTTCACTTTATTCTTTGTTCACATTGTGTTTGATTAGTGGAACGCTATCCTAGGTCTATTTAAGCTTAATCGTTTGTTCCATTGGTCCCTTATCTTTGGCACACCGACCTAATTGCTATCCTTATTTCTCTCCTTTTCCTTTCTTCATCCTAAATTTCATCTCAGTTTTTCCTTTCCTCATCTGGTTTCGCATCGTTGGGACACCATCCTTGGTTCTATTCAACCTTAATCGTTAATTCCTTCAGTTACTAAACATTGGGGGACCATCCTATGTTGAATTTAGGTTTGATGTTTGTTCCTTTGATTTTCATCATTGGGACAAATATCCTAGGTTATATATAAGTTTATTCCTTGTTTATTTGCTTTCCCATCATTGGGATCGCATCATAGGTTTTATCTAAGCTTAAATGTTAGTTCCTTTCATTTCTCATCAATAGAACTGGATTCTAGATTGACTCTAAGTTATTCTCTCTTCATTTGGTTTCTCATCATTTGGACACCATCATAGGTTCTATGTAAGTTTCTTCCTTGTTCATTTTGCTTCTTATCATTCAAAGGAAAAACTAGGTTCTGTCTAAGCATAATTATTTATTTCATTGGTAGATCATCATTGGCACACCATCCTAGGTTCTTTATAAATTTAATCTTTTGTTCCGTTGCTTCTTGTCAATGGGACACCATCCAAGGTTCTAACTCAGTTGATTCTATATTCATTTGGTTTCTCATCATAAGGATACCATCGTCGGTTCTAATTCAGTTGATCATTTATTCATTTGGTTTCTCATCATAGGGATATCATCCTTGGTTGTATCTAAGTTTCTTATTTGTTTCTCATCATTGGAACACCATCCTAGGTTGTATCTAAGTTTCTTATTTGTTTCTCATCATTGGGACCCCATTCTAGTTTCTATCTCATTTTATTCTTTGTTCATTTTGTGTCTAACTATCCTAGGTGCTATTTAAACTTAATCATTTGTTCCATTGATTTCTTATCATTTGGACACCAGCCTAATTCCCATTTGAGTTTGTTTCCTTTTCCTTTAATTTCTCATAATTGGCACACCATCCTAGATTATATTTCATTTTTTTCTTTCTGCGTTTGGTTTTTCATCATTGGGAGACCATCCTAGGTTTAATTGAAGTTTGATGTTTGTTCCTTTGGTTTCTCATCATTGGGACAATATCCTAGGTTCTATCTAAGTTTATTATTTGTTTATTTGCTTTTCTATCATTGGGACGCCATCATAGGTTCTATCTAAGCTTAAATGTTAGTTCCTTTATTTTCTAATCAATAGGATTGCATCCTAAATTAAATCTAAGCTTCTTCTCTCATCATTTGGTTTTTTATCATTGGGACACCATCATAGGTTTTATGTAAGTTTCTTCTTTATTACTTTTGTTTGTCATCATTGGGACAGCATCATAAGTTCTACCTCAGCTTATTCTTTGTTCATTTCGTTTCTCATCCTTTGGAGGCAAACTAGGTTCTATCTAAACATAATCTTTTGTTCCATTGGTTTCTTATCATTGGGACACCTAGGTTGTTTACAAATTGAATTGTTTGTTCCTTTGCTTCTCAGGAATAGGACGCCATCCAAGGTTCTAACTCAATTGATTATTTATTTATTTGGTTTCTCATCATTGGGCTACCATACTCCGTTGTATCTAAGTTTCTCATCATTGGGACCCCATGCTAGTTTCTATTTCATTTATTCTTTGATCAGTTGAATGCTATCCTAGGTTCTATTTAAACTTGATCGTTTGTTCCATTGGTTTCTTATCATTTGGATGCCAACCTAATTTCTATATGTTTTTCTCTCCTTTTCCTTTAGTTTCTCATCATTGGCACACCATCCTAGGTTCTATCCAACTTTGATCATTTGCTCCCTCAATTTCTGAACATTGGGAGATCATCATAGGTTTAATTTAAGTTTCTTCTTTGTTACTTTTGTTTTTCATCATTGGGACAACATCATAGGTTGTACCTCAGTTTATTCTTTGTTTATTTCGTTTCAAATCATTCGGAGGCAAAGCTAGGTTCTATCTAAACATAATTTTGTGTTCCATTGGTTTTTGATCAATGGGACATCATCCTAGGTTGTTTCTAAATTTAATCGCTTGTTCCTTTGTTTCTTGTAAATGGGGCACCATCCAAGATTCTAACACACTTTATTGTTTATTCATATGGTTTCTCATCATTGCAATACCATTAATTTCTATTTCATTTTATTCTTTGTTCATTTTGTGTCTGATAAGTGGAATGCTATCCTAGGTTCTATTTAAGCTTAATCGTTTGTTCCACTGGTTTCTCATCATTGGGACACCATCCTAGGTTCTTTCTCAATTTATTCTTTGTTTATTTGGTTTCATATCATTGGGAAGACATCCTAGGATATGTATAAGTTTAATTTTTTGTTCGTTTGGTTTCTCATCATTGTGACACCCTCCTTGCTTCTATTTAGGTTTCTTCTTTGTTCCTTTGGTTTCTCATCATTGGGATAGCATCCTATGTTCTATCTTAGTTTATTATTTCTTTGTTTGGTTTTTCATCATTGGTGTGCCATCCTTGGTTCTATCTAACTTTAATCATTTGTTTCTTCAGTTACTGAATATTAGGACACCATCATTGGTTTGATTTTAGTTTGATGCTTATTCCTTTGGTTTCTCATATTTGGGACAATGTCCTAAGTTCTATCTAATGTTATTCATTTTTTTATTTACTTTCACATCATTGGGATGCCATCTTAAGTTCTATCTAAAGCTAAAACGTTAAATCCTTTCATTCTTTGTTCATTGTAGGGTGAATCGAAGTTTCTTCTTTGTTCCTTTGGTTTCTAATCATTGGGACACCATCATATGTTTTATCACAGGTTATTCTTTGTTCATTTTGTCTCTCATTATTAGGATGCAAAACTAGGTTCTATCTAAAGATAATTGTTTGTTCCTTTGGTTTCTTGTCATTGGGACACCATCTTATATTTTATCTCAGTTTATTCTTTGTTCCTTTGGTTTCTCATCATTGGGACATCATCCTAGGCTCTTTCTGAATTTATTCTTTGTTCATCTAGTTTTTAATTTTTTGGATGTCATCCTAAGTTCTATATGAGTTTCCTTTTTGTTAGTTTTGTTTCTCATCATTGGGATACCATTCTAGTTTCTAATTATCCTTAATTGTTTGTTCCTTTACTTTCTCAACATTGGGACACGATCATAGGTTTGATTTAAGTTTGATGTTTGTTTCTTTGGCTTCAAATCATTGGGACACTATCTTAGGTTCTATTATAATTGGGACCCCATCCTTGGTTCTATGTTAGCTTAAACGTTAGTTCCTTTTGTTACTTATCTATAGGACTGCATCTTAGGCTGAATGTAAGTTTCTTTTTTCTTCCTTGGGGTTGGTTCCTAGGTTTTATCTAAGTTTCTTCTTTGTTACTTTATTTTCTCATCATTGGGACACCATCATAGGTTCTATCTTTGTTTATTCTTTGTTCATTTTGTTTATCATCATTGGGATGTGTAACTAGGTTCTATCTAAACATAATTGTTTGTTCCTTTGTTTTCTCTTTATTGGGATGCCTTCCTAGGTTCTTTCTAAATTTAATCAATTTGTCCTTTGGTTTCCCATCATTGGGACACCATCTTAGGTTCTATATCAATTCATTTTTGTTTATTTGGGTTCTTAGGATTGGGTACCGTCCTAAGTTGTATCTAAGTTTCTTATTTGTTACTTTCGATTCTCATAATTGGGACACCATTTTAGTTTCCGTTTCTGATCAGTGGAACGCTATCCTAGGTTTTATTTCAGCTTAATTGCTTTTTCCTTTTGTTTGTCATTGTTGGGACTCCATCCTAGGTTCTTTCTGCACCTAATCGTATGCTCCTTTTATTTCTTGTCATTTGAGACACCATCATAGGTTATATCTCGATTTATTCTTTGATCATTTTGTTTTTCATCTTGGGACACCATCCTAAGATGTATCTAAGTTTCTTCTTTATTACATTTGTTTCTCATCATTGGGAAACCATTCTGGTTTCTATCTCAGTTTATTCTTTGTTTATTTGGTTTTTGATAGGTGGAAAGCTATCCTAGGTTCTATTTAAGCTTAAACGTTTGTTTCTTTGCTTTCTAATCATTCTGACACAATCGTATGTTCATCCTCAGTTTATTATTTGTTGATTTGGTTTCTACTTATTGGGATGTCATTCTAGGTTCTAAGTATCTTTTATGTTATGTTTGTTTCTAATAATTGGGACACTGTCCTAAGTTTATTCTAAGTTATTCTTTGTTCATTTGGTTTCATATATCATTGGAAAGACATCATAGGTTCAATATAAGCTTAATATTTTGTTCGTTTGGTTGCTCATCATTGCGACACCCCCCTAGGTTCTATCTAGGTTTCTTCATTGTTCCTCTTGTTTCTCGTCATTGGGACACCATTCTATGTTCTATCTTAGTTTATTTTTTGTTTGTTTCATTTCTCATCAATGGGACGTCATCCTAGGTTTTTTTTATCCATGTTTCTTCTTTTTTCCTTTAGTTTCTCATCTTCGCTACACCATCCTAGGTTTTATCTTAGTTTTTTCTTTCTTTATTTGGTTTCTCATCATTGGGATGCCATCCTAGATTTTATCTAACCTTAATCATTTCTTCCTTCAATTTTTGAACATTGGGACACCATCATAGGTTTGATTTAAGTTTGATGTTTGTTCCTTTGGTTTCTCATCATTGGGACACTATCCTAGGTTCTATATAAATTTATTCTTTGTTTAGTTGTTTTCCTATCATTGGGACCCCATCCTACGTTATCTAAGTTTAAACGTTAGTTCCTTTCGTTTCTCATCCATAGGACTGCGTCCGAGGTCGAATCTAAGTTTCTCATTTCCTCCTTAATTTCTCATCATCACATCTTAGGTTCTATCTAAGTTTCCTCTTTGTTACTTTTGTTTATCATTATTTGGACACCATCATAGGTTCTATCTCTATTTATTATTTGTTCATTTCATTTCTCGTCATTGGAATGCATAACTAGGTTCTATCTAAACATTGTTTGTTGCATTGGTTTCTCATCATTAGGACACCATCCTATATTCTATCTTAGTTTATTCTTTATTCCTTTGATTTCTCATCATTATGTCACTTTGCTATGTTCAATCTTAGTTTATTCTTTGTTCATTTTGGTTTCTCATCATTGGGATATCATCCTAGGTTCTTTACTCAATTGGTTTCTCATCATTGGGACGAGATTATAGGTTCTACATAAGCTTAATCTTTTGTTTCTCATCATTGGGTCGCCATCCTAGGTTCTTTACTCAATTGGTTTCTCATCATTGGGACGAGATTGTAGGTTCTACATAAGCTTAATCTTTTGTTTCTCATCATTGGGTCGCCATCCTAGCTTCTATCTCAGTTTATTCTTTGTTCCTTTTGTTTCTCATCAATGGGATGCTATGCACGGTCAATCTAAACTTACTTATTTGGTCCTTTGGTTTCTCGTTTTTGGAAGGCTGGCCTAGGTTCTATCTTAGTTTGGCGTCCAAATTAAGCTTAGATAGAACCTTGGATGACAGTCCAACGATCAGAAAAAAAAAGGAAAAAATGAATAATCTTATGTAGTACCAAGTATGGAGTCCCGATGATTATAAATCAATGGAAATAAAAATAAAATAGATAAAACCTAAAATGGTGCCCCAATGATGAGAAAGAAAATGAATTAAGAATAAATGAAGATAGAAGCTAGGATGGCGACCCAATGATGAGAAACCAAAGAAACAAATGAATAAGGTTAGATAGAACCTTGGATGGCGTCATAATGATGAAAAATGAAAGGACCAAAGAATAAACTTAGATAGAAGCCACGATTGTCTCCCAATGACGAGAATCGAAATGATCAAACAATTAAGCTTAAATAGAATCTAGGATGGCGTTCCATAGAAACAAACTGAACAAAGAATAAATTGACATAGAACCTAGGATGGTGTCCGCATTTTGACAAACCAAAGGAAATAAGAAGAAACTTAGAACTTAGGATGGTGTCCCAGTGATGAGAAACCAAAGGAACAAATGATTAAGCTTAGATAAAACCTAGGATGGTGTCCTAATGATGAGAAACCAAAATGAACAAACGATTAAGCTTAGAAAGACCTAGGATGGCATCCCAATGATGGTAAACGAAATGAACAAAGAATAAAATGAGATTGAACCTAGCATTGTTTCCTAATGATGAGAAACCAAAGGAATAAACGATTAAATTTAAACAGAACCTTGGATAGCATCCCAATGATGAGAAACCAAATGAATGAAGAATAAACTAAGACAGAACCCAGAATGGTGTCGCATTAATGCTAAAGCAAAGGAAGAAGCGATTATGGTTAAATAGAACATAGGATGGCGTCCAAATGAGAAACCCAAGGAACAAAGGATAAATAAAGAACCTAGGATGGTGTCCCAATGATGAGAAACCAAAGGAACAAAGAGGAAATTGAGATAGAACCTAGGGTTATATGTCCCAATTAATAAGAAACAAAAGAAAGAAATGATTAGGCTTAGAAAGATCCTAGAATTGTGTTCAAATGATGAGAATCCAAATGAACAATGAATAAACTGAGATAATACCTAGGATGGGGTTGCATCGATGCGAAAGCGAAGGAAGAAACGATTAAGATTAGATAGAACATAGGATGGCGTCCAAATAATGAGAAACGAAGGAACAAACGATTAAGCTTAGACAAAACCTAGGATGGTGTCCCAATGATGAGAAACCAAAGGAACAAAGAGGAAATTGAGATAGAACCTAGGGTTATATGTCCCAATTAATAAGAAACAAAAGAAAGAAATGATTAGGCTTAGAAAGATCCTAGAATTGTGTTCAAATGATGAGAATCCAAATGAACAATGAATAAACTGAGATAATACCTAGGATGGGGTCGCATCGATGCGAAAGCAAAGGAAGAAACGATTAAGATTAGATAGAACATAGGATGGCATCCAAATAATGAGAAACAAAGGAACAAACGATTAAGCTTAGACAAAACCTAGGATGGTGTCCCAATGATGAGAAACTAAACGAACAAACGATTAAGCTTAGATTTAGGATGATGTCCTAATGATGAGAAATGAAATGAACAAAGAATAAAATAAGATTGAACCTTGGATTGTTTCCCAATGTTGAGAAACCAAAGGAACAATCAATTAAGCTTAGACATAACCTAGAATGACGTCCCAATGATGAGAAACCAAATGAACAAAGAAGAAATTGAGATTGAACTAATGATGGTGTCGCATTGATGCAAAAACGAAGGAATAAACAATTAACGTTAGATAGAACATAGGATGACATTCCAATGATGAGAAACCAAAGGAACGAAGAATAAACTAAGATAGAACCTAGGATGGTGTTCCTATGATGAGAAACCAAAGGAACAAACAATTAAGGTTAGATAGAACCTAGGATGGTGTCCCAATGATGAGAAACTAAGCGAACAAATGATTAAGTTTTGGATAGAACCTAGGACGACACCCAAATGAGGAGAAACGAAATGAACAAAAAATAAAATGAGATACAACCTTAGATTGTGTCCCAATGTTCAGAAACCAAAGGAACAAATGATTAAGTTTAGATAGAACCTATGATGACGTCCTAATGATGAGAAACCAAATAAATAAAGAATAAACTGAGATAGAACCTAGGATGGTTTTCCAATGATGAGAAACCAAATGAACAAAGAATAAATTGAAATAGAATCTAGGGATGTGTCCCAATGATAAGAAACCAAATGAACAAACAATTAAGCTTAGATTGAACCAAGAATGGTGTCCTAATGATAAAAACCAGAGGAAAAAACGAATAATCTTAGGTAGTACCTAGGATGGCATCCTAATGATGATAAATCAATGGAATTAGGAATAAATTTAGAAAGAACCTAAAATGGTGTCCCAATGATGTGAAGGCATAAGAATAAACCAAGATAGAACCTAGGATGGTGAACCAATGATGAGAAACCAAAGGAACAAACAAATAAGGTTATATAGAACATAGGATGACGTCCTAATGATGAGAAGTAAAAGGACTAAAGAGTAAACTTAGATAGAACCTATGATGTTGTCCCAATGAAAAGAATCCAAAGGACCAAATGATTAAGCTTAGATAGAATCTAGGATGGTGTCCCCATGATGAGAAACTAGAGGAAAAAAGAAGATACTTAGAACTTAGGATGATGTCCCATTGATGAGAAACCAAAGGAACAAATGATTAAGCTTAGAGAGAACCTAGAATGGTATCCCATTGATGAGAAATGAAATGAAAAAGAATGAAGTAGGACAAAACCTAGGATGGTGTCCTAATGATGAGAAACTAAATGAAGAAAGAAGAAACTTAGATAGAGCCTAGGATGGTGTCCTAAAGATGAGAAACCAAAGGAACAAACAATTAAACTTAGATAGAACCTAGGACGACATTTCAATGATAAGAAACCAAGGGAAAAAAATGAATATTCTTAGATAGTACCTAAGATTGTGTCCCAATGATGATAAATGAATGGAACTAAGAATAAACTTATATAGAAGTTATGATGGAGTTCCAATGATGAGAAAACAAAGGAACAAAGAATAAACTTAAATAGAACCTAGAATTGTGAGCCAATGATGAGAAACCAAAGGAACAAACGAATAAGGTTAGATAGAACCTAGAATTGTGTCCTAATGATGAGAAACGAAAGGACCAAAGAATAAACTTAAATAGAACCTACAATGGTTTCCAAGACAAAACAATTAAGCTTAACTCAAAATATCAATTCTAAAAAAAATCTCTTTTCTTTAACTAAATCACAAACAGTTAAGTAAGCAAACTGAATCACCTTGCCTAAAGTAGTGTTCAAAACTAAATCAAACAATTAAACACCATATTGTCCTCAAGTAGTGTTCAAGCTTGATCTTCAAAAATCCTCAATGGGGTCACCAATTTGTGTACTCACCTAAGAAAAGTGACTCCTTAAGTTTTGGAAAACCCTGTATTTGAAAAAACTGAGTCTAGGGTAGAGAGGATTAGGTTAGCTATCAGAAAGGTACCTCAAAGAGGTAGCACCCCTCTAAGCCTTAAAGTGGTCTCTATTGGCTAGATTGTTATTCATATTCAAACAAATATATCCAAGTAATCAATCACATGAGTAAGGAAGATAGGCGTACTTGAGCTACAACTTAAGCGTTGTCATAAGATATCAAATTTAGTTTAAAACACACACACACACATGTATTTTACCATAGTTAAGAAATCTAACATGGTGAGTCAAACAAGCAATCAAAAATATATTAAGCATGATAATGATCATATATGAAGCTTTACATAACTAATGGAATTAAGATGCAAAGATAGGAAGTGTACCTGAATAACAATGCGCTTCCACAAGACACTAGAGGTTAGATCAAAGTTATAATAATAGACGTTAAAGAAAAGAAATCCTAGCATGCATGGTATTTAAATATCACAACAGAAATGACCAAAGTATAAGAAAACACCAATTATTAGACAAGTCATGTATATAACTCCCAAAAAAGGAGAAAAAAAAAATCAAGGGTTATGATTAAAACATTTAGCAAAACAGGTAGCACACTATTATCAAAAGAAAAAATATAAACTAATATATAAGAACATCATTTGATCATGAAAAATAAAGACAAACCTCTCAATTTAGTCTATATCACGATACAATAACCAAAGTCAAGCCAAGATAAGTCAAATAACTCCAAAAAAATAGCATAGTTAAGTAAAGTACAAGATCATTAGCATGCAATCAGAACAGGAAGCATCATAAAACAAATCCTAAAAAAAAAAAAAAATCTTGAAGTGGAATTTAATTACAAAAAATTTCAGGAAACATCCCCTACACTTCTGGAACAACATAAAAAAACTCAAACACTCATTCAAATAAAAAAAAATTTAAGCAAAAACACCCAAAAGTTCCAAAAGGTCCAGAACTAGGTAGAAAATGGTGACATGCATAAACTCAATTTGTAAAAATATTCAAAGGTCTTTGATCGTTTGGTTTTTTCATTGTTTATTGATCAAAACAAAATTTATAACCAAATCCACTACTCTATAGCAGCTTGTACTTAATCAAAAAGTGGTTTTGATACATACTACTATAGTATAGTGGATTTTAGGTATCGTCCACAAGGATGGATTATTCTTGGTAATCAAGGCTTGAATGAGAAAAGAAGGAATGGTTGTGATCAAGTGAAAATGATTTGACAATTCATGATAAAAGTTCAAAATAACAATGATTTCAAATTGAGAGGAAAATGAAATGTAAATATAGAAGAAAATTAATAGAAAATGAAATTCTCGGAGTTAGGATTTTCTATAAAACAATTTCCATGGTGAATAAATGTTGAGATCCAATTTTCATCAAGTTAGATTGAAAACCTAAATTTTCATCTAAACTGATTTTTTATTTAGCTTTAGATTTAGATCTAATTTCTCTTCAAATTATGTCATTTAATCCAAGAGATCAATCCAAATCATATATTCAATTTATCTTAAATTGTCTTCCAATAATTCACACAATGCAACTATTTAATCCCATCAAATCTAGCATTAAGAATTTGATGAATCTAACTAGTTTGCATTGTAGTAATCATTGGAAGATAATTTAAGATAAATTGAATATATGATTTGAATTAATCAATCAATTGGATCAAATTACCTTTGCAATTCAAGCTCATTTCTCTAATTCACCATAGATCTTGCCTTCTTCGAGAAAAACAAGATTTAGCCACTCATGCTTGGAGATTTGGTCTCACAAGACATGTTTGGCTAATGAGGAAATGAGAGAAAATGAAGGAAAATAGAGAATTCTATAGAAAGAGAAAATCTGGAAAGTTCTACAATTAGAAAATGTCTAAAAGTCCCCCAAATGAGTAAATCAAGTTTCTATTTATAGGTCAAGTTCAAGTGGACACTTGGCATCATCCAAGAGGTCTTTCAAAGGCTTCTTCACCAAGAAATCTGGAAAAATGCAATTTCGCACAAGCTTCAACAATTCCGCACGATTGTGCGAAGTGGAAAATGCATCAACACCAATTTCGCATTCTTGGAGCATTTCGCATGATTGTGCAAAATTTTCGCATAGTCATGCGAAATCAGTTTTTAGTTTTCCCTTTGAGTTGCAGCCAAAATTACTTTCTGGTCCATTTCGCATAACTGTGCGAAACTTTTGCATGATCATACGAAATGGAAAAACATAGTTTTTCAACTCCTTTTTGTCATTTTTCCCATTTCTTTCTTTTGAATCCACCTCAACCACCTTCAATTCAACTCCAAATCTTGGCCCAAGCATTGCTTCTTCCTCATCATCCATATTGTTTACCTTCCTTGATTCCATTTCTCTTTTGTCACTCAATACTTCAAAAATCACCTTGAAATATCTCCAAAACTTCACAAAAACCATTAGTATTTCTTGTAAGGGTAGCAATGTATTACTTGGGTATATTAGGCATAATTACTACTCAAAATGTATGAAACTCATGATAATTATTATCTAAAATGTGTGGTTTTTGAGTAGTAATCAGTCTCCTAAAATCATAAAAAATAAAAATAAATCATACATGTCCTTTAAGTTGTCTAGTTTACAAAATAATAATAATAATAAATAAAGCCAAGACTAGATAGCCTTAGAAAGTATTTTTAAAACCCTCAAACTTATCAACTATCCAAAAAAAGTCATGTACAGTAGGCACAAATTTGAAAAATCATATCTTTCTCAAGAAACATATTTTTTTAATAATATCTCAAAATTCAATTTTAAGAAGTAAAAAATATGAGGAAAATATTTATTTAAATTCAAAATATCAAAAAGTAATTTAATTTTGCAAAGTGCTCTCAAGTGTACAGAAGTAAGCCTAAACAGAACATGCTGAAAGAAATTATCATAATTTTGACTTCAAGAAAATCTTTTTTACTCGAATAATATTCCAAAATCAAGTTCAAGAAGTAATGAATATCATAAATTTTTTGGAATTTTTTTGAAAAGTACTCTAAATTATCAAAACGAATTTTAAATCCAAATGGTTAGTAGGTGAGTGGAAACCGACAACAAGGATGAGTTATGAAAAATTCTTTCATATAAGGATTCCATCAAACCAATATGCTTTCAAAAATAAAAATCAAGACTTTTAATAGCATGAAATAAAACCAAAAGATCTAGAACCTAAAAAATACCAATCTTCTAAGGATGAAACATTCAATAAAAATAATCATCAAATTACAAATATAATAACAAGCAAATTTAAGACCTAAGAATCAACAATCTTCCAAAGATGAGAATTTAATAACATAGTGCAATCAAAGACATGCATAATAACAAGAAAATCTAAAACCTAAGAACTACCGAATTTCTAAATATGCGAATTTTAAATATAATAATGCAATCAAAGGCATGCATAATAACAAGAAAATCTAAAAACTCATAACTACCAAATTTCTAAAGACAAGAACTTTAAATATAATAACACAATCAAAGACATGTAATATAACAAGAAAATCTAAACCAAAGAACTACCAAATTACTAAAAATGAGAACTTTAAATAGCATAGAGAAAAAAATTTAATAACACAAAACCTAAAACAAGATGATTAAAATTATCCAACTTTACAAGATAAAATTTAAATAGCATGGTAAATAACCTAATAACACAAAACCTAAAACAAGATGATTAATTACTACAATTATCAAACTTTGTAAGATAAAACATCATGACATCAAATCAATAAAACGAATTAAACTAATTAATTAAAACTATAAAACTTTTGAATTAACTTAAACGAAATAAACTAAAATGGCACAAGCTTCAAAATAAAAATTTTATCCTACAAAACAATTAATCTAGTGAACTATAATAATAATAATAATAAAAAGTTATAACCTTTCGATATGATACAATAAATAGAAAGGAAACTAAAAACAATTCTAATTTTTTAATATAATATAATGAACTAAAAAAACTAAACTAAAGAAATTAAAACCTTTCAATATAATATGATGAATTAAAAACTAAACAAAAAAAAAAAAAAATCATACCTTTCAATATATATATATATATATATATATATATATATATATATATATATATATATAATTAATCAAAACCAAACTAAAAAATAATAAATTTTCAAACATATATAATTAATAAAAAACCAAACTAAAAAAAAATCAACTTACCTTCCCATTGTTGTGTGTGTGAATCTTTTCTCCCTTATGGTGTATTGAAAGTGACAACCGCTTTTCTTAAGTCCAACGTGCGGCTACAACCACCATCTTATGGTACGTCCTATGGATATCTTTTCAATTGTGTATGGCAGCCTTTATGTGACCGTGTGTGGAGAATTCTCTCTAATGGAGCCCCATGTTGCTGCTTCTTATGGGAGATACAACCCAAACTGTGGTGTGTGGTTGCCTCTTCTGTGCGTGCCTCTTTGCAACCATGATTGGTGGACTCCAATGGTGTGTTGTGATGCTTCCTGAATTGATAGTCCATTTCCTTGGTGTGTGATGCTAAGAGGGATCTCTCATGATGCAAACTGTGCGGTCGTGAGGGTGGCTGTGAAGAAACTTGAATTCGCATGTAAGAGAAGGCCCCTCTTATAGTGCGTTATTCACCCTCTCAAGGAGTCTCATGATCGATTGTCTCCCTTTTCAGGCTGCCGCGTGTCGATGCTTCTCTATGGAGAATGACGTCTATATGAGGACTTATGCAACCCCTCCCGTAGTGGACTATGTGTAGGCTTTTTCTTTTTGACTTGCCCTTGGCTATTGTTCTTGAAGAGGATATAACTTCTCCCCAAAGCCCAATGGATAAGTTGTCCTCGATATTTTTGGTGTTGCAACCCCCCCATTCTTCTCCAAAATGTAGTGATCCCTCTTTCCAAAAAAATGCTTAAAAGGCCTTATCCATGGCTTAGCCCTTGAAATTCTGCCAAAACGTGCTCAGAATCCTCCAGAATGTGAACCCAACTCCTTCCCAAAAAGGGCTCCAAAAGTTCTCCCTTTGATCAACCATCGTTCCATCTAAAAAACATACCTAATCTTTCCCCCAAAATGAACTTGATTTTTCTTTCCAGAACGTTGCTCCATACTTCCAAAACAAAAAAACAAAAAACAAAAAATCTTGTGAATATCTTCCTTCAATATGGATGGGGTACTCAAAATCCCATGCAAAACAAACCAAAAAAAAAAAAAAAAAAAAGAATGAGGGTTAAAATCAATAAAAATCACGAAATTGAAAATTAAAAATATTAAAATTATGCGATTAAAAAAATTAAAAGCCAATCACATGCAATTTTGAGAAGAATGGAATATTATTTCATTCAACTTAAAGAGACTTAAAATCATTAACCACAAACAATTTCCTAAAATAAATAAATAAATATTAAACAAAAAAAAAAAAACAAGAACATGCAATCATGCAAGAATTACCTAAAAAGTGACCTAAATGTACTTAAGGTGGGGTTTGGGTGAACCTAAGTGGCTTAGAGGAACCTAAGTGGGCTTGAGTGAACCTGAGTGGGCTAGGTGTGCCTAGGTGGGCTAGGTGTCCCTAGGTGGGCCTAGATAAACCAAAACAGGACTTTGTGAACTAGAGTGGGCCTAGGTGAACCTAAGCGGGTATAGGTTAATCTAAATGAGTCAAGGTGAGCCTAAGTGGGCCTAAGGGAGCTTTGATGGGCCTAGGATGGTGCCTAATGGATTAGGTGTGCCTAAATGAACCTAAGTGAGCTTGAAAGATGCCTAAGTGACCTAGGGTGATCAGAAAAGTACCTAAGTGACCTAAAAGTGTACCTAAATGAGCTATTCTAAAAAGATAAAAGGAAAATCCTACATCTAACTTAGAGTTGCAAAGGATCATAATGAGAGGCTAGATAAATCCCTCGACCAGAGTTTTTATGGTGTCTCAAAAAGATAAGTTGTATCAATGGGCCACAAAGGAACTATTATGGAGTACTAAAAGAGCACTGAGGAATGTGGTTAGGGGACAAAATCAAGGGTCTATAATAATATAAACAAAGCAACCAAACTAATAATCTTTGAAAATTAAACTAAATATGTGATCAATTGAACAACCAAACTAATGATTTTTAAAAGAAACTAAACTAAGCACAATAAGAAAGAAACCAAACTAATATTTTTTTAAAAACTAAACTAAATATTAAATTAACAGAATGACCAAACTAATGATTTTTAAAAGAATTAAACCAAGCATAAAATTAACAAAGCAACAAAACTTGTAATGCTTAAAAACTACATTAAACATGAGAGCAACATAATAACCAAACAAATGATTTTTAAAAGAAACTAACCGAAGTATGATATCAACAAAGCAACCAAACTAATAATTTTTGAAACCAAAACTAAATATGAGATCAATTGAATAACTAAACTAATGATTTTTAAGAGAATTAAACCAAGCATAATATCAACAAAGCGATCAAACTAATAATTTTTTAAACCTAGACTAAATATGAGATCAACTGAATAACTAAACTAATGATTTTTAAGAGAATTAAACTAAGCATAATATCAACAAAGCAACCAAACCAATAATTTTTGAAACCTAAACTAAATATGAGATCAACTGAATAACTAAACTAATGGTTTTTAAAAGAAACTAAACTAAACATAATATCAGCAAAGTAACAAAACTAATAATTTTTAAAAACTAGACCAAACATAAGATTAAAAAAATAACCAAACTAATGATTTTTTATTAATTTAAAAAAACTAAATTAATCGTAATATCAACAAACAAACCAAACAAATATATTTTCAAAACTAAACTAACCATGAGATTAAAAGAATAACCAAACTAATGATTTTTAAAAATAAATAAACTAAGCATAGCATCAACAAAGCAACCAAATTAATAATTTTTTAAAAACTAAGCTAAACATATGATTAATGGAATAACCACAACTAATGATTTTTAAAAGAAACTAAACCAAGTATAAAATCAACAATGCAACCAAACTAACAATTTTTATAAACTAAACTAAGCATGAGATCAAAAGAATAACCAAACTAATGTGTGGACCTGCATTTCGGCTCATGCGCTTCCGCTCGATGGCGAGCTTGATTTTTATTTGAAAAATGATTTATTGATTATGAAAATGACTTGGAGTCACCACTTATTTTTGTTTTATTTTTGAAAGGGTAAACAAAATAAGAAAGAAAACCCTAAGTGTGACTCCTTATTTGGAAAAGGTGGTCTATGAAAAACCGGATAGGGTTCGGGGGTCAGGTTACTTATTGGAAAGGCATGGTAAAGACAGTAACACCCCTCTAAGTCCCTAAAGTCGGCTCTCTACTAATAAAATGAAGCTGACGTGACAGTCAATAAGAAAATCAATGGATACTGAAAACGATCATGCACGTGTGAGAATCAATACATGCATATAGAAGACCAAAGTGAGAATGGGTGTGTACTTGGGCAATGAGCCATTATGCGCTATCAAGAGAGGGGGTTAGTGCACAATTAAGAAATAATCTCATGCATGTCATAGAGCAGAATAAATCAAACAAATATAGCAATCAACCAGTCAATCAGTCAATCATAAAATCACATATGTTGGACCCCCACCAAAGCCCATTTTATATTGTATGAGTCAATCCCATAAATTCCATTATTTGAAATTACAGGAATAAATTCATACTTATTTTAAAACATTTTAAAAGACCAAGAAAGATTTAAAAATTGCTTGCCGAATAGAAAGTGGAAGCAAATTTTATTAAAAAGGGATTTTATCGACTTTAAGATTATTAAGAAAAAAAATAATGGGAAATAAAAAGTAAAAAATAAAATAAAATAAAATAATAAAATAAAATAATAAAATGAAATAATAAAAGAGAATAAAATAATGAAAAGGTTAAGGAGTAAAAGAAAACTACTTGAAAATCAGATTTTTGAAAATCAATTTTTGGAAGCGAAGATAGCTTGAGAAATGAAACATCCACTTGTTTCCATTCTTATCCTCATATGTCAGCATATATTCAGAACCATGAAGAATATCCATTAAGTGACTCTCAGTTAGCCCATCGCGCCATATAAGTACATGAGAACCACACTGCCCAATTGGAAAGCAGGTGAACATCTTCTCTAGAGCCGATGAGAGTTCCATATAATTGCAATAGGTTTTGAGGTCGACCTTCCTCAGGTATGGAGCACCATACATGCTAACTTTAACGTAGAGGCAACCCAATCACGATTTGTCTTCAGCATTTTGAAGCAAATGAACAAAGGGGACCAATTATGTTTGCCTCAATTACAGCCCGAATCTGCTCCTTGTTGCTAGCTGTGATATTTGAAATAGTCCAACAAGCTTCCTTCTTGATGCTCTTATTATGGTTATTGGTCAACGGGTTCAGAAGGCAAAGAAGTGCCTGATGGTTGATTATGCACTGGGTTTGCATATCATCTCCAATGACAATGTTTCCAACCATGCGAAGTGCAGGAATGAGAACAGAAGGAGATGAGTAAAGTAAAAGCTCAACAAGCCTAGGATATACACCCGCTTCAATAACAGCTTGAACTTTGTCATTTGTACCATCAGAAAGGTAAGATAGTGCCCAACATGCATCAGTTAGCACATCTTCATCATTCGAGTGAATAAGACGCCCAAGAGCTGGAAGAGCAGGCTTTTGTCTAATCAAAAGGAGGTTGTGGCTTGCCCCTATTGCACTCCATAAAATCTGTTAACTCTCAGAAAAAAATACAAAAGGTAATCTCTGTTTGAACTGATAGAAGGGGGCCATTTATCTATGGTAACTTCAGCGAGGTTCAGATGTTATAATCCTTTGTCCAATCTTCAACTGCTGCATCAACCACTGTAGTCCTCGTCTGAAGCATCAATGTCTTCATCATCCCCGCGTCGTATTTATGCAATATCTGCCTGAATTCTCTCTAGCATCTCCTTCCTACGCAACTCCAACTCTCTATGAAAATCCATCCTCAATGCTCTTTTCAATAATGCAGATCTTAATCTTTCTTGAAACAACATTCTGCAGCATAAGATCAGTTACTTCACCTTAAGCTTTTGGGTCTTATGCATGATGATGGGAAGCCTCTGGCTGTTGGTGCTTGGATCATTATATGCAGCAGAATCAGAAGGATATCCTTTTGCAGATAAAGCTTGGAATGTAGCTTCTCTCCAGCAGCTTTCCGAAGAATGATGGGGTTTGCATCATCCTTAAAAATGCAATGCATGCGAGTGTCCCTCAATCTCATAAGCACTCCATCGACTCTAAACCAGAAACGCAAGAGAAGAAACCAACAAGTTGGCATGACCCTCACTTTCACAGTTAAAAGTGACACTCCACTATCAGCCAATTCATCTTCATATAAGATTACCTCATCATAAAAAAGAATAGGCTCTTTTGATGCTAGTGAAGCCACATCAAATTTTTTTTATTGCATTCCTCCCAACAAAGAGTGTAGGCCCCCAGTGATTCTTCCCCTCTTCCATGCTTCTCTTGTTCTATCTCGATCCCCTGCCACACTACAACTCTCTCGTTTTTAGCTCCTCACTTCCACCCTTCAGTGTAAAGCCATTCAAATGTTGAAGACGCCGAGATATGGAATAAGCTTGCATGCGGGCTTAGCAATAGCCTGATTTATTCTTCAGTAAATGAAACTAACAACAGTAACCTTTAAGGGATTGGCAATGAGCATCATATCCCAATGTCCCAAACTTTGAGCCAATCACGTGAGCTAGTGCACAGATTGCATGCATCGTTTCCTTATGCGTTGTAGGGTCACAACGAGCAAAAATCTTGAGGAATAGAATTATATCCTGATCTGCGATTCGGAATATAATGGGATTGAGTGGTTGAACGTATGAGTGAGGGTATTCAAATTCAATGGGTATGAAAGATGAGTTCTGGGGGATATAAAGGGTGTGATTGAATGGATGATGGAGGGCAATGATGAGTGCAGGGTTATGGGTATGAGGGAATATGGGTATGTGCATGGAGGAGCATGAGGATAGATATGTTGGAGCAGGAATGGTGGGAGTATTATTGGTAGGACGGGTGGTGAAAATGTAGTGAGAAAAGTGGTTTGATGGGTATTAAAAAAATAGAAATACGGATGGTGATGGATATGAAGAGGCATGATGAGGTTATTAGAATGGGCAGAATGGTGAAACGAGCTGCCGACTTTAGGATGACAGATGGGGAGTTATTAGGTTGGCTTAGTGATGGGTATGTGAGTTTGGGAAGATGATAAAGGTGTAGAGAACATTGAGGGTGAATATGCATAGGGTTCGGTGGGTGTGAAGCGATGGGTTTGATGGATGGAGGAAATGGGCATCATGGGTAGAATAGATAGTGGGAAGGGTGGAATAATGGATATTTGAAGAATGGGAATGTGGGTGAAGAAGTGGGCAGTGAAAAATGGGTATGAGATTGGTGGAATAAAGGATGGGTTTAATAGATATGTGGTGGAGTTGTGAGCATGAAGGATAGAGGAAGATGCAGGCACTGCCTTGTTTAACCTGTCACTCAACCAATCCAATAAGTCGCGAGCCATCAAGCCAGGTATCATACCAGCATTACTTCACCTGCTTGAGGATAAAAACCTGGGAGTGATCGATGAAGCTCTCTCAATTTTATTGCCTTTAGTATCACATCCTGAAGGGCGAACTGAAGTTGGAAGGTTATCGTTCATTGTAACTCTGGTTGAAATCATGAAAGATGGGGCCCTGAAGGACAAGGAGTGTGCCACATCAGTTCTCCGTGAGATGGGTTTGAACAATTCATCTTTCATTTTGGCTGCACTACAGAAAGGAGTTCATGATACATGTGTATGCCCATTCTGGGATTCAGTAGTTTATTCTGAATTAAGCTCATCAAGTTATCTCCTTAAGCTTTGGTACATTTCTGATGTATCAGGTTTCATCCCTCTCAAGATGTCGCCCCCAAATAGAAGAAGCATTGAATCAGACACAATTGTTGAATCTCGGAGAAAACAGAGTTTACTTTTATCTTCTCATTGAAAACTAGCCATGGATATGGAATTTTACATTCTCGAGCATTGACTGAATTCGAATGCCAGAACACTTGACCATCCTCCATTGTTTTCAATGAGAATGACTTTCCATTTTGCACAATTCCAGGATACAGGCCACAACAAATAACTACTCGAATGAGATGCTCATCATAGCTCCATGCATTGCAGGTGGCCATGTTGCTATCGACAAGAATGCGTAGTTCATTATCCCCTACATGAGAATTTACAACTGATCTCAGGTCATTGATCAGCCGCTGATATTCATCAAGCCAGCGAGCATAACCCATGTCAAATGCTAAAGCCTCATTTCCGCCCATGGAATGACTCTGATCCCCAGAAAATTCAATCGCAATAAAAACACCCTGTTGACGTGCTCGTTGAAGCTCTTGCTCTAATTGTGTAAGCTTGGGTTAGCTACACTCCAGCTGCTGGACATATGCCTATCCAGAACCAAAACTTTCTTCCTCAGCCGACTCTTCCTTGCAGCCTCTCGATTCTGAGCTAGCCTACGAAGTGTCTTCTGGTCTCAAGCTTTAGAAACTATGCCCATATGAAACCAAAGGCTCATGCTGGACCAAAACCCTCCTCCTTGAGGGTATGAATGGCCATCGAAAACAGAATATAAACAACAAGAGAGCAATCACAAGAACAGAGTATCAACTGAACCAAAGAAAACACCGACCTGAGCTCCATTTCATATTGGAGTCAATAGGCTCATGTATAGGTGGGAAAATCAGTGGAAATAGGACCCAAAGATATGACTCAGACACCCAATGGAGAGATAAAAAGGAATCGGATCACTCTTAAATAAATTTTATATCAAGAACAAAGCACAAATTATTTATAACATAATCACAACAATATCAAGAAAATCAACTGCAATAAGTATGTGGTCCAGAAAACGCACCTGAAAGGCTCCCCTCCAGCTAAAATGAGCAAGGAGACTGCTGAGTTTATCCTTTCCTGTAACTAGTAGCCTCGCCAGAAAGAGCTCCCCCCCTTTCGAAAGCTTTCCCTCCAAACCAAACAAAAACCTCTCTGTAACCCTCTACAGAATACGCTCCCCTGCACTCATGGTTCAAAACTCCTTCCCAAAAAAAAATAAAAAATCTCCTTCTGTAAAAACTCAATCTCCTCTTCTTTGGCCAACTTTGCTTCCTTTCTTTTCTCAAGCTTCCTAGCACCCAAAACATATCTCTCTCTCTGCCCTTCTGAAAAGCACCTCTCTCCTCTCTCTAGCCCAACCTCCCCTCTCTCATACGCTCCTCATAACAGAAAAATGCTGCCCTCTCTGAAGATTCTTCCAAGTGTCGCTCCTTGATTAGCGTATGCAAAACACTACCTGATTCACAGAAGGCTAATTACGAGGTGACACATGGCTTTTTGAGAGCCCTCCATCTGCAAAGAAAAATATGTAGAGGTGCCAAAGAGTGAACCCCAAATGGGGGTCTACATAATGATTTTTAAAAATAACTAAACTAAGCATAGTATCAACAAAATAACCAAACTAATAATTTTTTAAAAACTAAATTAAACATGAGATTAAAAAACCAAATTAATGATTTTTAATAGAATTAAACAAAACTAATAATTTTCAAAAACTAAACTAAACATGATATCAATGGAATAACCAAACTAATGATTTTGACAATAAACTAAACTAAGCATGATTTCAACGGAGCAACAAAACTAATAATTTTTTAAAACTAAACTAAATATGAGATCAATTGAATAACTAAACCAATGACTTATTAAATAAACTAAACTAAGTATAATATCAACAAGACAACCAAATTAATATTTTTTTAAACAACACTAAACATGAGATTAACTAAATCACTAAAATAAATATTTTTTTTTGTTTTGTTTTGTTTTTTTTTTTAAAAAAAATTGTACTAAGCATGACATCAACAAAGGAACCAAACTTGAAAATTTTAAAAACAAAACAAAATATGAGATCAACCGAATAACTAAACTAATGTGTTTTAAGGGAAACTAAAATGTGCATTATATCAACAAAGCAATCAATCTAATAATTTTTCAAAATTAAACTAAGCATGAGATAAAAAAAAAAAAATCAAACTTATGATTTTTAAAAGAAACTAAACTAAGCACAGTGTTAACAAATCAACCATACTAATAACTTTTAAAAACTAAAAACTCAACATGAGATCAATGGACTAACCGAACTAATGATTTTTAAAATAAACTAAACTAAGTATACTATCATGAAAGCACTCAACTAAGTATGAGATTAAAAGAGTAACCAAACTAATGATTTTTAGAAGAATTATATTAAGCATAATATGAACAAAGAACCAAAACTAAACTAAACATGAGATTAATGGAACAACCAAACTAACGATTTTTAAAAGAAACTAAACTTAGTATAATATCAACAAAGCAACAAAACTAATCATTTTTACAAACTAAATTAAGCAAGAGATAAAAAGAATAGTCACACTAATGATTTTTCGAAGAAACTAAACTAAGCATAAATCAACAAAGCAACTAAACTAATAATTTTTTGAAACTAAACTAAACATTAGATTAAAAGAATAACCAAACTAATGATTTTTAACGGAATTAAACCAAGAATAACATCAACAAAGCAACCAAACTAATAATCTTTAAAAAGTAAACTAAACATTGGATCAATGGAATAACCAAACTAATGATTTTGGAAAGAAACTAAACTAAGCATGATTTCAACAAAAAAAACCAAACTAATAATTTCTAAAAATTAAACTAAGCATGAGATTAACATAATAACCAAATAATTGATTTTAAAAAAAATCAAGTCAAGCATAATATAACCAGAGCAACAAAACTAACAATTTTTAAAGTCTAAACTAAATATGAGATCAACTGAATAACTAAACTAATGATTTTTAAAAGAAACTAAACTAAGCATAAGATCAACAAAGAAACAAAACTAATAATTTTTAAAAACCAAATCAAATATAAGATCAACAAAATAACCAAACTAATTATTATTTTTTTTAAATAAAAAAAACTAAACTAAGCATAATATAAACAAAGAAACCAAACTAATAATTTTTGAAAAACAAAACAAAACATTGTTTCAATGGAACAACCAAACTAATGATGTTTAAAAGAAACTAAGTATGAGATCAAAAGAGTAACCAAACAAATAATTTTTAAAGGAAACTAAACAAAGTATAGCATCAACAAAGCAACCAAACTAATAATTTTTTAAAAACTAAACTAAACATTATTTCAACGGAATAACCAAACTAATGATGTTTAAAAGAAACTAAACTAAGTATAATATCAACAAATAACCAAACTAATAATTTTTTAAAAACTAAACTAAACATTGTTTCAACGGAATAACCAAACTAATGATGTTTAAAAGAAACTAAACTAAGTATAATATCAACAAAATAACCAAACTAATAATTTTTATAAATTAAACTAATCATGAGATTAAAAGAGTAACCAAACTAATGATTTAAAAAAAAAAAAAAAAAACTAAACAAAGTATAGCATTAACAAAGCAACCAAACTAATAATTTTTAAAAAACTAAACTAAACATTGTTTCAACCAAATAACCAAACAAATAATGTTTAAAATAAACTAAATTAAGTATAATATCAACAAAGTAATCAAACTAATAATTTTTTATAAACTAAACCAAATAGGAGATCAACAGAGAAACCAAACTAATGATTTTTAAAAGAACTAAACAAAGCATAATATGAACAAAATAACCAAATTAATAATTTTTTAAAACTAAACCAAATATGAGATCAACAAAATAATTAAATTAATGAGTTTTAAAGGAAACTAAATTGTGCATATCAAAAAAGGAACCAAACCAATAATTTTTTAAAACTAAACTAAGCTTGAGATCAAAAGAATAACCAAACTAATGATTTTTTAAAAGAAACTAAACTAAGCATAGTATTAACAAATCAACCATACTAATAACTTTTAAAAACCAAATTAAACATGAGATCAATGGATTAACATAACTAATGATTTTTAAAAGAAACTAAACTAAGTATACAATCATGAAAGAAATCAAACTAATAATGTTTAAAAACTTAAACCAAGTGTGAGATTAACATAGTAACCAAACAAATGATTTTTAAAAGAATTATACCAAGCATAACATTAACAAAGCAATCAAACTAATAATTTTTTGAAAACTAAACTAAACATAAGATTAATAGAATAACCAAACTAATGATTTTTAAAAGAAATTAAACTCAGCATAATATCAACAAATGAGCAAAACTAATATTTTTTTAAAACTAAATTAAGCATGAGATAAAAAGAATAGAAAAACCAATGATTTTTCAAAGAAACTAAACTAAGCATAATATCAACAAAGCAACTAAACTAATAATTTTAAAAAAACTAAAATAAACATGAGATTAACAGAATAACCAAACTAATGTTTTTTTAAGAAAATTAAACCAAACATAACATCAACAAAGCAACCAAACTATAATTTTTTAAATTTAAACTAAACATTGTTTAAACATAATAACCAAACTAAGGATTTTGAAAAGAAACTAAATTAAGCATGATTTCAACAAAGAAATCAAACTAATAATTTTTAAAAATTAAACTAAGTACGAGATTAACAAACTAACCAAACTAATGATTTTTAAAAGAAACTAAACAAAGTACAGTATCAACAAAGAAACCAAACAAATAATTTTTATAAATTAAACTAAGCATGAGATCAAAAGAGTAACCAAACTAATGATTTTTAAAAGAAACTAAATAAAGTATAGCATCAACAAAGCAACCAAACTAATAATTTTTTAAAAACTAAACTAAACATTGTTCAACCAAATAACCAAACTAATAATGTTTAAAAGAAACTAAACTAAGCAGGAGATCAAAAGAGTAACTAAACTATTGATTTTTAAAAGAAACTAAACAAAGCATAATATGAACAAAATAACCAAACTAATAATTTTTAAAAACTAAACCAAACATGAGATCAACAGAATAACTAAATTAATGTGTTTTAAAGGAAACTAAATTGTGCATTATATAAAAAAAGGGAACCAAACCAATAATTTTTCAAAACTAAACTGAGCTTGAGATCAAAAGAATAACCAAACTAATAATTTTGAAGAACTAAGCATAGTATCAACAAATAAACCATACTAATAACTTTCAAAAACTAAATTAAACATGAGATCAACGGACTAACCAAACTAATAATTTTTAAAAGAAACTAAACTAAGTATACTATCATGATAGCAATCATACTAATAATGTTTAAAATCTAAACTAAGTTTGAGATTAACACAATAACCAAACTAATGATTTTTAAAAGAATTATACAAAGCATAACATCAACAAAGCAACCAAACTAATAATTTTTTGAAAACTAAACTAAACATAAGATTAATGGAATAACCAAACTAATGATTTTTAAACTAACCTAAACTCAACATAATATCAATAAACTAACCATACTAATAATTTTTTAAAATTAGACCAAATATGAGATCAACAAAATAACCAAACTGATATATACATATATAAAAACTAAACTAAACTAAGCATTAGATCAAAAGAATAATCAAACTAATTATTTTCAAAAGAAACTAAACTAAGCACAGTATCAACAAAGCACGCAAATTAATTATTTTTTTAAAACTAAACTAAATATGACATCAACAGAATAACCAAACTAATGGTTTTTAATAGAATTAAATAAAGTAAAACATCAACTAAGCAACAAAACTAATAATTTTTAAAAACTAAACTAAACATGAGATCAAGGGAATAACCAAACTAACGATTTTTAATAAAAACTAAACTAAAAGTGATATCCACAAAGCAACCAAACTAATAATGTTTAAAAACTAAACCAAACACGAGATTAACAAAATAATCAAACTAATGATTTTTAAGATAATTAAACTAAGCATAATTGTGGACCCTGCATTTCGGCTCAATGCGTTTCCCACTCGATGGCGAGCTCGATTTTTATTTGAAAAAATGATTTTATTTATTCAAAAATGACTTGGAGTCGCCACTTATTTTTGTTTTATTTTTTTAAAGGGTAAACAAAATAAGAAAGAAAAACCCTAAGTGTGACTCCTTATTTTGGAAAAGGTGATCTACGAAAAACCGGATCGGGTTCGAGGGTCAGGTTACTTATCGGGAGGTACGGTAAAGACCGTAGCACCCCTCTAAGTCCCTAAAGTCGGGTCTCTACTAATGAGATAAAGTTGACATGGCAATCAATGAGAAAATCAATGAATACTCGAATCGATCAGGCACATATGAGTATCAAAATATGCATAGAGAATAACCAAAGTGGAAGTGGATGCATACCTGATCAGCAAACGGCAACGCGCTATCACAAAATGGGGTTAGTGCATAGTAATGAACATAAAGTATATCACTCATATCACCCAACTAGATAAAGAAGCACCAATATCATGCATGGTATTATTTCAAATTCACTTTTATTTTGATGAAAATTTATTTGATGTGGGGCCCCCACCAAAGCCCGTTTATTTTTGTATGAATTAATTTCGTAAATTCTATCACCAAGAATTACGAACAATAAATTCACACTTATTTTAAAACATTTTGAAAATCAAAGAAAATTCGAAAGTGGTTTGCCAAAAAGAAAATGGCGACCAAATTTTATTAAAAATCGGGTTTTTGAAGCCTAAGAAAAATGCTAAGGATGAAAAAGGAGGAATGGAAATTATTTGGGAGAATTAAATTTGGAAGATCATAGGCAAGATGGAGCTTAGGAAGTTATTTTGAAAACAAAGATGAAGTAATGACAGAAGAACATAAGGCCCAAAGACGGCCATGTAGGCCATGCAGAGTGGGATTCTGAACTTGGTGCACCTTGAACACCAGTTGCATGCCTTCTCTAAAATCCCAACGGAGCCGGAGTGATGAATACTGCGAGATCATCAGTATACTGAAACTGATGATGGGCGAGGACTGATCAGAGGTACCCCGGGGTGGTCATATGAATGAGGAGCCTTATGAACCAGCTATCAAAATCCAATAACTCTTCATTGGAGCCTGAAACTATTGAAGGCCCAACTTATCCTGTTGTGATCTCTACAGCAGTTGATGTTTCTTCCTTGCAGGGAAGCAATAAAACTTCAGAACTTTGAATTTGCACTAGGAGTTCTTCTTCCTATGAATTAGTAGAACAGGAATCTATTTTTAGATTTGGCCCTCCCTTGTGTGGATAAACCTGACTACTAAATTCAGAGGCATTTTGCAATAAGACATCATTCTGGACATTATCCTGGTTCCCTGAATCTTGCCTCACTGGGGTCAGCCAACATTCCCACAATGTAGGCATCAATGGCATCCTGATTCTCAACCCGGGAAGCCCTAGCCGCAAGCAGAATCACCACATCACTGTCCACGTCCTTTGAAAATATCTCAATCATGCTTTTGTCCACTATAAGCTTGTTGAAGGTGAGAGTCCCAGTCTTGTCACTGCAAAGAACATCCATTCCAGCCATCTCTTCTATTGCTGTCATCCTCTTTGTGATAGCACCTTGCTTTGACAGACGGTGAGAGCCTATGGCCATTGTCACTGACAACACTGTTGGCATGGCTATTGGTATTCCTCCAATGAGAAACACCAAAAGATTATTGATCCCATCCCTGTACTTGCGTCTCTGAATTGGGTACATCACCACTATTTCTACTATTATGCCAAACGCAATGGAGCATATACAGAAGTTCCCAATGGCAGTCAACACCTTTTGGAAGTGGCCTTGGTGGTTGGTGTTGTCAACAAGGTGAGCAGCCTTACCAAAGAAGGTGTGCACTTAATGGCAGAATGGATGAGTGAGAGAAGGTAATGAGGGGAGTATCGGCCATGAGCAGTGGGTTTGTGGGTATTAACAGAGTAGTGACATGCATGGGAAGGTTTAGAGAGGAGTGGGTATGAGGAATACAGAGAGAATGAAGGCTATGACGGGAATGGCTTTGCTTGAGTCGTGATTGATAATGGGATGTTGTTACCTTCATAAGATGCATGGATGGAGGAGCTTTTACATCAGGAAGCAACAAAGAAAGAAATTTGGGTATGGTTGGACTGGTGCTTTGATGATGGCGGAGGCATTTCGCCGCCGGCGGCTTTGAGGACAGCTTTGCTTGTTGTTTGACGATTAAGAAAATAGGTAGGTGGTGGCGAGCATGTTAATGGGTCAGCTTGTGTAGGGTCCAGAATGCACAACCTGAAGCGTGTAAAATTGGGCAGTTCTTGGCTACAGTTATGAGTGCCGCATTGGTCATCTGCTGGTTGAAGTATAGCAAGGAGGACATAAGAACCAATTCTGCCAGAATATGTCTTATTCAATTCTCACTGCTATAGAAGAATTTTCAAGGTCAAACACCATGGCCGAAGTGGGGACCACTTTGATATAGCATTATGAATATACTCAGCAGCTTTTGGTCCATTTTCCACATCAAAACTTATATCAAAAGCAATACTGCCCCTGGTCTTTCCTTGATGTTGCTTCTGGTGGGAAATCTGCCACGGATTTCTAGTTCCAGAATCTTTAGTGTATAATCATTTATCACATTCTCATCCGAAACAAGGATGCTATGCTCTTCAAACATGCCATGCATTGATGGGAACTTGTCAACATTTGGAAGCTGCTAAATATCATCATACAGAACGGATAGAGACACCATGTCAGCAGATGAAAGGCTAATTAGTTGCTGTCATTGGGGGAAGTCCCATATGCCCAGGCAATTCAGGCTGCTGCTGTTGAAGCTTTGGCTGTTGAGGTGAATGAGAAAATCGAACACTTGTCTGGCTGTTACAAAGCGCACCTTCAAGCTTTAAAACGTATATGGCTCTTGCCAATGGCTTACCGAGAGTTTGATGTGCATCAATTACCCGGGCAGACGGACAGCATACTCTTTTCCTTCCTCAGATTTCGAATGAACTAGATCAGGGCGCAATTTCTTCTACCACGGGTGAGACTTGATCTGGACTGTTTCTAATGCTTGTGCCTAATACCGAGATCACTACCTTGGGGTTATCAACTGACAGCTACAATGCTTATAAGGCTTGTATCAAACCCTCATTCGCCACATGAAAACATCCATGACTGCACTTTGGCACTTTCTGGACCAAGCCATCTCCAAAACAGTTAAGCATTGATCATTGGGCAGCACGCCATATTTAGCACTAATCCTCTTTGCTTCTGAACACTTGTCACGACATCCATAACTACTCCAGTGTTGCTCATGTTGCCAAAAGTAATGATTAGCTCACTATTCCTAGAGTTGTTTATTTCATCAAATTTGAGCTTATCCATTGTGCCAATAGAAAACTCATTCCCGTTATTTTCAACGCCCCATATTTGTTCCTTATAAGATGGAGTAAGAGCACCACTTTCAGAACCTTTTTCCTGCAAGGGTTTTGTGCAAGCATAAACCCAATTGGTGTTATTTTTAAAGCATGTTTGATCCTTCCAGGATGAAACAAAAGAACAACTTCCAGAACTTATTCCCCACTCAACACAGGTCATAACATCCTCATTAGGCTGAGGGTAATTGCTACCAAAGCCAAATGTTAGTTCATTATTCCCAGAGTTGTCCGCTTCAACTCTAGGCCTGCCAGTGCCAGTGCTGAATCACCCAGTGACGGGTGAGCGTCATTATCCTCTCCCTCAAGCCCCTCACTCTCAGGAGGCCTCTTCTTCTCTATTAACACTCTCAGCTGAACATCCAAACCCTGTCCTCGAAGTGATAGTATCTCATATCTGATGGGTAGGCAACAACTTCACCCTTGTTGAGGCTCGAATATGTATCCAGAATCATCAACAGCTGAAAAATGGCAATAATGCCCTGCTATGACAGTCATTATATCTAAGTAGAGCGACCAAGCAACTCCACGAGCAAAGCAACATTATCTACCCAAATTCAGAAACCGGGCTCATATGAAAACCAATGACCATGCCAACCAAACCCTTATTTTCAGTCCAAATGAGTTTGAGTGACAATCATCTTCCAGATTGGGAGCAGCCAAAGCTTTCTCAAAGGGTGATACACAGTCCAAGGCATTTTCACAATTCAACACATGTGAGCACAAAAGTATGGGGAATGAAATAGGTAAAACAAAGCAAGAACTCAAGAAGATATCAAGCAAAACCTCGTTTCATGAGTGATGAACGAAATGCCAACTGGTGGGACGAGCCATAAGCTTTTATGTATTTAATCAAACATCAAGCTCAGAGAAAGTAAACCATATCCCAGTCATTTGAGAGAGAAAACAGAGAAACCAGATAAAGAACAGAGTAGAATGAACATAATAACAAAACCCATCAAACCAAAGATCAATGATGTGAAGAGAGGAAAATCAAGAAATACGAAGTGAAAATGCTCATAATGGTCATACCTGAGTCCTCAAGCAAAGATAATACGGCTTGCTTTCCGCTCAAACTCTTTCCGAACACCTCTCATTTTCAACTCGAAGAACCAGCCTACAACCTCAAGCTAAAGGATACACCTCGAGAATCTCTCCCCTCCTAGCTTGCTCTCCAGGCTCCAGAATCTCCCTCCTCGAAGCTCTAATGAAAGCCGCCCCCCCCCCCCCCCCCCCGCGAAGCTCCCTGAAAAGCCTCTCCTAAAAAGCACCCTCTCGTTCTTGCAGCTCCTAACGACATACTCTCCTCCTCAACCGTCTGCAGCTTTCTCCAATCCCCTTTACAGGTGTCGAATTCTGATAGCTCCTATCAAAGCACTAGGCTGATTCCAGAAAGACCAACCAGGAGGCAGCATTTGGCTCATAGAGAGCTCTCCACTTGTCATCTTAAGAGCCTTACACCTGTCAAAAAGAGTAACCTGTGGAAATACAAAAGAAAAAGGCCCAAATGGGGGTCTACAATAATATTAGTAGAGCAACAAAACTAATAATTTTTCAAAACCAAACTAAATATGAGATCAACTGAATAACCAAATTAATGACTTATTAAAGAAACTAAACTAAGCATAATATTAACAAGACAACCAAACTAAAAATTTTTTTAAACCAAAACTAAACATGATATTAACTAAATAACTAAACTAATGATATTTAAAATAAATAAAAAAACTGAACTAACTATGACATCAACAAAGCAACAAAACTAATCATTTTTTAAAAATAGACCAAACATGAGATCAAATAGAATAACAAAACTAATGTGTTTTAAAGGAAGCTAAACTGTGCATTATATTAACAAAGCAACCAAACTAATAATTTTTCAAAACTAAACTAACCATGAGATCAAAATAATAATCAAACTAATGATTTTTAAAAAAACTAAACCAAGCATAGCATCTACAAATCAACCATACTAATAACTTTTAAAAACTAAACTCAACATGAGATCAACAGACTAACCAAACTAATGATTTTTAAAAGAAACTAAACTAAGTATAATATCATGAAAGCAGCAAACTAATCATGGTTAAAAACTAAGCTAAGTGTCAGATTAACAAAGTAACCAAACTAATGATATTTAGAAAAATTATTCCAAGCATAACATCAACCAAGCAACCAAACTAATAATTTTTTAAAAACTAAACTAAACATAATATTAATGAAACAACATAACTAATGATTTTTATCAAAACTAAACTCAACATAATATCAGCAAAGTAGCAAAACTAAAATTTTTTAAAAACTAAATTAAGCATGAGATAAAAAGAATAGCAAAACTAATGATTTTGAAAAGAAACTAAACTAAGAATTATTTCAACAATGAAACCAAACTAATAATTTCTAAAAATTAAACTAAGTATAAGATTAACAGAATAACCAAACAAATGATTTTAAAAGAATTAAACCAAGCATAATATCAATTGAAAAACCAACTAATAATTTTTTAAACCTAAACTAAATATGAGATCAACGGAAAAACTAAACAATAATTTTTAAAAGAAACAAAACTACGAATAATATTAACAAAGCAGTCAAACTAATAATTTTTAAAAACTAGACCAAACATGGGATCAACAAAATAACCAAACTACTGATTTCTTTTTTTTAAAAAAAAATTAAACTAATCATGAGATAAAAAGAATAACCAAACTAATGATTTTTAAAAGAAACTAAACTAAGCATAGTATGAATAAAGCAACCAAACTAATAATTTTTTTAAAACTATACCAAACATGAGATTAATGGAATAACCACATAACTAATCATTTTTAAAAGAAACTAAACTAAGTATAATATCAACAAAGCAAATAAACTAATAATTTTTATAAATTAAACTAAGCATGAGATGAAAAGAATCACCAAACTATAATGATTTTTAAAAGAAACTAAACTAAGCATAGTATGAATAAAGCAACCAAACTAATAATTTTTTTAAAACTATACCAAACATGAGATTAATGGAATAACCACATAACCAATAATTTTTAAAAGAAACTAAACTAAGTATAATATCAACAAAGCAAATAAACTAATAATTTTTATAAATTAAACTAAGCATGAGATGAAAAGAATAACCAAACTATAATGATTTTTAAAAGAAACTAAACAAAGCATAATATGAACAAAACAACCAAACTAATAATTATGGAAAAACTTAACAAAACATGACATCAACAGAATAACCAAACTAATTTTTTTAATAAAAACTATACTAAAGGTGATATCCGCAAAGCAACCAAACTAATAATGTTTAAGAACTAAACTAAGTACGAGATGAACAAAATAATCAAACTAATGATTTTTAAGATAATTAAACCAAGAATAATATCAACAAAGAAACGAAACTAATAATTTTTCAAAACTAAACTAAATATGAGATCAACTAAATAACTAAACTAATTATAATATCATGAAAGCAATCAAACTAATAATGTTTAAAAACTAAACTAAGTGTGAGAATAATAGAGTAATCAAACAATGATTTTTAGAAGAATTATACTAAGCATAACATCAACAAAGCAACAAAACTAATAATTTTTAAAAACTAAACTGCACATGAGATCAATAGAATAACGAAACTAATGTGTTTTAAAGAAAACTAAATTGTGTATTATATCAACAAAACAACCAAACTAATAATTTTTCAAAACTAAACTAATCATGATATCAAAAGAATAACCAAACTAATGATTTTTAAAAGAAACAAAACTAAGCATAACATCAACAAATCAACCATACTAATAACTTTTAAAAACTAAACTCAACATGAGATCAACAAACTAGCCAAACTAATGATTTTTAAAAGAAACTAAATTAAGTATAATATAATGAAAATAATCAAACTAATACTGTTTAAAAACTAAATCAAGTGTGAGATTCACAGAGTAAACAAACTAATGATTTTTTCTTTTTAAAAAAAAAAAACTAAACTAAGAAGAATATCAACAAAGCCAAAAACTAATCATTTTTCAAAACTAAATTAAATATGAGATAAAAAGAATAATCACACGAATGATTTTAAAAAACAAAACTAAACATGATATTAATTGAATAGCCACATAACAAATTATTTTTAAAGAAACTAAACTAAGAATAATATCAACAAAGTAACCAAACTAATAATTTTTATAAACTAAACTAAGCATGAGATAAAAATAATAACCAAACTAATGATTTTTAAAAGAAACTAAAAAAAACCATAATATGAATAAAACAACCAAACTAATAATTTTTTAAAAACTAAGCTAAACATGAGATTAACAGAATAACCAAACTAGTAAATTTCAAAAACTAAACTAAACATGAGATCTATGGAATAACCAAACTATTGATTTTGAAAAGAAACTAAACTAAGCATGATTTCAAGAAAGAAACCACACTAATAATTTTTTAAAATTAAACTAAGCACGAAATTAACAAAGTATTCGAACTAATGATTTTTATGTTGAAGTCGAGCCAACTAGGAGTAGTGTTTTTTCCTTCTTTCCTGCAAAAGATGTCCGGACAACCCGAAGCCCAAGTCAGATGATTACAAACCACAAATTAAGAATATATATATATATATATATATATATATATATAGGCTAACTTACCTTCCTTGCTCCCAATGTGTAGAATGCATGGCTATGGAGATTTACATGAGTGGATACATTGCCATCTTTGTCACCATAGACTGCATATGGCTCTTCCTTTTTCCATGTAGCAGCTTGTATGTGAAGATCCTTTTGGTGTGCGTCCTACCCTTATGAAAGTTGCATACGTCTTTTATCTAGGATGTTGTGTGCTTCTCCCAATTCTCACATCTTCTAGCTGCATGTGAGACTCGGTCGGTCTAACGAATGCTTACTTTCCACTTATGTAGGCTTTCCGGAGATCACCCCATGGTTGTGTGTTTTCCTTCTTGGGGTGGCAGGTATAGAGGCTTTTAAGTGTGTGTGGGATGCCCATCTATGGATGCATGTGCTGAAAGTGTTGTGCATGGTGGAGGCCTCCTTTTTCCTTCTCAAAAGTGTTGTGTGTGAATGCTCTCTTTGAAAAAAATGCAATGGTGCGATTGCAACCTCATGTGGTAATGATTTCCTTGGAAAAAATTAGGTAGTGTGATCGCATGTTGCGGCCTATTGTAAAAAGACCTCAATGGAATCTGAAACCTCCATGCCCCCCAAGAATGCAGCCTCTTCCAAAACCCTCTCGGATTTTGAACAAAAATATTCAACCTAAACCTGCAATGTCACATGAATTAAATAGTTGCTCAACCTAGTCATGAAATATTAATACACAACATCACTTCCCAAAATATGAGAACAAAAATATGGACAAGTAATTTCACATTCAGTTCCCTACGGGGTTAGTTAATTGGTCTCCTAGACTTCGCAACAATATCATATAATTTTGGATAAAATAAATACAATGATATTTTCTTTAAACTTTATATAGGAATAGATAAGAACAACATAAAAAGACAAATTTTTTTCTTTTACCCAAGCACCCATAAGCAAGGAGAAGACAACACTTGCTTCTACAGCATCCTCAACAACCAATTGCTTTAGTAACCTTCTTTGATCAGGATCCATTGTGGTTTCCCAAAGTTGTGCAGCATCATCTCCCCCAAGCTTGGATTGCACCCACAAAAATTAATATGAAAGCCTCAAAACAAAGATTTAACATCATGATATATACACATGTAATTTCACATTCAGTTCCCTACAGGGTTAGTTAATTCATAGCCTAAACTTGGCAGTAATATCAAATAATTTTGGATAAAATAAATACAATGATATTTCATTTAAACTTGTCCTCAAAATAAATACAATGATAAAATGACACTTGAACCTATTTTAAACTTGAGTGCCTACATTGAATGCTAACACAAGTTGGAGGGGGGTTCTCGAGGTTAATTTGATACCAAAGAAAAGACTCAAAATAAGAATCTCCGAGTATATTGAAATCATATCTATAGGCAACAATTAAAATAAATAAAATGATATTTCATTTACTGAATTGTTTGTTTGGTATATGTTTATCTTGGCACTATGAAAACATATAGACATATGTATTTTCCTATCCAACATATGCCATGTGCACCAGCATGTCAGCTCATACATATGCCATGCTAATGAAGTCATCTGTGATTTGTGAAGACAAACATGCAGGCAACAAGAACAATTAAATTTTCCATCTGACTTTTGAACCACCCACTGAATGCTATATGATGCATTTAGGGGTAAGGAACACTAAAGATGTTTTAAGTTCTACACCAAGACTATAGCAATAATATATCTATTTTCCCCTCTCAACCTACTCATTTCAGCAAAGAAAGCCCTAACAAGTGCTTATGAGTTGTGTTGCTACCCAGGCTAATGATTTCTAAACCTATCAAAGATGAAGGCTATTCTTAGCCTACGCCAAGATGTTTCTATGATCAAATTTCTACAGTAGTCCTGAATAACTTTACATTTTTTCATAGTCAAGCACACTTGATGATAAAGGGAAAAAAGCATCGCTCGAACAACCAAAAATTTCTCCATAACATAGGATTTGATGGATAGTTTAATAAATAAATATGGTTGCGGCAACTTTGTTATTGACGTGAGCAAGTCGATATGCCAACATGAAAACATAAACTGTATTCTATAAGCCTACAAGAAGCATGGGTTGGAAGTCAACCTAGACTTTTCTCTACTGCTTGTGGATCAACATAATATGATTCTCAAAATCAAAACAAAGACAAAAGGCTATATACAACAGATGACCTAATGAATGATAAGTTTACAGAGTGAATTGTGTCATCTATATGAATAAAAAATTCACTATAATATAAGGACATAGAAATATCACAAGTATCTCTATGATTTACCAAAATCAATGCATGGGCTTTATGCATGTCTGAAATTTAGCAACATAAAATATCAAATTCAGCTTTCATTTCACTGAAGTAATTAGAAATAAAATTGACCAGGGCTTTGGTTACATTTATAATTATGCGATCTTTTAAACAATTGTAGTTGTATAGTACTTACATCGATATGAAGCCATCATTTGCTCGATTTTTTATAAGATTGGTTCTAGTGTTGCTAACTTGGGGTACCATTTTTGTGCCTGCTTTAGTCTTAACTGAAGCCCACAAACAATTAGAAACGTCACATTCATCAGTGCAATACTATGCGCTGCATTTTTGAAGAATTTCAAAGCATAAAAGATTGTATCTCACCCAAGAAACTGGATTTTCCTTTACCCTGCTCTGAAGTTTCAACATTTTCCTATAACCAAACAAGAAGATGAATATTTTTTTAAAAAAAAATTATAAGATCCAATGGTCATAAGAACCTATATTTAAAGAAAAAAAAATGTGAAATTACACTATGTGATCAAAATAAACCTTCTTTTCTATGTTCCATTGAAAAGAGAAGAGGCACTGTAACTATAACAACCTTTAGATCACTTCTATCCACCTTGTTAACCCTCCTTATAATGATTTCCTTCAAGCAAAAAGAAATAATAAAATTGTCATGATTAGTTATTTGTTCTTAACAAATAAACCAGACTATATTCTACAAACTCACAAACCTTGTCAATACATGAGAGAGCCTCGCAGTCCTGGCAAAAATTAGAAAAAGGAAAGAAAAAACAACTCATTGATTAACATTTTTGTAGGTATAATACAAACCACAAAGTAGGTTGTGTATTCAGTTAACAGCATTAAAAGATTCAAGTACTAAACTAAAATTCTTTAAATATGAGAAAACTAATGAAGAATACCTTCGAGCATTATTAACATATTCATGGCCATGACCTTGGTCATTTGGTTATTAGAAGAGACCTTCAAATTTTTTGCACTTGCTGTTCTCCAGAAAAATAATGCACCATTTAATCTTTTAATGCACCATTTAATCAGAAAAAAAAATGAAAATAAAATTTCTGAAAAATAGCAAAGTACCTCTCTTTGAAGTATTACAAACACCAACACCTTGACTTATATTTGTTCCCATTTTACCCTATTAAACAATAAGAAAATTGTCAATACTTCATGGATGCAAGCAAAAGATAAAAAATGATGAGAACAGAGGATGGAAATATTTTACCCTAATAACACCACTTTGGCATTTTGCTGAACACATAATAGGGTGCAAGCAATATTAAAGAGTGGGAAGAAGGGGGAAGGATGTTACGCTGTTGCATGCTCAAATTTATGTCCCTTGAAGTTAACTTTGCTCAAGCTTTGAGAAATAAATGAATTACCAAAACCAACTTGGAATTGTTACTCAGTTACTCTTTGTTAGTTAGCTTCACCCTGTCCAATTGAGTAATTGTTGTCTTTTCCTTTAGCAGATTTCCGCCTCTTGTACTTATTCCAATGCATGTTTCTACCCCTATTAAAAACCAATTCCTTCTTTCTTATAACAAATAGTTGTAGGTTATGCTACAAACTTAGGTGGTGTCAGTTTTTTTACTTAATTCTAAATAGAACCTTAATGCTTAATAGTGTTAAATATTAGGTTGTTTGTTTTTGTAGTATTTTATTTCTATTAAATATTAAAAAGTAAAGAAAATCAATATGTTATTTTTTCTATTTAGAAAAAGCTAAATATTTGGTTTTTTCATTAGTAAAAAGTTTATAATAAGTCATGAAAAAGTAGAAAAACAAACAACCTAAATTCTGAAAATAAATTGTTTTCAGTAAAAAGCTAAAAAAACAAACACCCTCTTAGTCTAGTTGGGCCTTACAGGAACTATTTCGCTTGCCTTTATCCTTCTAGAAACCCTTGAGATTCCCCTTTATATCAGAAGGAAAATAAAATGAATAAAGACTTCAAAAGCATCATACTGCAAACCTTACCAAACAACCTCCAAAATCAACAAATGCTAAAGAAGAGGAGCAATTGAAATAACTTTTGAATCACTTGAATTGCTCTGAGCAATCCCTTTGTTGAACTGCACAGATTTTCTCTTGCAGATAAAAAAGATAACAGTTAAAAGAACACAAGTTAACAGAAAGGCTCTTCTCTTCCAAGAAAAATAGCCATAATAGGGATACCTAAGGGAGACTTTTGTTCTCTTGGGTACCAGAAAATGTAAAACCTAAGATTCAAGAATTCTAACCCCCATTCTTCACCTACACTATCTTAGAACCCAATCAAATAGGCTCTGGAAATTGTCAGTCATAAATGGTTGCTATTTGGGAATTAGAGCCCAAGAATAGCAAAATCTCCACTGGACTAAGCTTTACAAAACCAGTTAGATAAATTGAGGTGGGTCTTTTTTTTCTTTTGTTTTTCCAATTTTCAATGAACAAAAACATAAAACATGAGACTCAAATTTTCATTTTCCTTTTCATTTCCTCTATTTTGTTTGAAATCTATACATTACTAATTCAAAAGTTGGTAAAATCACACACCTTGTTGGGATTAAGGTCTCTCTCATGGCTCTACTAAAAAATTTGAAAACATAACATTGAATTCTGAGATAGCCATAAACAAAAACTTATTGTTGAAAACCAAATGATAAACATCAAACCATACTTACGTGCTACTAGGACCAACAGAATCACGGGAACCAACGTTAACCCTCTCATTCTCATAATAAACCTCGAAACTTAAGCCAATTGTTTCCAATTAATATATGAGAATATAAAATTTCTTATTATAGAAACAATGTAAAATGTGCCACTCTTCAAACTTTTTTGATCTCCTACAACTCGACTTGAAGTTGCATTCAATTTTCCCTAAATTTATGGAGACAAAAGTTTGATCACGATTCAAAACAGAGGAAAAGAAAAGGAGTTAGATAAGAATAAGAGTTGATATGTACCTTGACAACCACCATTTGGTTTTATACTTTTTCTTTTTCAGAATCTTCTGATGATCCAATACCTTTCGAAGAAAAAGCAACATCCAAAGTTTAGGTAGTCAATTTTTGTCTTTCCTTGTTTTTTCTAGGCAACCAAACAGAAATTAGGGTTCCAGGGAAATCGTGACAAAAATTCTTCCTCTTAACTAAACAGTTTCCATTAATGACCTACTAGGTGAACGATCCTAGTTGCGAAATAGTTTCCATTTATGATCTATTTGGTTATTGAAAGATCAAAGGAAGGGAAAGAAAAAGAAAAAAAAAAGTGAGTAGGAATCTTGGAAACACCCATTTGAAAGGCGAGAATGTACTTACAAGTTTGTGATTTCCTAGAAACTGAAGGATAGGAAAATCTGGATTTTCTCGACAACCAAACGGAAAAAAGAAAAGTGAAAAAGACTGTAGAAAAAAAGGATAACAAAAATGGTGATCTCTTGCAGACAAGACGAGGGTGAAGAATGGTGAGCGCTGATTTGAAATGGTAGAAAAATCTCCTGTGATATTCGCGGAAACCAGAAAAGAATAATGATGCATGTGTGATCTCTTGTTTCCTCTAAAAAATGGATATCCAAAGGAAAATGGCGATTCCTTCCTCGAATATGAAGATCCAGAAGCTCTAAAGATGGGTGTCTAATGATCCTTTCTCATTGTCGGTGGACTACAATGGCTGTGATGAATATTGCTCTCCGATGACAATGAACTCTAATGGTGGTGATGACTCTCTATAAACGAACCAGCAAGCTTCAACGGTGGTGAACTACTCTGGCAGTGATGAACTCCATAGACGAACCAACAAGCTTCAATGGTGGTGAACTACTCCGGCAGTTATGAACTTGCCTTTTTCAATGAGAATTTGCGCTCTACCATAAAACACCCAAAAAGTGACTCTCTATGTCGGTGAAGAACTCTCCTCCAAAAAAAATGCCCAAAAAGAGTCTATGTTAGTGATGAAGTCTCTGTTTTTCCAGCCTCAAAAGTCTCTGGAACTACAGCTGTTACTCCCTTCCCGATGTGGTGTGCATGCTCCCTCAACAGAAAGATTCCTCTTCTGGAGACTTCCCCAAAAACGGCCTCACGAATGCCTGGCAGTTCAAAAAGGTGACTGGCAATTAGCTTCCTTGCATGTGAGACTCTTCTCGAAACCATCATGATGTCATGTCCTGGAAGAAAATGGATCCTTTTTAAAAGTCTCATCGTCATGCCGAATGCATGTCTCCATCTCACCCGGAGCGCATGTGTGATAGCCATCCAGAATGCACATGCCTCTAACCTTTCGAGTCTTTTGGATCCCATGCATGGAGGTCAAAATTGCAGCAGATTTTCCATCTTGAGTGAAAGAAGTCATTACACACATATTCATCCTTTATCTCATCCAAGCACTAGAATAATTGCAAAAAGATAGGGCCTGTTTTTAAAATTTGTTTTAAAAATAGAGAACAAAAAATAGGTTTTTAGAATTTTTAAAAAACTAGCAAGATGTTTTAAAAAATAGTATTTAAAAAACAAAAAAACAAGAAGTTTGTTTGGATTAAAGAATTTGTATTATTTTTAAAAACAATATATTACTTTTATTTTATAAAATTTTTATAAAATTAATTCATAATAATATGACATTAAATTCAAGTTAAGTCTTATTAAAAAAAATAAAAATTAAATTCACAATTATATATATAAGTTAAAGATAAATAATTTTTAAAAAATTATGAAACAATTTTTTTTTAATGTAGTGAAACAAAAATTTATATAAGATAAAAATAATTTTAATATTCATTTTTAATACAAGTCAATTAAGTATTTTAATTAATTTTAAAAAAATTTTGTTTGATCGTGATTTTTTATGTTTTTTTTTAGAAACTTTTTTAATGTTAAAGAATCAAAAAAAGTTTTTTAATGTTTTAGAAAATTAAGGATATTTGATAAGTTATTATTATAAAAGGATTTTAAAAATAAAAAACAAAAAGACTTATAACATTTGTATTGGTTCTAGTCTTTATGTTTACAACTCTCTTGACAGATGGTGCAGCTGAAACCTTCTTCTCAGCCATCATAGAGGTTGCTCTTTCTTTGCCTAATCCAATTCCAAACAAACTATCAATTCCATCATTCCCAAGAAGCTGTTCTGAGTATTTTGGGATACAACAAAGAGCTCTTCATAGCCCTCCATGAGCAGCTCAACTGAGCTACTGCTGATTTTACTAGTGTTAGAGATTCAAATCAAACAAGGTCTTGCCTGATTTGCATAAAGAAGGCAAATGAGGTTTGCGCTTTGCTTCAGAACAACCAGGAAGAGCCTGCTCCAAATACTCTGCCAAAAACTCGAACTGCTCAGAAATTGAAAGTACCTGAGTCCGATGATCCGTAATTTCTGGATCCCAATCTATTTCCCAGGAAGATACCTTCCTCTTTTGGCACATCTCGAATACATTCTTAAATTCCCCAAGAGTTTCATAACCCAATTTCCTTTCCACGTCATCAGGTGAAGACAAGCTAACAAATGTAACTGCAAGCAAGCCTAAAGCAGAGAACTCCACAGGTTCAATGTAACCCATTGACAGACTATAAATTGAAAAGTGCAAGATGATACATTAGGAGGATTCCCGAATCATAGCCTTAACATTATCTGGGTGAACCTTGTTCAAGGCTATGGGTCCATCAGATGCAGTTCTATCATGGGAAAAAAAAATAGCACTGTGTTCACTCATAATTTGGGGTCAATGGGAAGGTTTCCTCTAAATTGACTTCTTTGGCGTCCTTCAACCGCTTCAGCATCAGTCATGTTGTTAGCTGAAATCTCCAACTCCAGCATTCGTTCTTTTCTTATTCTCAAAGCAGAACTTCCCCAGAGATAATCCATAGCAGCAATACTTCTAGATTTTAATCTGTCATTAGACTCAATCTCATGCATGAGACTGTAAATTTCAAAATCAACTTCATCAAACATTGCTCCATAAGAAGACCAAAGCAATGAGATTAGTTCTCTGGAATTTATGTCAACATATTTTTTTTTTAAATTAGAACCACCCCAGTTATTTAATTCCTTTGCTAAAGCCACAGCAGACACCATATTCGAAGTCTTCCTTCTGCTTCCCCAGGCAAACCTGATTTGGTGGGAAATCGTTTAACTTGCATGGTAGAAAGAACGAGCTTCTGGCTGTTCACCGCATGCAGTGCATTTCTTTCCCTTGAGAACTCCAGTAGCAGCTAAAATTTATTGTCCATGGCAAATGGATGCATCTGGCTTTCCTGTCTCCATGAATTCTTTCACAAAGGCAAAAACTTTCTCATTTAATGCTAAGCATTCTGGTGCTCGGCCTCCAGGGATAACAAAAGCATCATAGCTTGGGATGCTTAGATCTTCAAAAGTGGCTGTGAGAGTGAAATCATGGCCTGGCTTCTAACTGTAAGTTTGACCACCTCATAGTCTTCCATGTAATCCCCACACAAAAATAAAATCAATTTATCTGATATGTTGGTGATTTCCTCCTCGATAGCGGCAAACTTTAATTGCTCAAAAGAATAGGATCTTTCAGTGATTTTTGTTTTCTGATGGAAGGGGCTGCCAAAACCAAAGCAACAGAAGCTCCCAGCAATGTCATCAATTGTCTTTCAACAGAAGCTCGATGGTGGACTGATTCTTCAATCAACTGGGTACACACCCTGGCTTCCTCATCTTGGCTTTCAACTTTGGATCACATAATTCTCAGTGTCTCTCAACCACTAGTCATGATGGCACTTGGTTCCAAAAAATTGGATGGCACCACCCCTGAAATTCTAGAACAAATGATTCACTAGAGAAGTGTCCCATGATGCACGATAGAGAAGTGTGAGTTCTAGAACAAATAATTCACTAGAAAGATAGAGGGAAAATGCTAACAGCCTATGCTTGTGCGTCATCTTCCAGTAATCATCCTGGTCCTGGAAAGAAATTAACCTAAAACATGGGATGCATAACCAGAAAATAAAAATATACAGAAGAGCAACTTTAGCACAAGAAAAGGGACATGTATGATGGTGTTTGCACATTGGAATAAAATTAAAAATAAAAGACTAAAAGATTGTAACGTCTGATGGTTCTAAAGTTGTTGCCCGCATTGAAGGATCAAGCAAAGGAATGAAAATGATTAATTAGGTGAGAAAAACAAGTGTATGGAGAAAACGACAACTCAAGTAAATAGCTGAGCACAATGGAAATGACGGGACTAGAGAATAGTTTTTAAGAAATAACAAGATTTATAACACAAATTTGAGACAAGAATTGCACAAAAAACCAGTAACCAGAATTTATAATATATTCCCTTTCACGTCCCTATAATTAATTTCATTTGTCACGCTTTATTTATTTTGAAGGCCTGTTTAGCCATGTTTTTTCAAACATAAGAATATTTTTAAAAATCGTTTTCAAATTAAAGAAGAAAAAAAATAGTTTTTAAAATCTTTTAAAGACAAAAGTGTTTGACATGATGTTTCAAAAAAATGATTAATGGTGTAGACCCCCATTTGGGGCCTCATTCTTCATGCAGCTTGTCTTGCCACGTGGAGGAGCTTTGAGAGACCACTTGTCTGCTCATGGATGGCTGTTGGGAATCAGAGTAGTGGAACTGAGGAGCGAGTGAGAGTTTGACACGTGGCATGGAGATATTCTGGCCGTTAGTGAGGAGCGTATATTTTCTGTTAGGGGAGATATTTGCAAGGGGGCCTGCTGTTTTTCTGGCAGAGAGCTAGGACAGAGGGTGAGGGAGGCAAGCTAAGAGAAAACAGAGCATGTTTTGGAAAAGAGGAGCCAAGGAGGGGAAAAACAGGGAGAGTAGAGAGAAAACGAGAGCAAAGGAAATGGCATTTGTGGTTGTTGCTTTACAAAGATGTTTTTGAGGGTGTTCATTGAGTTTGAGGGGCAAGTTTGAGGGGAAGAGATGAAAGAAGATGCTGGAGGCAAGTTTTGCTGAGGGTTATTTTTGTGAGAGGAAAAAGTTTTGAGGGTAAGGAAGGAGCCATAGAGGGAGCAGAGATCTTTAGGAAAGTAAATGAGCAGAAAGATATCTTCAGCTATTTAGAGAGAGTTCATGAAAGCTGTTTGAAGAAAGACACAGAGGAATAGCCTTGGAAGAGGGTGATACAGGTATTATTCTTGTAATCTGAGGATTCTTTTGTGCTCATGGCATTTTATTATGTTTACTGGTTATTATGATTCTTGACATATGAATGCAAGCAGGTGAAACTCCTACCTATGTTCTCTCAATATTTGTGTTCGCTCACCCTCATCCTGCGTTTGGTTTCTAACTTGTCATCTGGACTCTGTTTTATGAGTTGTTGGTCATTTTGTTTTAATTTCTCTTTGCAAACTATTTGAAACCCATTTTTTTATCCACCTCTGCGTCATTAGCTCGTTAATTGAAATATGAAACGCAGCTTTCATGAGCCCCTTTTTGTTCCTGCTCTGTGCTCTGTTTTGAAACCCTCATCCGTTTTTGGTATTTGATCATGGGAGGTTGCCCCTTATGTGTGAAGAAGAGAGTATTGGCGTGTGGAGATTGTCATTGCCAATTTCATCTACAAAATGAATTACACTCAGTGGACACTCCTTCTGCAACCTCCGACCCATGGCTTTGTGGTCCTTGACATGGAAATCATTGCCAAACTCACTGGAATTCGCCTGGGCAGCTGTAAAGCAAGCAAAGCTGTCCTTGAACGACGCCGGCGGCAAGCCGCCGGCGGCGAAACGCCTTCGCCATCACCGGAACGCCAAGCAACCATTGAAGCCCCTTTTGAAGATATTTTTACCTGTTTTCTTTCATGCTCCGCCTCCATGTTTTCTTCTCTGTTGTGGTTACATTCTCGTTTTGGATCTTGTTCTATACATGGACTGTGAGTGAGAGAGAGGGTTTGGGTTTAGCTGTGAACTTCCACAAGTATGCCTGTTCGCGAGATTCAGATGTCACGAGAGAGCAGAGTTGGTCACAAAAGCTTTCAAACGATTCAACAACTTTGGTTTTATCAGTGATATTTTGAAGCCTAAAGGTCCGAATCCACAGCCAGAAAGCGAAGTCCTAGTGAAATCAGACGAGAAAATGATGAGGGATGAAATGGAATAATACGGAATTTGTGAAATTGTTCCCAATGGCTCAGTTCCCAGTGGTCATCTCATTGGATTTTAAATCCTTCTACAGTAAGGATGATGGTTTGGCTACTGCCAGAAATTAGAAAGTGCTTCAGTTATCAGATTTAAGCAGTTGGGGAGGGCGTCTGGCCATAAACCTCATGTGCATGTGGGCTCTGTTCGCATGGCCATCCTTGCTTGATAGGGAGAAAGCATAGATGGAGGTATGGCTTTCAGAATGGCTCCACTGGCTGTACTACCCAACGGAAAGGCAGGTGACCTTGGAAATTTCAGGTGACTTTTCATCATGATAACTGGCAGTGGAAGATGGATGCCACCCCCTCTTCCTGCGATTAGAAGCCCAGAGCACGAGAAGGATTCTGGTACCATATTTGCAGCAGGAAGAAGCAGGCGTGTGGAGCTGGAACGGACATTGACTGATCCGCAGATGAACGAATTTGAGGATATGTTGCGTGCTTTGGCATTAGAAAGGAGTCAGATAAAGGAAGCTATGGGATTTGCTTTAGGTAATGCTGATGCAGCTGGAGAGATAGTTGAGGTTCTCACTGAATCTTTAACACTTAAAGAAACACCTATGCCAACTAAAGACGCTGGAACAGCAATGCGTCCATTGACAGCTGCAGTTACAGCTGCTGGTGGAAATGCAAGCTATGTACTTGACGGGGTGCCTCGCATCTTGTCACCTGCTTATTTTCATCATTATAATGCACGACTAATGCCTTCTGATGTTGGAATTATTAATTCATCAACCTTAAAAGGAGAAAACAAGCTAGGTGTCTAGGAGGAGTTTGAGCAGAAAAGTGGAAGTGTCTGAGAATTTGGCCATGATGAAATAGGCAGCTGCCACGGCACAGGTGGAAGCAGTTAATGCTAGCCAAAACTGAAGCAGATAAGAGGGTTGAAGGAAGCTTGAAAGGGATTTGGAGGAAGAGAATGGTAGTACCGGCTTGAAGAGTTGGAACAGGAAGAAGGGCTTTGGGCAGGGGAGGAAGATGACGATTTTGAGATGGAAAAGAATTGACCCCGGAGGAGCGAGAAGCATTGAATACGATCAGGAAAAAGAAAAGCTTGCTCACTCAACAGCACAGGATCAAGATAAATATTTACAGTGGAGGATCTCATTGAGAAATTCGTAGTGGGTCTATCTATATGGCTGCTTCACCTTCATTGGCTATCTCATGTCTGACCCCAACACTCACATCTTGGGCCCACGTGCATGCATTTTTTTGGTTTGCATGGTGCACTATACCCATGGCCACCCTTTGGGGTCACGTGTCACCTATTACTTCATCATTTTCAACTCAAACCCTCTTTTGTAAATAATCTTGAAATCCCGTTTTTCTGGTAAAATAATCCATCAATTTCCAGTTTTTAGATAGTTTTCTAAATTTCATTTCTATCAAATAATTTTTTTTTATTTTTTTTTATTTATTTATTTTTCAAATTATCATCTTTAGAATTTTTAGAATCGCTCAAAATCTCTTTTTAATAAAATTTGCCTCCACTTTCTATTCGGTTAGCAATTTTCAAATCTTTCATGATCTTTTAAAAATGTTTTAAAATAATTGTGAATTTATTTTCGTAATTCTTAATTATAGAATTTATGAAATTAATTCACTCAAAAATAAACGGGCTTTGGTGGGGGCCCCACATATGTGATTTATAATTGATTGATTGATCGATTGATTGATTCAATTGTCATGCATGATTGATTTTGTTCTGCTCTATGACATGCTCGAGATTATACTCTTTGTTGTGCACTAACCCTTCCTCTTGATAGCGCATATTGGTTCGCCACCCAGGTACGTATTTTCTCGCATCATGGTCACTCCTTATGCTTGTTTCTAATTCTCATATGTGCATGATTGATTTGAGTATTCATTGACTTTCTCATTGGTTGCCATGTCAGCTTCATTTTATTAGTAGAGACCCGACTTTAGGGACTTAGAGGGGTGCTACGGTCTTCACCGTACCTTCCCAATAAGTAACCTGACCCCCAAACCCGATCCGGTTTTTCGTAGATCACCTTTTCCAAATAAGGAGTCACACTTAGGGTTTTTCTTTCTTATTTTGTTTACCCTTTTAAAAATAAAACAAAAATAAGTGGCGACTCCAAGTCATTTTCAAATAATCAATAAAAAAAAATCAATATTTTTCAAATGAAAATCGAGCTCGCCATCGAGTGGGAAACGCATGAGCACAAAATGCGGGGTCCACAAATGGATTAAAAGAGACAAAAATATCTTAAATTTGTAAAATTAATCTCTCTCATATATTTGAAGAGTAACCTATTTTTAATATAAATATATTTGAATATTTTTATTATTTATATATGTATTTTAAAAGAAATGGTTATTTTGCAAGAAAAAAATAAGGGTATTTTTTGTCCAAAGTGGGGATGATTTCATCAATTTTAATCCATTATCCCTTTAAAAAATAGTTTTTTCAAACAAAAAATGAAAAACTTATTTAGATGAAATAATTTATATTATTTTTAAAAATAATATATTACTTTATTTTATAAAATATTTTATAAATTTAATTTATAATAATATGAATTCAAATTCAAGTTAAGTCTAATTAAATAAATAAATAAATCTACAATTATGCATGAGTTAAAGATAAATAATTTTTTAAATTATGAAACAATTTTTTTATTCCAATGAAACAAAAATTAACTATAAGATAAAAATAATTTTAATATTCATTTTTAATACAAGTAAAATAAGCACTTTAATTTTTATTTTTTTAATTTCTTATTTGACCATGATTTCTTATGCTTATTTTTAAAATTGTTTTTAAGTTAAAGAACCAAAAAAGTTTTTAATTTTTTTTATAAAAATAAGGATATTTGGCAAGTTGTTTTTATAAAAGCATTTTAAAAATAAAGAACAAAAAGACTTGTTTGGATAAATTGTTTTTTTGTTTTGAAAAAAAAAATATTTTGATTTTGTAAAGACATTTTAAATTTAATTTATATAATATAAATTAATTAAATTTAATTGAAGTCTTATTGAAAATGAAAATAATTTTGTAATTATATTAGTATTCAATTTTTAACATAATATTCTACAATGTTTTGATTTAATCTATAATTAATTGGATCAATTTTTTTATTACAAATTATTCTTAAAAATTAAATAATTTATTAAAGAATTTAAATTATTAATTATGACTTACTTGATTTATAATATATTTACATGGTGAGAAATTTTTTTTAAAAAATAATTGTGCATATAAGATAAATAGTAAAGTTATGACTATGATATATTAGTTTTTTTTTTTCAATGATTAAATTTATTTTTGAGTTCAAAATTATTTTTAAAAAAATTTAATCTCGATAATAAATTAAATAAAAAGTGTCATTTGATTTCAAGTTCATTTGCCTAGTGAAAAAAAATTAAAAAATAATAATTTTTATGTAGAAGAGAAATAATAGAGTTGTTTTAAACTGATTTTTGTTCATAAATTTCTAGTAGTAATGAGTTTATTATTTAAGATTTAAATTTTTAAAAAAAAATTAATAGACTTGTTAACAAATCTAACACATTAAGTCTTGTTTAATTTGAAATTAATTCATCTAACAAAAAAAAATCGAAAAATAATTATTCTACGTAGAAGAGAAATAATAGAGTGTGTTTTTCTATTGTTTTTAAAAATTGGTGAAAACAACTTTTACTTGTTCTCTATTTCACTTTGATTTTAAGTTAACATAACATCTTCATTTTACTTTTTTTTCCCTCATTTATTCTAATTACCTTTACGATTTTTTTTTGCTACTTTACAACCTCCACTATTACTCAGCCTTCTTTGCTATAATTATAATTTATGAGGTTATATGTCAATTTGATGATTAAGAATAAGATTTAAGTTAATTTTATCAAATAACTTTAATACTTAAAGTAATAATTAAATAATAAGTTTTAAGGCAATAACTTAAGTACAATTTAACTTAAAAATCAACTTAAATTATCAAGTAATAAATATTAAGTTTTACAAAACACTTCGTTAGCTTTCCTTGTCACTTCATCCACTCAATAGTTAGAAGATATTCAATAAATCAATTTAATGATTTAATGATTTAAATTTAAATTGATGAATAAATTAAATGTGTTTGATAAAATAATTTAATAACATAACTTCCTATAAAAAATAACTTTTTAACTATTAAATTAAAATAATTTACTTATTTTTAATTGTAAATCTCTTTTACCTCATATACTCCCGAAAGAGCATTACACAACCATGAAATTTTCACAACTCATATTTTATAATAAATATTTTTTAATTATCTTATACATCTATGATATATGTCTCATAAATAAATATTTTTTAAATTATCTTACACATTTATGATATATGTCTCATAAATAAATTTATTACTAGGATTAGTCAAAATAAATATTAGCTAAAATTGATAAAATGTAGAATGGTGTCGAAATGATAAGAGTCCAATGGAACAAATAATAAAATTATATTAAACCTAGGACGGTGTCCTAATAATTACAAACAAATAATAAACTTATATATATATCTTATAAGAGTCCAAAGAAACAAAAAATAAACTTAAATAGAATCTAGGATGGTGTAGACCCCTATTTTTAAACCAAGTATAATGGTTTGATGATATTATTTTATCATTACCTTCTTATTTTTTATAAGTTGAAGCAAAAGGGTCTTTCATAAATCACCCGGGAGTGGAATTTAGTCATTTTTTTTTTTTAGTGGGAAGAGGAGGGGACCCCTTTCTGCATGAAAGCAGCTGCATGAGACGTGTAGATGGCAGGGAGCATGGCCGGCCATGCTGGTGGTTGAAGACGACTTGCTTGCTGACGGGTGAATAGGAGAGGTGGTAATGGCTTGCTGCGGAAGACGGAAACAGGGGGTTGAATATAGAGTGAGGGGCGAGCTTGAACAAAAGGGCAGGGGTATCTATCTGTGGGAGGTCAGGTCAGAGAGGTGAAAGGGGACTTTTCATGCTGGGTGGTGGGATATTTTGTGTGGCTAGGCTGAGAGAGTTTCGGTTAGAGGGAGAGAGGTTTTTCTAGAGAGAAACCAGAGTAGAGAGTGGCTTGAGAGAGGAAAAGAGAACTTGAAGAGCAAGCATGCTTAAGGTCTAGAGAAAATAAGCCAGGGGTCTGAAAAGGGTTTGAGCAGAAAGTAAGTCGTATCATCTTCGCTTGAAGACTCAGGTATGACCCTTATGAGCATTTTCACTTTGTATTTCTTGTTTTTCTTCTCTTCACAACGTTGAGTTTAAGCATAGTTTGCTGGGTTTTGTTATCATGTTCGCTCTACTCTGTTCATACTCTGGTTCCTCTGTTTTCTCTCTCAAATGACTGGAATATGGTTTACCTTTTTTTCGAGTTTGTTGTTTGAGTAAATACATAAAAGCTGACTGCTCATCCCACCAACTGGCATTTCGTTCATCATTCATGAAAACGAAGTTTTGCCTGATAATTTCTTGAGTTCTTGCTCTACTTTATCTATTTCATTCCTCATGCTTTTGTGCTCAAGTGCTTTTGGGTTGTGGAAACGCTTTGGTATGGGTGTCACTCTTTGAGAAAACTTTGGCTATTCCTAATCCGGAAGACGACTGTCGCTCGAACTCATTGGACTAAGGCGGATAACATGCAAGGCCTCACGACTTTCCTTAATGGGTATCCTTCAGGTGTCTTAAGTGTTATTTCTGGCTATGGTCCGACTTCAGGCGCAGTATGCGCAGACCACATAAATACAGGCAAGTTTGTTTTCATTAAGGCAAGTGGCGTACGAGACAGTGTTGTTATGCTGGGTTATGGCCATTTGTACACAGGAGTGTAATTGGTAATCCTCTTAAGAAAAGAGTTGAACAAAGATCTCAGATTAATACTCAGAAATTCAGCAAGCTCCTTGGCTATATAAAATCTGGTGTAGAAGATGGCGTAATTCCCGAAACTGAAGTTGAGGGATTCAGCAATGGATGATCCGTCCTCAAGGTTACAGTTTTCTCAAAGATGTAGAATGGCCCACTGAGTGAACAGGCCGTTATATTTAAATCTGTCTGGCATATCCCGAGATTTAAGGATCGTGAAGAGGTGACAAGAAATTGACTCTAGGGCGGCCACCACATCAACTGTGGCGAAGAAAGAAGGGCTTCAATTGGAGACGTAGTTGTGCATTTCCAATATGAGAATTCTGCCTCTCAGACGAAGCAGTTGATAGGACTATGATTTTCCGCCATCAACTACTTTGATTCTTGATCTTATGATAGCTGGTTTGGATACATGTGGATAGAGGTTTGAGTGCTCAAGGCCAGCAGGCTCACTGATTGAGGGCCCATTCTGACCCCAAATTGGAACCTGGAACCATGCAAACCTGGTCATCATTCCTATACCCATTTCTCATCAACCTCTCCACACCCATTTCTGTGCCTACCCTCTCATTACTATATCATACCTACCGTTCATCATCACGTTCTCACCCAGGTCATCCTTACCCACGTATACACTCATTTCCCATGCCATGCATGCCGCCATTTCTTTCTAGGTCCATTAAACCTTTTCTATCCCATTTTTCTCTCTCTATATTATCACCATACCCATACCATGCTCGTCCTCATTAGCTAAGACCATCTTGCATACCCACAAAGTTCATCACCTATTGCTCTTCATACCAAACATCTTCAATTTCATCAATCACCAAAAACCCTTTCTCTCACTGTTTTAATGTTCCTTTCTTATCAATCTTCTTGCCATCTCACCCATGTCTACGTTACCCATGCACGCATGGCTGCCCAGGTTGTTTTGAGCCTCCTCTAAGGTCCCGAATCTACCTAGCCTCCATAATGGCAGCAGGAACATAATGAAAAAAAGGAAGGGATAGAAGGCATGAGAAATGAGAGATGGTGGTTCAGCAGCCTCTAACCTACAAGCTTCATGGTCCGTGACACGGAGGCAGCGCCGGAGCACCCGATCCTTGCTTATTATGATGCTCGGTGGGCAGCGTTTCAGTGGGACGCATCCCATGCAAGTGGAAACGGTCCAAAACCATGGCTGAACAGCTACGCTAATCTAAGTCGGGTTCTCATCACCGGAGGCAGCGCCGGAGCGAACGTTTCATATACATTAATGGTCCGGGTCTAGTCGCTCGGAATAACGGGTGCGAACGTGGTTGGGATGGTTTTGATGCACCCGTGTTTTAGAGGCACGATTGATGACGAGGTGGCTCTACATGTGTCCAACCAACAGTGGGTTGGAGGACCCTAAACTCGGACCGACTGCAGAGGATTTGGCTGGGAACGCTTGGCAGCATTTGAAAACAAGCCCAAGTTTTGCTGATGCTGCCGGGGGATGCATGCAAGCCGTCTTCGCCGGAACTGCAGCTCCCAGGGTGCGTGTTTAATTTCAGAGCGTCTTCACCAAGGGCTATGTTTTCACAAGATGCCCAGGGCTTGAGGAAAAGCATGATCTTCCGGCTGGGTATGGCTGGTCAAAATCTTATAGATGCTCTGATGAGAACCCTTCCCGAGACAGGGTTCTCTTTTACTCCAACAGTGGAACGACAAATGGCCTATGACAATGAAGGAGAAGCTCTCTTGTGTTGCACCTGACTACGAGCAGGAGTTGGAGATCGTCCAGGGCTGTTTTGTAGTTGAGGAGAACCATGAGTTTCCTGATGGGCAAGCGATGACAATCGGTGTGCCCTGAAGTCTTTCCTCCAACCATTTCTGATCGGAAAGAGAACAGCCGGAATTCATGAAACTGCCTACAATTCATCATGAAACGTGACATTGATATCAGGAATGACTTGTATGGAAACATTGTGCTCAGTGAGGACTCCACCATGTTCTCAGGTATTGCTGGTAAGGTGAACAAAGATGTCACTGCCTTCGCTCCCAGCAACATGAAGATCAGGGTGGTGACGCCTCCTACAAGAAGGCACAGTGTCTGGATCGGAGGGTCAATATCGGCATCTCTCGGCACTTTCCAGCAGATATGGGTATCCAAGAGTGGATCACTCTCACTCTTACCAGCGCCCCTCCATCTTAGGCTCGCCCATTTGCTTCCAATTTGCATGGTTTGCATGGCCACCCTCAGCCCACGTCCCTAATGACTATTTCCCTTTCATTTTTTTTATATCCACTTATTCATTTATTTATCCTTTTATTTTATACACACTCCATCTTTGATACCAAGGTTAACTTTCCATTTCTTTTTTTAAAAAAAAAACTTTCAAATTTAACTTCAAAAATCCTCATTTTCAAAGTTTAATTCCTCAAAATTCTTTTCTTAAATATGATTTTCACAGTTTCCGTTTTCGAATAATTTTAATAATCACATTTTCAAAGAGCTAATTTTCAAAATTCAAATCTCCACACTCATTTGTCTAATCTTTGTCATTTCTGCCATTACTATTATTTTATTTATTTATTTATCTATTTATTTTCCAATTTCCATCTTCAAACAATTTTTCAGAACTTCGATCTCCAAATTTAATTTTCGATTTCCAAACTTTCAAATTTTCACGTTTATTTATTTAATCACTATTATCTTCATCATTATTATTATTTTATTTTATTTTATTTATTTATTTATTCATTCATTTATTTTTAAAATTTCCATCCTTAAATAATTTTCAAAATTCTAATTTATTTCAAAATTTAATTCCCAAAATACCGATTTATTTGTTTATTTATTTATTTATTCATTTATTGTTATCATCTTATGTGTTTATTTTCAAAATAATTCCACCTTCGACTCGAACGATTTCCAAAGATTCCTGTTAGTATAATAAAATTTTCACGGTTTCTGATTCCCAAATAATTTTCGATTCCGCTCTCTCTCAAATTCAGCCTCCAAATTTCCAATCCTCAAATTTAATTCTCAAGACTCTCATTTTCAAACAAATCCTCGACACTCCAATTTTTCAAATAAATTTCAAAATTTTAATTTTCTCTCAAATAGTTTTTATTCCACTATGGTTTTCAAACAATCTTCTACTCCTCTTGATTTTATTAAGCATGAATGAATTTTTCATAATTTAAGAATAATGGAATCTGTGATATTAATTCATGCAAAATAAATGGGTTTTGGTGGGAGCCTGACATATGTGATTTTATGATTGATTGATTCGATGGTCATGCATTATTGATTTATTCTGCTCTATGACGTACATAGGATTATTTCCTAATTGTGCACTAACCCGCTCTCTTGATAGCGCATTGATCGTTTGATGCCAAGGTATGTCCCGCTCCCACTTTGATTGTTCTTTATTGAGTATTTTGATTCTCATATGTGCATGATCGATTTGAGTATCCAGTGATTTTCCTATTGATTGCCACGCCGGCTTCATTTTATTAGTAGAGACCCGATTTTAGAGACTTAGAGGGGTGTTGTGGTCTTTACTGTACCTTTCCGATAAGTAACCTGACCCCCGACCCCGATCCGATTTTTTTCACAGACCACCTTTTCTAAAATAAGGAGTCACACTTAGGGTTTTCTTTCTTATTTTGTTTACCCTTTTAAAAATAAAACAAAAATAAGTGGCAACTCCAAATCATATTTTTTTTATAAATAAAATCATTTTCAAAATAAATAAAAAAAAATCGAGCTCACCACCGAGTGGAAAACGCCTGAGCCAAAGTGCGGGGTCCACAAATGGTCAATGATGAGAAACCAAAGGAACAAATAATAAACTTAGATAGAACCTAAGATGTCGTCTCAATGATAAGAGTCTAAAGAAACAATGAACTTAGATTTAACCTAGGATGGTGTCCTAATTATTAGAAACCAAATGAACAAATAATATACAAAGAATATAGCCTAGGATGACATCCCAACGATAAGAGTCCAAAAGAACAAATAATGAATTTAGATTGGACCTATGATGGTTTCCCAATGATTAGTAACTAAAGGAACAAAAAATAAACTTAGAACCTAGGATTGTGTCCCAATGATGAGTAACCAAAGGAATATAGAATAAACTAACACAAAACCTAGGATAGGGTCCCAATAATAAGAGTCCAAAAGAATAAAGAATAAACTTAGATTCAACCTAGGATAGTGTTCCAATGATAAGAAATGAAAGGAACAAATAATCAACTTAGATAGAACTTAGGATGACATCCTAATGAAAAAACTCAAAAAGGAACAAAGAATAAACTTAGATTTAACCTAGGATGTTGTTCCAATGATAAGAAACCAAAGGAACAAATAATAAATTTAAATAGAACCTTGGGTGGCGTCCCAATGATAAGAGTTCAAATAAACAAAGAATAAACTTATATTGAACCTAAGATGGTATCCCAATGATCAGAAAAAAAAAAAAAAAAAAAAAAAAAAAAAAAAAAAACAACAACAACAACAACAACAAATAATAAACTTAACTAGAACCTAAGATGACATCCTAATGAAAGAGTCCTAAGGATCAAAGAATAAACTCAAATTGCATCTAGGATGGTTTCCCAATTATTAGAAACCGAAGGGACAAATAAAAGCTTAGATAGAACCTAGGATGACGTCCCAAAGATAAGAGTCCAAAGGAACAAGGAATAAATTCAGATTGAACCTACAACGATATCCCAATGATAGGAAACCAAATGAACAAATAACAAACTTAGATAGGACCTAGGATAACGTCCTAATGATAAGGATCCAAAGGAACGAATAATGAACTTAGATTACACCTAGGATGGTGTCCCAATAATGAGAAGCCAATGGAACAAAAAATAAATTTAGATAAGAGTCCAAAGGAAAATTAAATTAAGTTAGATACAATGTACGATAGCACCGCAATGATAGGAGTCTAAAGGAATAAAGAATAAAATTAAACCTAATATGGTGTCTCAATAATTAGAAACCAAATGAACAAATAATTAACTTAGATGCAACCTATGATAGCGTCCCAATGATAAAAGTCCAAAGAAACAAAGAATTAACTTAGAACTTATGGTGGTGTCCCAATGATGAATAACCAAAGGAACAAACAATAAACTTAGATAGATAAACTTAGATGGTGTCCCTTGTAGAATTGAGTAGAAAAACTGATCTTGGTTGATGACGATATCTCTACATCATTCCCAATGAGTAGATTGTTATCTACCTACAAGATCTTAGAGCACTACCACGCTTCCCTTCACTTTCTTGTACATACAAGACCCTTTGTTATGAAAATATATGGTTACATCATATAGATGTTAATATCAAGATAAACGTTTAAGAACACTATCTTGACATCTTATTGCAATATCTCATAAATTAGATACACCGTAATGGATAAGAGTACTCTAATGGATTTGATTATAACTACTGGGTGAAAAGGTTTCCTATAATAAAAAAAATGTTTCAAACTATAACCTTTAGCTACAACCTAACCACTTAAATCTCAACCTTTCCATCTACTCCTTTGTTCATTTTGTAGACCAACTTCCACTTATGAGTTTTATCCCTTCAGGTGCTTCTACAAGAACCCAGACTACATTAAAATTATAAGGATTCTAACTATCATTCATAGCTCCTTGTCTAGTTATGAGCACCAACACACTCATTGCTCCATCATAATGTATGGAGTATAAACCTCCCACTATGATGTACTCATGTATCGGAAGTAATAGGAATGTTGTGTCTCTATACCTTTGGATCTATAGTATCTTGTGTATAGTGAAACCATCTTCTAATGTTTTTTTAGTCTATATCAATGTTTGTCTTATTACATATCATACAATCTTTATCAAAAAAATAAAAAACTGTTTTTAAAAATTTCTAACACTGTTTGACCGTTGTTTTTGGGAAAACAATTTTTAAAAACAAAGTGAAATAAAGAATAGTTTTTAGAGAATAAGTAGAAATTGTTTTCACCAGTTTTTAAAAACAATAGTAAAACACATAAAACTTTAGAAAAATAATAAAAACAAATAAAATTGAATATGATTCCACTCCCTTTCTCTTTTCACAATATAATATCGATATAAAAAATTTTAAAATATGATTTTCCTTTAAATTACACGTATTTTTCTTTTCCTTTTTTTTTTTTTTTTAAAAAATTCATTACACAAATAAATTTCAAATCAAATTATACTTGATACATAAAATTTATTAATTTTTAAAAATAATTTAAAACTCAAAAACCAATTTAATTAATATTAAGAAGGAGCTCAATAATATTAATAAGCTATAGACCAAAATTTATTTTAAAAGTACGAGTTAGGTTTTAATAAAACATCATAAAACTCTTTCTTGTTATTTAGCTTAAAAACATTTTTTAAAAATTAGAGCCTGTTTAGTGGAGTTTTTAAAAACAACTTTCTATTTTTTAGAAACATAAAATAATTTTTAAAAATTCATAATACCGTTTCATTATTGTTCTCTGTTTCTAATTTTTAAAATCAAAGTGAAATAGAGAATAACTTTTAAATAACAAGTAAAGTTGTTTTCATCAATTTTTAAAAATAATAGAAAAACACACATGCTATTATTTCTTCTACATAGAATCATTATTATTTTTTTATTTTTTTTTAGGCAAATTAACTTCAAATTAAATAAGACTTAATATGTTAGATTTGTTAGCAAATCTATTAATTTTTAAAACTTAAATAATAAACTCATTAATACCATAAATTTATAAATAAAAATTGGTTTAAAAAAACTTTATTGTTTCTCTTCTATATAAAATTATCATTTTCTGATTTTTTTTTTTTGAGTTGGTAAATGAACTTCAAATTAAATAAGACTTCATATATTGGATTCATTAACAACTCTAATAATTTTTTAAAATAATTTAAAACTCAAATAATAAACTTATTAAGACCATAAATTTATGAATAAAAATTGATTTATAATGACTCTATTATTTATTTTATGCACATAATTATTGTTTTATAAATTTTCTCACTAGAAAAATGAACTTCAAATCAAGTGGTATTTTTTTATTGAATTTATTAATGAGTTTAAATTTTTTTTGAAATAATTTGCAACTCAAAAATAAATATAATCATTAAAAAAAACATATATATCAGGAGTCATAACTTTACTATTTATCCTATATACACAACTATTCTTTTAAAAATTTTCTCACTAGGTAAATAGATTATAATAAGACATGATTAATAATTTTAATTCTTTAATAAATCATTTAACTTTAAAGATTAATTTGTAATAAAAAAAATTGGTCCAATTAATTGTAGATTAAATCAAAATATTGTAGAATATTATGTTCAAAATTGAATACTAAATGTGTGCATATATAATTAAAAAAAACTTGCTCATTTATATGTTAAAAAAGTAAAGCTTTATTCATTATTCATTTTAAATAATATACTATTGAAAAGTAGTATTATTCAGTTTAACAAAAATACAATAAAAAATATAAAGATGTTAATATCCTTATATTTCTAATATATAATAAAATAGTATATTTTCTACTAAAAATATAATTTATGGTTTTATTATAATATTAGTATTTATGTTTTATTAAAAACAATCTATTTTTTTAATTTATTTTCATTTTCAATAAGACTTCAATTAAATTTAATTAATTAATATTATATAAATTGAATTTAATTTATTTTTACAAAATGAAACAATTTTTTTTAAAAAAAAACTATTTATCCAAACAAGTCTTTTTATTTTTTATTTTTAAAATCCTTTTATAAAAATAACTTGCTAAATACCTTTATTTTTAACTATTTTTTAAAACATCTAGTAAAATACTTTTATTTTAAAAAAATTTAGTCATGGCTTTTTTTCTCTCTAATTTAGAAACGATTTTAAAAGCAAACGAAATTAAAGATTGGGACATGAAAAAATTATAAATTCTGGTTAAATGAGGCCGATGAGATACAGATACCATACTCATTCTTTAGTCTTCAGACTTCCTCTCTTTCACCTCTTTTCTTCTCCTCTTCTCTTTTATGTACCTTATTGTCGTCACGGTCTCACCTTCTCGTTCCAAACAAATTTTTTCCCTTGGTAGCGTAGAAAGTGAAAGAAACTGGAGGTAGGAAGACGAGGCTCTTGTGTCTCATCTATGGTGGCATCTCCCCGGAGTGGAATCTAAGGTGCGGTAGAAGCCATAGGCTTGAAAGAAGGGGAAATGAAAGGCAGAGGACTTTTGAGTTTTATTGATCGAGAGGCTAGGGCACGGTGTGATTTGGTTCGATCTCGGTGTGGAAGCTCGGGGAATCAGCTTTGTGCGTAGTGGTTTTGTGGTTGTGGGATTTTGGAAACCTTAGATTTGGGTCAGGGTTGTGTGGTTGGCTGATTAAGCTAGGGGCGGGGCTGCCCATGCGATGACTGGGTTTTCATGCCGTCAAAACCACTGCCTTGGGATCGGAAGGACTTCTTCAAGGAGAGGAAGCACGAGAGGTCGGAGTCTTTAAGTTTGGTGCAAAATAGAGGACCGGCATCAGGGTTGTTGGGACTTTGCTCGTCGGGATCGACAGACTTGCGTCGCCCTACAGGTGAGTTGAATCCCACCAGGTTCTTGATGACGTCGGTTTTGGTTTAAACCCAGAAAAATAATCGGGTTCTTGGAAAATTTGGTCTCCGAGCCCTTTTGTTTTTTATGATTTGTTCCTTTTTGGTTTTTAATTTTGAATTTATTCTCTCCATGGAAGAAGCATGAGAGGTCGAAGTCTTTAAATTTGCTGCAAGGTAGAGGGACTCGCATCAGGTTCTTGGGAGTTTGCTCGCCAGGATCGGTAAACTTTCACCCCCCTACAAGTGAGTTATGAATCTGGGTTCTTGATGATTGTGATGAAATTCGTAGGTTTTGGTTTAAACCAAGAATAATAATAGGGTTCTTAGAAAATATAGTCTGAGTCCTTTTGGTTTTTTTTATTTTTTTTATTTTTATTTTTATGATTTGTTCTTTTTTGGTTTTTGATTTTGAATTTATTCTCTCCACGGGTCTGATTCTTTGTTTTGGGGAATTAGTTTTTGATGATGATTCTTTCATGGTTATTGTAGATCTATTTTTTTTAGTCCATTCGTTTGTTAATGTGCTGTTTAGTTGTGCAAAAATTGTAATTAAAAAAATAGACAGTTTTTTTTATCTCTTTTAAGTCAAGTAAAACTACCTGTAATAAGAAAGTTCTAGGTTTTCAATTTTTGAAGTTCCATCGTGTTCTTTGGTATTTTGATTTACTATGAACTCATTTTGTATGAATATAGGCTATAGTTAATACTGTTTCTGGAAAGGCTTGTTTGGTTCATGATTTTTTTTCTTGCCTTACCTTACCTACAACTAAACTATTGAATGTTTAATAACTGAAGTTGTGATGCATAAGCCACATTTCATTTAGGTTTTTTAAATTTACAGTATCAGTGACGTTCATTGAAGGCACCACTTTAGGTTAATAGTCAACTTTTAACAAGTTATTAATTCTATGGAGTTAAGTACTTTTTTCAGTTGAATTTTTGGTTATTAGTATTTTACCTATTAAATTTCTTATTATGAAAATTTGGTTTTATTATTTCTATTTAAATCTAATGAGAAATTTGTTTTGTGAATATATTTTTTTAGCAATCTTGAGTTCGCTTAGGGAGATTTCTCGCTGCAAAATGTTAGAGAATTGTGTCAATCCAATTGAAATTTTGTCATGAAAACCCATAAAGGTACAAAACAGAGGGAAGAATAACAAAATTCAAAAATACTGTTGACAAATGACGAATATTTTTTCTTTGTTCATAAAATAGATTTACTTATAGAATAGGAAATGCATTTATATTTTTTCCTTTTATTATTAACCTTCTTTGGCCAATTATAAATATATGACATGGATTTTACCAACCAAAGTTCTTAAAAAATCACTGTAAAGGGGGCATTTTTATTAGACATTGCCTATATGAATTTAATTGCATTTGGAAAGAAATTGTTAAATTTTGAATTCTGTTGTTAATCAATCCTTGGTCTTCAATAATGTTGTTGTTTGTGATTTTATTGTTTTCAAGAGATGAGTTGGAGTGAAGTCATCAAAATGCTATAAAAATCTATTCTTTTTTCCTTCTCAACATTGTCCCCATTTGAGTGTCTAATATTGGTGTCAATAACAACTCCAAGGTACTCTTCCTTTTTATGTTATGTGCCTGAGTGTGTCTAATTGGTCACTGCTTCTAATTTAGTAAAGTGTTTTCATCGTGGATTTAAGCAATGCTGAGTTGTTGGAAGAAAGAGCCTATACACTCATGGAATTGGGATCCATAAAGGGTTTGCCTACTCAACATAATAGCTAATTCATTAGAGATAACCTTCTGATGCTCTTTGGGTCATCAGACCCAGTTGAAAATTACTTATCTTTCATTGTAAAGTATATTGTATAGTTAGTTTGATATTTTTAAATTTGATTGTTCATGTGTATATTTGTAAATTGGATTTTGTAGGAATGCATTCTCTAGGTTTGAGAATGCAATACTGTTGAAAAATTCAGGGACAAAAGATGCTCTCTGTCGTATAATTAGGACATGTGCCACCAAAATTCCACTACATGGCGCAGTCATATGCATCAATTTACACCCGATGCACAACTATGGCTATTATAACACCCCCATGGGTGATTCAAAGGACCAACCCAAAAGACCAAGTGAAGGACACTGTTAGTGTCGAAAGTATTAGGCGCTTTCTTGTGTAGTTCATTGACTGACTTCCAAAGTTGATTTCAACCAATATTGGTATCTTGGTCATAAACTTCTTAGGAGAATCTTAGAAGATGGGGAATGCTCTTGTTGGTGTGTTGGGAAAATTGATTTTGTAGGTTTTTGAGGATGCTAAGGGTAAAGTGAGTTCAAAATCTATTTAGCTTTGAACCAAGCAAGCCAAAATGGCCTATTTGATCTTAGGAAAACTCACAAAAAATGAGTGTTATTTGCAAACAAGAAATGCGACACCTCTTGCCCTTCACCACCTTTCCTCCTCACACTAACTCCTATAAGAGATTCACCCTCCCTAGCTCTCTTGACAGGGTAGCTAAGGGCTTCCATTGCAACAACAAATAAATAGGGAGACAAGGGGTCCCCTTGCCTTAAGGCCTTGGAGCTTTGGAAGAAACCAAAAGGGATACTATTAGAAATCACAAAAAACCTTGGAGAAGATATGCACTATTTAATACATCCTACCTATTTTCGACCCAAATTCATCTTTTCAAGAACCGAGATCAAGAAATTCTAGTTGGCATGGTCATACAACTTTTTAATGTCTAACTTACACAATACTCCATAAACATTGCTCTTCAACATAGAGTTTATTGCTTCATTTGTTATTAGCACCGCATAAAAAATTTGTCTAACCTCTACAAAAACATTCTAGTTGTTATGGTCATACAACTTTTTAATGTCTAACTTACACAATACTCCATAAACATTGCTCTTCAACATAGAATCTATTGCCTCATTTGTAATTAGCACCACATAAAAAATTTGTCTAGCCTCTATAAAAACATTTTGGGAATTGGAGATCACCTTGGCCACTACCTTCTTTAGCCTCGTTGCTAAAACTTTCACTAGGACTTTATATAAACTACCTACTAGGCTAATAGGTCTAAAGTCTTTTAAATCCTATTTAGATGTTAATCTATCATGAAAGATAAGATTTGATGATTGATGATGAGGAATTCAAGGTTCATGTGGTTTCTTCTACAAGAGAAAAGGTACTTTTGTTGGATTTATGCATTGCAGACGACAAGAACATGAAAGGTTATTTTCATACTGCATCTAAATAGATTGTTAGGAAATTCATTGATTGGTCATACTTCAGTATTTGAGCAAATCAAACCTTTGGTATTAAAAATCGTCAAGGCTTCATTTGTTGCACTGAAAACTTCCAGCTTTTGATACAAGTCACTAGGCTAATTGAATAAGGACAACTTTGTGACTTTAATTGGATTATTTAAAATTGCATATTGGAAGTACATCCATCCTAGTGTTCAACTTCACTTTAATGGGATAATTCCAAATTGCATGTAGGAAGTACATCAAGTGGTTCGCTGTGAGGTAAGCTCCATTTTAGTCAAGATTGCATTTTCATTAATTAGAATAGGATGTTATGAACATTTGGTTTCGACATTGTGTAATGTTATGCCAAGGCATCTACTATGGGATTTTGATATGTTTTCATTTTCATGCTATCTTATTTAGTCATATTGAACTGTAAAACACAAGTGGTGGCTAGACTACTTCTTTGTCTCAGAATCTATAGCTGATAAGGTTCATATCTCAGATAATCTCCCTGACATTGGTGGCAACAGTCATTGTCCAATTGGCCTCATTCTCAAGCTCTAGTTTTGCAAACAACAACATATCCAATTTCTGATGACAATTTGTAGAATCTAGGCGAGTACCGAAAAAAAGTAGAATCCAGGCGAGTACCGAAGAAAGGTAGAATCCAGGCGAGTACCGGAGAAGGGTTGAATCCAGGCGAGTACCGGAGAAAGGTAGAATCCGGGCGAGTATCGAACAAAGGTAGAATCCAGGCGAGTATCGGAGAAGGGTAGAATCTGGGCGAGTACCGGAGAAGGGTAGAATTCAGGCAAGTAGTGGAAATGGGTAGAATCTGAACAAGCACCGAAGAAGGGTAACATTTGGGGGAGTACCAGAGATGGGTAGAATTCGGGCGAGTACCGAAAAAGGGTCCAGGTGAGTACTGGAAAATGGTAGAATCCAGGCGAGTACCAGAAAATGGTAGAATCCAGGCGAGTACCAGAAAAGGGTAGAATTCGTGCGAGTACCGGAGAAGGGTAGACTCCGGGTGAGTACCGAAAAAGGGTCCGAGCGAGTACCGGGAAAGGTAGAATCCGGGAGTGTACCAAAGAAGGGTAGAATCTAGGCGAGTATCGGACAATGGTAGAATTCGAGTGAGTATCGAAAAAGGGTCCGGACGAGTACTGGAAAATGGTAGAATCCGGGCGAGTATCGGAAAAGGGCAGAATCCAGGTGAGTATCGGAGAAAGGTAGAATCCATGCGAGTACCGAAAAAGGGTCTGGGCGAGTAATAGAAAATGGTAGAATCCGAGCAAGTACTGAAAAAGGGTAGAATCCAGGCGAGTACCAGAAAAGGGTAGAATCTGGGCGAGTACCGAAAAAGGGTTCGGGCGAGTACCAAGAAAGATAGAATCCGGGCGAGTACCAAAGAAGGGTAGAATCTGGGCAACTATCGGACAAGGGTAGAATTCGGGCGAGTACCGAAAAAGGGTCCGGGTGAGTACTGGAAGAGGGTAGAATCCGGGCAAGTACTGGAAAAGGGTAGAATCCGTGCGAGTACCGAAAAAGGGTCCGGGCAAGTACTAGGAAAGGTAGAATCCAGGCCAGTACCGGAGAAGAGTAGAATACGGGCGTGTACCTAAGAAGGGTAGAATCCGGGCGAGTACCGGGAAAGGTGGAATCCAGGCGAGTACCGGAGAATGATAGAATCCGGGCAAGTATCGAATAAGGGTAGAATCGGGCGAGTATCGAAAAAGGGTCCTAGCGAGTACCGAAGAAAGGTAGAATGCAGGCGAGTACCAAAAAAAGGTAGAATCCTGGCGAATACCGGAGAAGGGTAGAATCCGGGCGAGTATCGAAGAAGGGTAGAATTCGGGCGAGTACCGACAAAGGGTCCTGGCGAGTACTGGGAAAGGTAGTATCCAGGGGAGTACCAGAGAATGGTACAATCCGGGCGAGTACCGAAGAAAGGTAGAATCCCGGCGAGTACCAAAGAAAGGTAGAATCCAGGTGAGTACCGGAGAAGGGTAGAATCCAGGCGAGTATTGAAGAAAGGTAGAATCCCAGCGAGTACAGGAGAAGGGTAGAATCCGGGTGAGTACCGAAGAAAGGTAGAATCCCGGCAGTACCGGAGAAGTGCAGACTCCGGGCGAGTACCAGAGAAAGGAAGAATTTGTTCGAGTACCGGGGAATGGTAGAATACGGGCGAGTACCGAAAGAAGGGTAGAATTCGGGCTAGTACCGAAAAAGGGTTCGGGCGAGTATCAAAAAAGGGTAGAATCCGAGTGAGTACCGAAAAAGAGGTAGAATCCGGGCGAGTACCGGAGAAGGGTAGAATCCGGGCGAGTACCGGAGAAGGGTAGAATCTGGGTGAGTACCGAAAAAGGGTCTGGGCGAGTACCGGTAAGGGTAGAATCCAAGCGAGTACCGGAGAATGGTAGAATCCGGGCATGTACCGGAGAAGGGTAGAATCCGGGCGAGTACCGATGAAAGGTAGAATCCAGGCGAGTACCGAAAAAAAAGTAGAATCCAGTCGAGTACCGAAGAAGGGTAGAATCCGAGCGAGTACCGAAGAAGGGTAGAATTCGGGTGAGTACCGGAGAATGGTAGAATCATGAGGAGTACCAGAAAAGGGTCCGGGTGTGTACCGGAGAAGGGTAGAATCGGGGCGAATACCGGAGAAATGTAGGATACGGGCGAGTACCGAAGAAGGGTAGAATCCGGACGAGTACCGAAAAAGGGTCCGGGCAAGTATCGAAAAAAGGTAGAATCCGAGTGAGTACTGAAAAAGGGTAGAATCCGGGTAAGTACCGGGAAAGGTAGAATCCAGGCTAGTATCGGAGAAGAGTAGAATCCGGGCGAGTACCAAAAAAGGGTCTGGGCAAGTACGGGGAAAGGTAGAATCTAGGCGAGTGCCGGAGAAGGGTAGAATCTAAGCGACTACCGGAGAAGGGTAGAATCTGGGCGAGTATTGAAAAAGGGTCTGGGCAAGTAGCAGGAATGGTAGAATCTAGACGAGTACCGGAGAAGGGTAGAATCCAAGCGAGTATCTAAGAAGGGCAGAATCCGGGCGAGTACCGAAAAAGGGTCTGGGCGAGTACCGGGAAAAGTAGAATCCAGGCGAGTATCGGTGAAGGGTAGAATTTGGACGAGTACCCAAAAAGGTTCCGAATGAGTACCAAAAAATGGTAGAATCCAGACGAGTACCGAAAAATGGTAGAATCAGGACGAGTACCAAAAAAGGGTCCAGGAGAGTACCGAAAAATGGTAGAATCCGAGAGAGTACCGAAAAATGGTACGAGCGAGTTCCGGGAATGGTAGAATCCAAGCGAGTGGCAAAGAAGCGTAGAATCCGAGAGAATACTGAAAAAGGGTCTGGGCGAGTACCGGGAAAGGTAGAATCTAGGCGAGTCCCAGGGAAGGGTAGAATCCGGGCGAGTACCGAAAAAGGGTCTAGGTGAGTACCAGGAAAGTTAGAATCCAGGCGAGTGCCGGAGGAGCATAGAATCCGAGCGAGTACCAAAAAAGAGACTAGGCGCGTACCTGGAATGGTAGAATAAAGGCAAGTACTGGAGAAGGTTAGAAGTCAGGCCCGTACCAGAGAAGGGTAGAAGCCGAGCGAGTACCGGAGAAGGGTAGAATTCGGGTGAGTACCGAGGAAGGGTAGAATCCGGGCGAGTACCGAGAAGGGTAGAATCCGGGTGAGTACCGAAAAAAGGTTCGGGCAAGAACGGAAAAGGTTGAATCCAGGCGACTACCGGAGAAAGGTAAAATCTGGGTGAGAACCGAAAAAGGGTCCGGGTGAGTGTCGGCAAAGGTAGAATCCAAGCGAGTACCGGAGAAGGGAAGTATCCGGGCGAGAATCGAAAAAGTCAGAATCCAGGCGAGTATTGGAGAAGGTGAGACTCCGGGCGAGTATCGGAGAAGGGTAGAATATAGGCGAGAATCGAAAAGGGCGGAATCCGGGACAGTACCAGAGAAGGTTAGAATCCAACTAAGTACCGGAGAAGGGTAGAATTTGGGCGAGTACTGGAGAAGGGTAGAATCTGCGCGAGTACCGAAAAAAGGTTCGAGCGAGTACTAGGAAAGTTAGAAACCAGGCGAGTACCTAAAAAGGGTCCGGGTGAGTACTGGGAAAGGTAGAATCCAGCGGAGTATCGGATAAGGGTAGAATCAGGGCGAGTACCGAGAAAGGTAGAATCTAGGCGAGTGCCGGAGAAGGATAGAATCCGGGCGAATACTGGGAAAGATAGAATCCAGGCAAGTACTGGAGAAGGGTAGAATCAGGGCGAGTACCCAAAAAGGGTCCGAGCGAGTTCCGAGAAAGGTAAAATCTAGGCGACTGCCAGAGAATAGTAGAATCCAGGCGAGTACCAGAGAAAAGTAAAATCCGAGTGAGTACCGAAAAAGGTTCTGGGCAAGTATCGAGAAAAGTAGAATCCAGGAGAGTACTGAAGAAGGGTAGAATCCAGGTGAGCATCGAAACAGGTAGAATCTGGGCGAGCATCAAAAAAGGTAGAATCCAGGCAAGTATCGGAGAAGGGTAAAATCCGGGCGAGTACCGAAAAAGGTAGAATCCAGGCGAGTACTAGAGAAGGGTAAAATCCAAGTGAGTACCGAATAAGGGTCCAGGCGAGTACCGAGAAAGGTAAAATTTAGGCGAGTATCGGGAGTGGTAGAATCCAGGTGAGTACCGAAGAAGGGTAGAATCCTGGCGATTACTGGAGAATGGTAGAATCCGGGCGAGTACCGAAAAAGGGTCTGGGCGAGTACCGTGGATGGTAGAATCAAGGTGAGTGCCGGAGAAGGGTAGAATCCATTCGAGTGCCGGAGAAGGGTAGAATCCATTCAAGTGCCGGAGAAGGGTAGAATCCGGGCAAGTACTGGAGAAGGGTAGAATCCAGGTGAGTACTAAAAAAAGGTCTGTGCAAGTACCGGGAAAGGTAGAATCCAGGCGAGTACCGGAGAATGGTAGAATTCAAGCCAGTACCAAAAAAGGGTCCAGGCGAGTACCGGGAAAGGTAGAATCTAGGTGAGTGCCGGAGAAGGATAGAATCCGGGCGAGTACCGAAAAAGGGTCCGGGTGAGTACTGGGAAAGGTAGAATCCAGGCGATTACCGGAGAAGGGTAGAATCAGGGCGAGTACCCAAAAAGGGTTCGGTGAGTTTCGGGAAAGGTAAAATCCAGGCGAGTGCTGGAGAAGAGTAGAATCCAGGCAAGTATCGGAGAAGAGTAGAATCCGGGCGAGTACCAGGAAAGGTAGAATCTAGGCCAGTATTGGAGAAGGGTAGAATCTGGGCGAGCATCGAAACAGGTAGAATCCGGGCGAGCATCGAAAAAGGTGGAATCCAGGCGAGTACTGAAAAAGGCTCCGGGCGAGTATCGGGAAAGGTAGAGTCCAGGCGAGTACCGGAGAAAGGTAGAATATGAAGAAGTACCGAAAAAGGGTCCAGGTGAGCAACGGGAATGGCAGAATCCAGGCGAGTACTGGAGAAGAGTAGAATCTGGGCAAGTACAGGGGAAGAATTGAATCTGGGCGAGTACCGGGAATGGTAGAATCCAAGCGAGTATCGGAGAAGGGTAGAATCCGAGTGAGTACCGGAGAAGGGTAGAATCCGGGCGAGTACTAGGGAAGGTAGAATCTAGGAGAGTGACTAAGAAGGGTAGAATCCAGGCAAGTGCCAGAGAATGGTAGAATCCGGGCAAGTACTGGAGAAGGGTAGAATCTATGCAAGTACCAGGAAAGGTAGAATCTAGGCGAGTACCGGGAAAGGTAGAATCCAGGCGGGTACCGGAGAAGGGTAGAATCCAAGCGAGTACCGAAAAAGGGTACGGGTGAATACCGGGAAAGGTAGAATCTAAGCTAGTGTTGGAGAAGGGTAGAATCTGGGCGACTACCCTAAAAGGGTAGAATCCGGGCGAGTACCGAAAAAGGGTCCGACGAGCACTTGGAATGGTAGAATCCAGGTGAGTACCGAAAAATTGTCCGGGTGAGTACTAGGAAAGGTAGAATCCAGACGAGTACCGGAGAAGGGTAGAATCCGGGTAAGTATCGGGGAAGGGTAGGATCCGGGTGACTACCGTAGAAGGGTAGAATCCGGGCGAGTACCGAAAAAAGGTCCGGGCGAGTACGGGGAAAGGTAAAATCCAGGCGAGTACGGGAGAAGGGCAGAATCCGGGCAAGCATCGAAAAAAGTAGAACCCAGCGAGTACTGGGAAAGGTAGAATTTGGAGGAGTACAAAAAAAGGGTCTGGGTGAGTAACGGGAATGGTGGAATCCAAGCGAGTACTGGAGAAGGGTAGAATCAGAGCAAGTACTGAATAACGGTCCGGGCGAGTACCAGGAAAGGTAGAATCTAGGCGAGTGTCGGAGAAGGGTAGAATCCCGGCGACTACCGGAGAAAGGTTGAATTCGGGCGAGTACCGAAAAATCGTCCAGGCGAGTACCGAGAATGGTAGAATCCAAATGAGTACCGAAGAAGGGTAGAATTCGGGCGAAGATCGGAGAAGGGTAGAATCCGGGCGAGTACCGAAATGTCCAGGCAAGTACCAGGGAAGGTAGAATTCAGGAGAGTACTGGAGAAGGGTAGAATCCAGGCAAGTGCGGGAGAAGGGTAGAATCCGGGCAAGTACCAGAGAAGGGTAGAATCCGGGTAAGTACCAGAGAAGGGTAGAATCCAGGCGAGTACTGAAAAAAGGTCCAAGCGAGTACCGGGAAAGATAGAATCGAGGCGAGTAACGGAGAAGGGTAGAATCCGAGCGAATACCGAAAAAGGGTCCGGGCGAATATCGAGAAAGGTAGAATCTAGGCGAGTGTCGGAGAATGGTAGAATGCGGGCAACTGCCGAAGAATGGTAGAATCCAGACGAGTACCGAAAAAGGGTTCGGCCGAGTACCGGGAATGGTAGAATCCAGGCAAGTACCTAAAAATTGTCCAAGCGAATATTGGGAAAGGTAGAATCCAGGCGAGTACTGGAGAAGGGTAGAATCGAGACGAGTACCGGAGAAGTGTAGAATCCAGCTGACTACCGAAGAAGGGTTTAGGCGAGAACCGGGAAGGGTAGAATCCAGGCGAGTACCGGAGAATGGTAGAATCTGGGCCAGTACCGTACAAGGGTAGAATCCGGGCGAGTACAGAAGAAAGGTACAATCTAGGTGAGTACCAGAGAACGGTAGAATCCAAGCTAGTACAGAAAAAGTATAGAATGTGGGCGAGTATAGAAAGAAGGTTCGGGCGAGTACCAGGAAAGGTAGAATCCAGGCGAGTACCGGGAAAGGTAGAGTACAGGCGAGCACCGTAGAGCGGTAGAATCCGGGCGAGTACCGAAGAAGGAAAGAATCTAGGAGAGTACCAAAAAAGGGTGGAATCAGGGCGAGTACCAAAGAAAGGTAGAATCCCGTCGAGTACCAGAGAAGGGTAGAATCCAGGCGAGTATCGAAGAAAGGTAGAATCAAGGGGAGTACCAGAGAAGGGTAGAATCCTGGCTAATACCGGAGAAGGGTAGAATCCGGCGCGAATATAGAAGAAAGGTACAATCCATGCGAGTATCGGAGAAGGTTAGAATCAAGGCGACTATCAGAGAAGGTTAGAATCAAGGGGACTATTGGAGAAGGGTAGAATCCGGGTGAGTACAGGAGAAAGGTACAATCCAGGCGAGTACTGGAGAAGGGTAGAATCCGAGCGAGTACCGGAGAAGTGTAGAATCTGGGAGAGTATCGAAGAAGGGTAGAATCTGGGCGAGTACCGAAGAACGGTAGAATCCTATCGAGTACCGGAGAAGGGTAGAATCCAGATGAGTACCGAAGAAAGGTAGAATCAAGGCGAGTACCGGAGAAGGGTAGAATCCGGGCGTGTACCAAAGAAGGGTAGAATCCGGGCGAGTATCGAAAAAGGGTAGAATCCGGGCTAGTACCGACAAAGGGTCCAAGGAAGTACTGGGAAAGGTAGTATCCAGACGAATACCAGAGAATGGTAGAATCCGGGCCAGTACCGGAGAAGGATAGAATCCGGGTAAGTACAGAAGAAGGGTAGAATCCGTGCGAGTGCCGAAAAGGGGTAGAATACGGGCGAATACCGAAGAAAGGTAGAATCCCGTCAAGTATCAAAGAAGGGTAGTAGAATCCAGGCGAGTACTGAAGAAAGGTAGAATCAAGGCGAGTACCAGAGAAGAGTAGAATCCAGGCGACTACTGAAAAAAGGTAGAATCCAGGTGAGTACCGGGAAAGGTAGAATCCAGGCTAGCATCGGAGAGCGGTAGAATCCGGGCGAGTACTGAAGAAGGGAAGAATCCGGGTGAGTACCAAAAAAGGGTAGAATCCGGCCGAGTACCGAAGAAAGGTAGAATCTCGTCGAGTACCGAAGAAAGATAAAATCCAGGCGAGTACCGAAGAAAGGTAGAATCAAGGCGAGTACTGGAGAAAGGTAGAATCTGGGTGAGTACCGGATAAGGGTAGAATCCGGGCGAGTACAGACAAAAGATACAATCCAGGCGAGTACCGAAGAAATGTAGAATGAAGGCGAGTACCGAAAAATGGTAGAATCCGGGCGAGTACCGAAGAAAGGTAGAATCCCGTCGAGTACCGAACAAGGGTAGAATCCAGGCGAGTACCGGAGAAGTATAGAATCCGGGCGAGTACCAAAAAAAGGTCGGGCAAGTACCGAGAAAGGTAGAATCCAGGCGAGTACCGGGAAAGGTAGAATCCAGGCGAGCACCGTAGAGCGGTAGAATCCGGGCGAGTACCGAAGAAGGGAAGAATCCGGGCTAGTACCGAAAAAGGGTAGAATCCGGGCGAGGACTGAAGAAAGGTAAAATCCCGTTGAGTACCAGAGAATGGTAGAATCCAAGCGAGTACCGAGGAAAGGTAGAATCAAGGCGAGTACCGAAGAATGATAGAATCCAGGCGAGTACCGAAGAAAAGTAGAATCAAGGCCAGTACCGGAGAAGGGTAGAATCTGGGCGAGTACCAAAAAAGGGTACAATCCGGGCAAGTATCGGAAAATGGTAGAATCCGGGTGAGTACCGACAAAGGGTCCGGGCGAGTACCGGAAAGATAGTATCCAGGCAAATACCGGAGATGGGTAGAATCCGGGTGAGTACTAGAGAAGTGTAGAATCCGGGCGAATACCGAAAAAGGGTAGAATCAGGGTGAGTATCGGAAAAGGGTAGAATCTGGGCGAGTACCGACAAAGGGTCCGGGCGAATACCGAGAAAGATAGTATCCAGGCTAGTACCGGAGATGGGTAGAATCCGGGTGTGTATTGGAGAAGTGTAGATTCCAGGCGAGTACCGAAGAAAGGTAGAATCAAGGCGAGTACAGGAGAAGGGTAGAATCCATGCGAGTACCGAAAAAGGGTCCGGGCGAGTACCTGGAAAGTTTGAACCCAGACGAGTACCGAATAAGGGTGGAATCCGGGGGCGTATCGGAAAAGGGTAGAATCCGGGCAAGTACGAAAAAGGGTCCGGTCGAGTACCGAGAAAGGTAGTATCCAAGCGAGTATAGGAGAAGGGTAGAATCCGGGCAAGTATAGGAGAAGGATAGAATCTGTGCGAGTACTGGAGAAGGGTAGAAGTCGTCCGAGTACCGAAAAAGGGTAGAATCCAGGCAAGTACCGAAGAAAGGTACAATCTCGTCGAGTATCGGAGAAGGGTAGAATCCAGGCGAGTACTGAAGAAAGGTAGAATCAAGGCGAGTACCGAAGAAGGGTAGAATCCGGGTGAGTACCGAAGAAGGGTATAATCTTTGCGAATACCGAAAAATGGTCCGAGCGAGTACCGGGAAAGGTTGAATCCAGGCGAGTACTCGAGAAGGTTAGAATCCAGACGAGTATCGAAAAAGGGTAGAATCTGGGCGAGTACCAAAAAAGGGTCCGAGCGAGTACCGAAAAAGGTAGTATCCAAGCGAGTGCCTAAGAATGGTAGAATTTTGGCCAGTACCGTAGAAGGATAGAATCCGGGTGAGTACAGAAGAAAGGTACAATCCAGGCGAGTACTGGAGAAGGGTAGAATCCGGGCGAGTACCAGAGAATGATAGAATCTAGGAGAGTACCAAAAAAAGGTCCGGGCAAGTACCGGGAAAGGTAGAATCCAGGCGAGTACCGGGAAAGGTAAAATCCAGGCGAGTACCAGGAAAGGTAGAATCGAGGCGAGCACCGGAGAACGGTAGAATCCGGGCAAGTACCGAAGAAGGGAAGAATCTGGGCGAGTACCGAAGAAAGGGTAGAATCTTTGCGAATACTGAAAAAGGGTCCAAGCGAGTACCGGGAAAGGTTGAATCCAGGCGAGTACTGGAGAAGGTTAGAATCCGGACGAGTATCGGAAAAGGGTAGAATCCGGGCGAGTACCAAAAAATGGTCCGAGCAAGTACCCAAAAAGGTAGTATCCAGGCGAGTGCCGGAGAATGATAGAATCTGGGCCAATACCGTAAAAGGGTAGAATTCGAGCGAGTATAGAAGAAAGGTACAATCCATGCGAGTGCCAGAGAAGGGTAGAATCCAGGCGAGTACCGGAGAATGATAGAATCTGGACGAGTACTGAAAAAAGGTCCGGGCGAGTACCGGGAAAGGTAGAATCCAGACGTGTACCGGGAAAGGTAGAATCGAGGCGAGCACCGGAGAGCGGTAAAATCCGGGCGAGTACCGAAGAAGGGAAGAATCTGGGCGAGTATTGAAAAATGGTAGAATCCGCGCGAGTACCGAAGAAAGTTAGAATCCCGTCATGTACCTGAGAATGGTAGAATCTAGGCGAGTACCGAAGAAAGGTAGAATCAAGGCGAGTACCAAAGAAGGGTAGAATCTGGGTCAGTATCGAAGAAGGGTAAAATCTGGGCAAGTACAGACGAAAGGTACAATCTAGGCCAGTACCAAAGAAGGGTAGAATCCGAGCGAGTACCGGAGAAGGGTTGAATCTGGGCAAGTAGCGGAAAAAGGTCCAGGCGAGTACCAGGAAAGGTAGAATCCAGGCAGGTACTGGAGAAGGGCAGAATCCGAGCGAGTACCGGAGAAGTGTATAATCCGGGAGAGTACCGAAAAACTATCCAGATGAGTACCGAAAAAAGGTAGAATTAGTGCGAGTTTCGAAAAATGGTAGAATCCAGGCGAGTACCGAAAAATGGTAGAATCCGAGCGAGTACCTGGAAAAGTGAGAATCCATACAAGTACCGAAAAATAGTCCGTGCAAGTACTGGAAAAAAGTAGAATCCGAGCGAGTACCGAAAAAGTGTAGAATCCATGTGACTACCAAAAAATGGTTCGAGAGAGTACCGAAAAATGGCAGAATCAGTGTGAGTACCGGAGAATGGTAGAATCTAGGAGAGTACCGGGAAAAGGAAGAACCCGTGCGAGTACAGAAAAACTGTCCAGACAAGTATCGAAAAAGGGTAGAATCAATATGAGAACCGAAAAATTGTAGAATCCGGCCGCGTATCGGGAAAAGGTAGAATCCATGCGAGTACTGAAAACTGTCCATGCAAGTACTGCAAAAGGTAGAATCAGTGTGAGTACCGGAAAAGTGTAGAATCCGAGCGAGTACAGGGAAAAGGAAAAATTCGCGCGAGTACCGAAAAACAGTTTGGACGAGTATCGGAAAAGGGTAGAATCAGTGTGAGTACCAGAAAATGGTAGAATCCTGGCGAGTACCGGGAAAAAGGTAGAATCCGTGCGAGTACTGAAAAATTGTCCGTGCGAGTACATGAAAATGGTAGAATCCGGGCGAGTACAGAAAAATGTTAGAATCTGGGCGAGTACCGAAAAATGTTAGAATCCGGGTGAGTATCGGGAAAAGGTAGAATCCGTGCGAGTATTGAAAAACAGTGCGTACGAGTACGAGAAAAAAGTAGAATCCGGGCAAGTACCTAAAAAGTGCAGAATCCGTGAGAGTATCGGGAAAAGGAAAAATCGGTATGAGTACTGAAAAACGGTCCATAATACTAACGGGAAATGGTAGAATCCATGTGAGTACCGAAAAATGGTAGATTCCGGGCGACTACCGAGAAATGGTAGAATACGTGCGAGTATCGAAAAACTATGCGGACGAGTATCGGAAAAGGGTAGAATTAGTGTGAGTACCAAAAAATGGTAGAATCTTGGCAAGTACCGGAAAAAGGTAGAATCCGTGCGAGTACCGAAAAATTGTCTATGCGAGTACTGAAAAAACTGTCTATGCGAGTTTCGGAAAAGGGTAGAATCCGGGCGAGTACCGGGAAAAGGTAGAATTCGTGCGAGTACCAAAAAACTGTCCGTGCGAGTACCAACAAAACAATTCATGCAAGTACAGAAAAAAGGTAGAATCTGGGCGAGTACCGGAAAATGTTAGAATCCGGGCGAGTACCAAGAAAATGTAGAATCTGTGCAAGTACCGAAAAACTGTCTGTGCGAGAACCGGAAAAAGGTAGAATCCGGGTGAGTACCGGGAAAAGGTAGAATCCGTGAGACTACCGAAAAACAGTCTGGATGAGTACCGGAAAAGGGTAGCATCCGTGTGAGTACCGAAAAACTGTCCAAACGAGTATCGAAAATGGGTAGAATCAGTGTGAGTACCGAAAAATGGTAGAATCCGGGCGAGTACCAAGAAAAGGTAGAATCCGTGAGAGTACCGAAAAACTGTCCAGACAAGTACCTGAAAATGGTATAATCAGTATCAGTACCATAAAATGGTAGAATGCGGGTGAGTACCTGGAAAAGGTAGAATCCATGACTGTACCGAAAAACTATCGGGACGAGTACCTGAAAGCGTAGAATGAGTGTGAGTATCGAAAAATGGTAGAATCCGGACGAGTACCGAAAAAAGGTAGAATCCATGCGAGTACCGAAAAACTGTCTGGACGATTATCGGAAAAGGGTAGAATCAGTGTGAGTACCGAAAAATGGTAGAATCTAGGCGAATACCGAAAAAAGGTAGAATTCGTGCGAGTACCCAAAAACTATCCGGACGAGTGCCGGAAAAGGGTAGAATCAGTTCAGTGTGAGTGTCGAAAAATGGTAGAATCCGGGCTAGTACCGGGAAAAGGTAGAATCTGTGCAAGTACCGAAAAACTATCCCGACGAGTACCTGAATATGGTAGAATCCGTGGGAGTACCGAAAAACTATCCGACCGAGTACCTGAAAAGCGTAGAATCAGTGTGAGTACCGGAAAAGTGTAGAATCCGGACAAGTACCAAGAAAAGGTAGAATCCGTGCGGGGTAACGAAAAACTATCCGGACGAGTACCTGAAAAGGCTAGAATCAGTGTCAGTACCGGAAAAAGGTAGAATGCGGGAGAGTACCGGGAAAACGTAGAATCCGTGCCTGTACCGAAAAACTGTCAGGACAAATACCTGAAAGGGTAGAATCAATGTGAGTACCGAAAAACTTTCCGGACGGGTATCTGAAAAGGGTAGAATCAGTGTCAGTATCGGAAAATGGTAGAATGCGGGCGAGTACCGGGAAAATGTAGAATCCGTGGGAGTACCGAAAAACTGTCCGAACAAGTATCGAAAAAGGGTAGAATCAGTGTGAGTACCGGAAAATGGTACAATCCCGACGAGTACCGGGAAAAGGTAGAATCCGTGCAAGTATCGAAAAACTGTCTGGACGAGTACCTGAAAATGGTAGAATCAGTGTCAGTACCGGAAAATGGTAGAATTCGGGCGAGTACCGTGAAAAAGTAGAATCCGTGCGAGTACCGGGAAAAAGTAGAATCCGTGCGAGTACCAAAAAACAATCAGGACGAGTTCTGGAAAAAGGTAGAATCTGGGCGAGTACTGAAAAATGGTAGAATCCGGGCGAGTACCGAGAAAAGGTAGAATCCGTGCGAGTACCGAAAAACTGTCCGGACGAGTTCTGAAAAAAGGTAGAATCCGGGCGAGTACCGAAAAAGTTTAGAATCCGGGCGAGTACCGAGAAAAGGTAGAATCCATGCGAGTACTGAAAAGTTATCCAAACGAGTATCGAAAAAGGGTAGAATCAGTGTCAGTACTGAAAAATGGTAGAATCCGGGCAAGTATCGAAAAATAGTAGAATCTGGGTGAGTACCGGGAAAAGTGAGAATCCATGCGAGTACCGAAAAACAATCCGTGCGAGTACCGGAAAAAGGTAGAATCCGGGTGAGTACCCAAAAAGTGTAGATTCAGGGTGAGTACCGGAAAAATGTTTGGGCAAGTACCGAAAAATAGTAGAATTAGTGTGAGTAACGAAAAATGGTAGAATCTGGGAGAGTACCGGGAAAAGGTAGAATCCGTGCGAGTACGGAAAAACTGTCCATGCGAGTACCGAAAAGGGTTAGAATCCAGGCGAGTACCAGAAATGTGTAGAATTCGGGCGAGTATCGGGAAAAGGTAGAATCCGATTGAGTACCCGGAAAAGGTAGAATCCTTGCGGGTATCGAAAAACTGTCTGGACGAGTATCGAAAAAGGGTAGAATCAGTATGAGGACCGAAAAATTGTAGAATCCGAGCGAGTACTGGAAAAGTGTAGAATCCGGGCGAGTACCGGGAAAAGATAGAATCCGTGCGAGAACCGAAAAACTGTCCGGACGAGTACCTAAAAAAGGTAGAATCAGTGTGAGTACCAAAAAAGTGTAGAATCCCGGCAAATACCGAGAAAAGGTAGAATCCATGCGAGTGCCGAAAAACATTCCGGACTAGTACCGAAAAATGGTGGAATCCGAGCGAGTACCGAAAAAGTGTAGAATCCGGGGCGAGTACCAAAAAACTGTCCGGACAAGTACCTGAAAAGGGTAGAATCAGTGTGAGTACCGAAAAACGGTAGAATCCCGACGAGTACCGAGAAAAGATATAATCCGTGCGAGAACCAAAAAACTGTCCGGACGACTACCTCAAAAGGGTAGAATCAGTGTGAGTATCAGAAAAGTGTAGAATCCGGGCAAGTACCGAGAAAAGGTAGAATCCATGCGAGTGCTGAAAAACATTCGGGATGAGTACCGAAAAAGGGTGGAATCCGAGCGAGTACTGGAAAAGTGTAGAATCCGGGCAAGTACCGAAAAACTGCCCGGACGAGTACCTGAAAATTGTAGAATCAGTGTGAGTACCGAAAAATGGTAGTGTCCGGACAAATACGGGGAAAAGGTATAATCTGTCCGAGTAACGAAAAACTGTCCTTGCGAGTATCGGAAAAGGTAGAATCCAGGCGAGTACCGAAAAAGTGTAGAATCCGGACTTGTATTAGGAACAGGTAGAATCCGTGCAAGTACCAAAAAACTGTTAGGACAAGTAACGGAAAAGGGTAGAATGAGTGTGAGTACCGAAAAATGGTAAAATCGGGGCGAGTACCAAGAAAAGGTAGAATCCGTGCGAGTACCAAAAAACTGTCCCTGCGAGAACCAGAAAAAGGTAGAATCCGGGCGAGTACCGAAAAAGTGAGAATCCGAGCGAGTACCGAAAAACTGTCCTTGCGAGTACCGGAAAAAAGTAGAATCCGGACGAGTATTGGAAAAATGTAGAATCCGGGCGATTACCGGGAAAATGTAGAATCCGTACGAGTACCAAAAAACAGTCCGTGCAAGTACTTGAAAAGGGTAGAATCAGTGTCAATACCGGAAAATGGTAGAATCCGGGCGAGTACCGGAAAAAGGTAGAATCCGTGCGAGTACCAAAAAACTGTCCGGACGAGTGCCGGAAAACGGTAGAATCAGTGTGAGTACAGGAAAAGTGTAGAATCCGGACAACTACAGGGAACAGGTAGACTCCGTGCGAGTAACGAAAAACTGTCAGGACGAGTACCTGAAAAGGGTAGAATCAGTGTCATTACTGGAAAATGGTAAAATGCGGGAGAGTACTTGGAAAAGGTAGAATTCGTGCCTGTAACGAAAAACTGTCGGGACGAGTACCTGAAAGGGAAGAATCAGTGTGAGTACCGGAAAATGGTAGAATCCGGGCGAGTACCGGGAAAAGGTACAATCAGTCTGAGTACCGGAAAATGGTAGAATCCAGGTGAGTACCTGGAAAAGGTAGAATCCGTGTGAGTACCGAAAAACTGTCCGGACGATTACATGAAAAGGGTAGAATCAGTGTCAGTACCGGAAAATGGTAGAATGCGAGCGAGTACCTGGAAAAGGTAGAATCCGTGCCTGTACCGAAAAACTGTCGGGACGAGTACCTAAAAGGGTAGAATCAGTGTGAGTATCGAAAAATGGTAGAATCCGGGCAAGTACCGGGAAAATGTCGAATCCGTGCAAGTATCGAAAAACTGTCCGGACGAGTATCGGAAAAGGGTAGAATCAGTGTGACTACCGGAAAATGGTAGAATTCGGGTGAGTACCGAAAAACTGTTCGGACCAGTTCCTGAAAATGCTAGAATCTGTGTCAGTACCAGAAAAAGGTAGAATCTGGGCCAATACCGGGAAAAGGTAGAATCCTTGCGAGTACCGAAAAACTATTCAGACCAGTTCCTGAAAAGCCGAGAATCGGTGTCAGTGCTGGAAAATGGAAGAATCCGGGAAAGTACCGGGAAAAGACAGAATCCGTGCGAGTACCTAAAAACTGTCCGGACCAGTTGCTGAAAATGCTAGAATCGGTGTCAGTACCGGAAAATGGTAGAATCCGGGATCGTACCGGGAAAAGGTGGAATCCGTGCAAGTACCGAAAAACTGTTCAGACCAGTTCCTGACAAGCCGAGAATCGGTGTCAGTGCCGGAAAATGGAAGAATCCGAGAAAGTACCGGGAAAAGGCAGAATCCGTGCGAGTACCGAGAAACTGTCCGGACCAGTTGCTGAAAATGCTAGAATCGGTGTCAGTACCGAAAAATGGTAGAATCCGGGACTGTTCCTGGAAAAGATAGGATCCGTGCGAGTACCGAAAAACTGTTCGGACCAGTTCCTGAAAAGCCGAGAATCGGTGTGAGTACCGGAAAATGGTAGAATCCGAGATCGTACCGGGAAAAGGTAGAATCCGTGCGAGTACCGAAAAATTGTTCGGACCTGTTCCTGAAAAGCCGAGAATCGGTGTCAGTGCTAGAAAATGGAAGAATTCCGGCAAAGTACGGGGAAAAGGCAGAATCCGTGCGAGTACCGAAAAACTGTCCGGACCAGTTGCTGAAAATGCTAGAATCGGTGTCAGTACCGGAAAATGGTAGAATCCGGGACTGTTCCTGGAAAAGATAGGATCCGTGCGAGTACCGAAAAACTGTTCAGACCAGTTCCTGAAAAGCCGAGAATCGGTGTGAGTACCGGAAAAATGGTAGAATCCGAGATCGTACCGGGAAAAGGTAGAATCCGTGCGAGTACCGAAAAACTGTTCAGACCTGTTCCTGAAAAGCCGAGAATCGGTGTCAGTGTTGGAAAATAGAAGAATTACGGGCAAGTACCGGGAAAAGACAGAATCCGTGCGAGTACCTAAAAACTGTCCGGACCAGTTGCTGAAAATGCTAGAATCGGTGTCAGTACCGGAAAATGGTAGAATCCGGGACTGTTCCTGGAAAAGATAGGATCCGTGCGAGTACCGAAAAACTGTTCGGACCAGTACCTGAAAAGCCGAGAATCGGTGTGAGTACCGGAAAATGGTAGAATCCGAGATCGTACCGGGAAAAGGTAGAATCCGTGCGAGTACCGAAAAATTGTTCGGACCTGTTCCTGAAAAGCCGAGAATCGGTGTCAGTGCTGGAAAATGGAAGAATTCCGGGAAAGTACCGGGAAAAGGCAGAATCTGTGCGAGTACCGAAAAACTGTCCGGACGAGTTGCTGAAAATGCTAGAATCGGTATCAGTACCGGAAAATGGTAGAATCCGGGATCGTACCGGGAAAAGGTGGAATCCGTGCAAGTACCGAAAAACTGTTCAGACCAGTTCCTGACAAGCCGAGAATCGGTGTCAGTGCTGGAAAATGGAAGAATCCGGGAAACTACCGGGAAAAGGCAGAATCCGTGCGAGTACCGAGAAACTGTCCGGACCAGTTGCTGAAAATGCTAGAATCGGTGTCAGTACCGGAAAATGGTAGAATCCGGGACTGTTCCTGGAAAAGATAGGATCCGTGCGAGTACCGAAAAACTGTTCGGACCAGTTCCTGAAAAGCCGAGAATCGGTGTGAGTACCGGAAAATGGTAGAATCCGAGATCGTACCGGGAAAAGGTAGAATCCGTGCGAGTACCGAAAAAGTGTTCGGACCTGTTCCTGAAAAGCCGAGAATCGGTGTCAGTGCTGGAAAATGGAAGAATTCCGGGAAAGTACCGGGAAAAGGCAGAATCTGTGCGAGTACCGAAAAACTGTCCGGACCAGTTGCTGAAAATGCTAGAATCGGTGTCAGTACCGGAAAATGGTAGAATCCGGGACTGTTCCTGGAAAAGATAGGATCCGTGCGAGTACCGAAAAACTGTTCAAACCAGTTCCTGAAAAGCCGAGAATCGGTGTGAGTACCGGAAAAATGGTAGAATCCGAGATCGTACCGGGAAAAGGTAGAATCCGTGCGAGTACCGAAAAATTGTTCGGACCTGTTCCTGAAAAGCCGAGAATCGGTGTCAGTGCTGGAAAATGGAAGAATTCCGGGAAAGTACCGGGAAAAGGCAGAATCCGTGCGAGTACCGAAAAACTGTCCGGACCAGTTCCTGAAAATGCTAGAATCGGAGTCAGTACCGGAAAATGGTAGAATCCGGGACTGTTCCTGGAAAAGATAGGATCCGTGCGAGTACCGAAAAACTGTCCGGACCAGTTCCTGAAAAGGCTAGAATCGGTGTGAGTACCGGAAAATGGAAGAATCCGGGACTTTTCCTGGAAAAGATAGGATCCGTGCGAGTACCAAAAAACTATTCGGACAAGTTACTGAAATGCCGAGAATCGGTGTTAGTATCGGAAAATGGTAGAATCAGGGATCGTACCGAGAAAAAGGTAGAATCCGTGCGAGTGCCGAAAAACTGTTCGGACCTGTTCCTGAAAAGCCGAGAATGGATGTCAGTGCTGGATAATGGAAGAATTCCGGGAAAGTACCGGGAAAAGGCAGAATCCGTGCGAGTACCGAAAAACTGTCCGGACCAGTTGCTGAAAATGCTAGAATCGGTGTCAGTACCGGAAAATGGTAGAATCCGGGACTGTTCCTGGAAAAGATACAATCCGTGCGAGTACCGAAAAACTGTTCGGACCAATTCCTGAAAAGCCGAGAATTGGTGTAAGTGCTGGAAAATGGAAGAATCCGGGAAAGTACCGGGAAAAGGCAGAATCCGTGCGAGTACCGAAAAACTGTCCGGACCAGTTGCTGAAAATGCTAGAATCGGAGTCAGTACCGGAAAATGGTAGAATCCGGGATTGTTCCTGGAAAAGATACGATCCGTGCGAGTACCGAAAAACTGTTCGGACCAATTCCTGAAAAGCCGAGAAACGGTGTCAGTGCTGGAAAATGGTAGAATCCGGGATCGTACCGGGAAAAGGTAGAATCCGTGAGAGTACCGAAAAACTGTTCAGACCAGTTCCTGAAAAGCCGAGAATCGGTGTCAGTGCTGGAAAATGGAAGAATCCGGGAAAGTACCGGGAAAAGGCAGAATCCGTGCCAGTACCGAAACACTGTCCGGACCAGTTCCTGAAAATGTTAGAATCGGTGTCAGTACCGGAAAATGGTAGAATCCGGGATCGTACCGGGAAAAGGTACAATCCGTGCGAGTACCGAAAAACTGTCCGGACCAGTTGCTGAAAATGCTAGAATCGGTGTCAGTACCGGAAAATGGTAAAATCCGGGACTGTTCCTGGAAAAGATACGATCCGTGCGAGTACCGAAAAACTGTTCCGACCAGTTCCTGAAAAGCCGAGAATCGGTGTCAGTGCCGGAAAATGGTAGAATCCGGGATCGTACCGGAAAAAGGTAGAATCCGTGGGAGTACCGAAAAACTGTTCAGACCAGTTCCTGAAAAGCCGAGATTCGGTGCGAGTGCTGGAAAATGGAAGAATCCGGGAAAGTACCGGGAAAAGGCAGAATCCGTGCGAGTACCGAAAAACTGTCCGGACCAGTTGCTGAAAATGCTAGAATCAGTGTCTGTACCGGAAAATGGTTGAATCCGGGATCGTACCGGGAAAAGGCAGAATCCGTGCGAGTACCGAAAAACTGTCCGGACCAGTTGCTGAAAATGCTAGAATCGGTGTCAGTACCGGAAAATGGTAGAATCCGGGATCGTACCGGGAAAAAGTAGAATCCGTGCGAGTACCGAAAAACTGTTCAGACCAGTTCCTGACAAGCCGAGAATCGGTGTCAGTGCTGGAAAATGGAAGAATCCAAGAAAGTACCGGGAAAAGGTAGAATCCGTGCGAATACCGAAAAACTGACCGGACCAGTTGCTGAAAATGCTAGAGTCGGTGTCAGTACCGGAAAATGGTAGAATCCGGGACTGTTCCTGGAAAAGGTAGGATCCGTGCGAATACCGAAAAACTGTCCGGACCAATTCCTGAAAAGGCTAGAGTCGGTGTCAGTACCGGAAAATGGTAGAATCCGGGACTGTTCCTAGAAAAGGTAGGATCCGTGCGAGTACCGAAAAACTGTCCGGACCAGTTGCTGAAAATAATAGAGTCGGTGTCAGTACCGGAAAATGGTAGAATCCGGGACTGTTCCTGGAAAAGGTAGGATCCGTGCGAGTACCGAAAAACTGTCCGGTCCAGTTCCTGAAAAGGCTAGAATCGGTGTGAGTACCGGAAAATGGAAGAATCCGGGACTTTTCCTGGAAAAGATAGGATCCGTGCGAGTACCGAAAAACTATTCGGACCAGTTACTGAAATGCCGAGAATCAGTGTTAGTATCGAAAAATGGTAGAATCAGGGATCGTACCGAGAAAAAGGTAGAATCCGTGCGAGTGCCGAAAAACTGTTCGGACCTGTTCCTGAAAAGCCGAGAATCGATGTCAGTGCTGGATAATGGAAGAATTCCGGGAAAGTACCGGGAAAAGGCAGAATCCGTGCGAGTACCGAAAAACTGTCCGGACCAGTTGCTGAAAATGCTAGAATCGGTGTCAGTACCGGAAAATGGTAGAATCCGGGACTGTTCCTGGAAAAGATACGATCCGTGCGAGTACCGAAAAACTGTTCGGACCAATTCCTGAAAAGCCGAGAATCGGTGTCAGTGCTGGAAAATGGTAGAATCCGGGATCGTACCGGGAAAAGGTAGAATCCGTGCGAGTACCGAAAAACTGTTCAGACCAGTTCCTGAAAAGCCGAGAATCGGTGTTAGTGCTGGAAAATGGAAGAATCCGGGAAAGTACCGGGAAAAGGCAGAATACGTGCGAGTACCGAAAAACAGTCCGGACCAGTTGCTGAAAATGCTAGAATCGGTGTCAGTACCGAAAAATGGTAGAATCCGGGATCGTACCGGGAAAAAGTAGAATCCGTGCGAGTACCGAAAAACTGTTTAGACCAGTTCCTGACAAGCCGAGAATCGGTGTCAGTGCTGGAAAATGGAAGAATCCAAGAAAGTACCGGGAAAAGGTAGAATCCGTGCGAATACCGAAAAACTGACCGGACCAGTTGCTGAAAATGCTAGAGTCGGTGTCAGTACCGGAAAATGGTAGAATCCGGAACTGTTCCTGGAAAAGGTAGGATCCGTGCGAATACCGAAAAACTGTCCGGACCAGTTCCTGAAAAGGCTAGAGTCGGTGTCAGTACCGGAAAATGGTAGAATCCGGGACTGTTCCTAGAAAAGGTAGAATCCGTGCGAGTACCGAAACACTGTTCGGACCTGTTCCTGAAAAGCCGAGAATCGGTGTCAGTGCTGGAAAATGGAAGAATTCCGGGAAAGTACCGAGAAAAGGCAGAATCCGTGCGACTACCGAAAAACTGTCCGGAGAAGTTGCTAAAAATGCTAGAATCGGTGTTAGTAGGGGAAAATGGTAGAATCCGGGACTGTTCCTGGAAAAGATAGGATCCGTGCGAGTACAGAAAAACTGTTCGGACCAGTTCCTGAAAAGCCGAGAATCGGTGTCAGTGCCGGAAAATGGTAGAATTCGGGATCGTACCGGGAAAAGGTAGAATCCGTGCGAGTACCGAAAAACTGTTCGGACCTATTCCTGAAAAGCCGAGAATCGGTGTCAGTGCTGGAAAATGGAAGAATTCCGGGAAAGTACCGGGAAAAGGCAGAATCCGTGCGAGTACCGAAAAACAGTCCGGACCAGTTGCTGAAAATGCTAGAATCGTTGTCAGTACCGAAAAATGGTAGAATCCGGGACTGTTCCTGGAAAAGATACGATCCGTGCGAGTACCGAAAAACTGTTCCGACCAGTTCTTGAAAAGCCGAGAATCGGTGTCAGTGTCGGAAAATGGTAGAATCCGGGATCGTATCGGGAAAAGGTATAATCCGTGCGAGTACCGAAAAATTGTTCACACCTGTTCCTGAAAAGCCGAGAATCGGTGTCAGTGCTGGAAAATGGAAGAATCCGGGAAAGTACCGGGAAAAGGCAGAATCCGTGCGAGTATCGAAAAACTGTCCGGACCAGTTGCTGAAAATGCTAGAATCGGTGTCAGTACCGGAAAATGGTAGAATCCGCGACTTTTCCTGGAAAAGGTAGAATCGGTGCGAGTACCGAAAAACTGTTCAGACTAGTTCCTGAAAAGCCGAGAATCGGTGTGAGTACCGGAAAATTGTAGAATCCGAGATCGTACCGGGAAAAGGTAGAATCCGTACGAGTACCGAAAAACTGTTCGGACCTGTTCCTGAAAAGCCGAGAATCGGTGTCAGTGTTGGAAAATGGAAGAATTCCGGGAAAGTACCGGGAAAAGGCAGAATCCGTGCGAGTACCGAAAAACTGTTCAGACCTGTTCCTGAAAAGCCGAAAATCGGTGTCAGTGCTGGAAAATGGAAGAATCCGGGAAAGTACCGGGAAAAGGAAGAATCCGTGCGAGTACCGAAAAACTGTCTGGACCAGTTGCTGAAAATGGTAGAATCGGTGTCAGTACCGGAAAATGGTAGAATCCGGGACTGTTCCTGGAAAAGGTAGGATCCGTGCGAGTACCGAAAAACTGTCCGGACCAGTTCCTGAAAAGGCTAGAATCGGTGTGAGTACCGGAAAATGGTAGAATCCGGGACTTTTCCTGGAAAAGATAGGATCCGTGCGAGTACCGAAAAACTATTCGGACCAGTTACTGAAATGCCGAGAATCGGTGTCAATGTCGGAAAATGTAGAATCCGAGATAGTACCGAGAAAAAGGTAGAATCCGTGCGAGTGCCGAAAAACTGTTCGGACCTGTTCCTGAAAAGCCGAGAATCGGTGTCAGTGCTGGAAAATGGAAGAATTCCGGGAAAGTACCGGGAAAAGGCAGAATCCGTGCGAGTACCGAAAAACTGTCCGGACCAGTTGCTGAAAATGCTAGAATCGGAGTCAGTACCGGAAAATGGTAGAATCCGGGACTGTTCCTGGAAAAGGTAGGATCCGTGCGAGTACCGAAAAACTGTCCGGACCAGTTCCTGAAAAGGCTAGAATCGGTGTGAGTACCGGAAAATGGTAGAATCCGGGACTTTTCCTGGAAAAGATAGGATCCGTGCGAGTACCGAAAAACTATTCGGACCAGTTACTGAAATGCCGAGAATCGGTGTCAATGTCGGAAAATGGTAGAATCCGGGACTGTTCCTGGAAAAGGTAGGATCCGTGCGAGTGCCGAAAAACTGTTCGGACTTGTTCCTGAAAAGCCGAGAATCGGTGTCAGTGGTGGAAAATGGAAGAATTCCGGGAAAGTACCGGGAAAAGGCAGAATCCGTGCGAGTACCGAAAAACTGTCCGGACCAGTTGCTGAAAATGCTAGAATCGGAGTCAGTACCGGAAAATGGTAGAATCCGGGACTGTTCCTGGAAAAGGTAGGATCCGTGCGAGTACCGAAAAACTGTCCGGACCAGTTCCTGAAAAGGCTAGAATCGGTGTGAGTACCGGAAAATGGTAGAATCCGGGACTTTTCCTGGAAAAGATAGGATCCGTGCGAGTACCGAAAAACTATTCGGACCAGTTACTGAAATGCCGAGAATCGGTGTCAATGTCGGAAAATGGTAGAATCCGGGATCGTACCGAGAAAAAGGTAGAATCCGTGCGAGTGCCGAAAAACTGTTCGGACCTGTTCCTGAAAAGCCGAGAATCGGTGTCAGTGCTGGAAAATGGAAGAATTCCGGGAAAGTACCGGGAAAAGGCAGAATCCGTGCGAGTACCGAAAAACTGTCCGGACCAGTTGCTGAAAATGCTAGAATCGGTGTCAGTACCGGAAAATGGTAGAATCCGGGACTGTTCCTGGAAAAGGTAGGATCCGTGCGAGTACCGAAAAACTGTCCGGACCAGTTCCTGAAAAGGCTAGAATCGGTGTCAGTACCGGTAAATGGAAGAATCCGGGACAGTACCGGGAAAAGGTAGAATCCGTGCGAGTATCGAAAAACTTTTCGGACCAGTTCCTAAAAATGCTAGAATTGTTGTCAGTACCGGAAAATGGTAGAATCCGGGACAGTTCGGGGAAAAGGTAGGATCCGTGCGAGCACTGAAAAACTGTCCGGACCAGTTCCATAAAAGGCTAGAATCGGTGTTAGTACCGGAAAATGGTAGAATCCGGGATCGTACCGGGAAAAGGTAGAATCCGTGCGAGTACCGACAAACTGTTCGGACCAGTTCCTTAAAAGCCGAGATTCGGTGTCAGTGCTGGAAAATGGAAGAATCCAGGAAAGTACCGGGAAAAGGCAGAATTCGTGCGAGTACCGAAAAACTGTCCGGACCAGTTCCTGAAAAGGCTAGAATCGGTGTGAGTACCGGAAAATGGTAGATTCCGGCACTGTTCTTGGAAAAGGTAGGATCTGTGCGAGTACTGAAAAACTGTCCGGACCAGTTCCTGAAAAGGATAGAATCGGTGTCAGTACCGAAAAATGGTAGAATCCGGGATCGTACTGGGAATAGGTAGAATCCGTGCGAGTACCGAAAAACTGTTCGGACCTGTTCCTGAAAAGCCAAGAATCGGTCTCAATGCTGCAAATGGAAGAATTCCGGGAAAGTACCGGGAAAAGGCAGAAGCCGCGCGAGTACCGAAAAACTGTCCGGACCAGTTGCAGAAAATGCTAGAATCGGAGTCAGTACCGGAAAATGGTAGAATCCGGGACTGTTCCTGGAAAAGGTAGGATCCGTGCGAGTACCGAAAAACTGTCCGGACCAGTTCCTGAAAAGGCTAGAATCGGTGTGAGTACCGGAAAATGGTAGAATCCGGGACTTTTCCTGGAAAAGATAGGATCCGTGCGAGTACCGAAAAACTATTCGGACCAGTTACTGAAATGCCGAGAATCGGTGTCAATGTCGGAAAATGTAGAATCCGAGATCGTACCGAGAAAAAGGTAGAATCCGTGCGAGTGCCGAAAAACTGTTCGGACCTGTTCCTGAAAAGCCGAGAATCGGTGTCAGTGCTGGAAAATGGAAGAATTCCGGGAAAGTACCGGGAAAAGGCAGAATCCGTGCGAGTACCGAAAAACTGTCCGGACCAGTTGCTGAAAATGCTAGAATCGGAGTCAGTACCGGAAAATGGTAGAATCCGGGACTGTTCCTGGAAAAGGTAGGATCCGTGCGAGTACCGAAAAACTGTCCGGACCAGTTCCTGAAAAGGCTAGAATCGGTGTGAGTACCGGAAAATGGTAGAATCCGGGACTTTTCCTGGAAAAGATAGGATCCGTGGGAGTACCGAAAAACTATTCGGACCAGTTACTGAAATGCCGAGAATCGGTGTCAATGTCGGAAAATGGTAGAATCCGGGACTGTTCCTGGAAAAGGTAGGATCCGTGCGAGTGCCGAAAAACTGTTCGGACTTGTTCCTGAAAAGCCGAGAATCGGTGTCAGTGCTGGAAAATGGAAGAATTCCGGGAAAGTACCGGGAAAAGGTAGAATCCGTGCGAGTACCGAAAAACTGTCCGGACCAGTTGCTGAAAATGCTAGAATCGGAGTCAGTACCGGAAAATGGTAGAATCCGGGACTGTTCCTGGAAAAGGTAGGATCCGTGCGAGTACCGAAAAACTGTCCGGACCAGTTCCTGAAAAGGCTAGAATCGGTGTGAGTACCGGAAAATGGTAGAATCCGAGACTTTTCCTGGAAAAGATAGGATCCGTGCGAGTACCGAAAAACTATTCGGACCAGTTACTGAAATGCCGAGAATCGGTGTCAATGTCGGAAAATGGTAGAATCCGGGATCGTACCGAGAAAAAGGTAGAATCCGTGCGAGTGCCGAAAAACTGTTCGGACCTGTTCCTGAAAAGCCGAGAATCGGTGTCAGTGCTGGAAAATGGAAGAATTCCGGGAAAGTACCGGGAAAAGGCAGAATCCGTGCGAGTACCGAAAAACTGTCCGGACCAGTTGCTGAAAATGCTAGAATCGGTGTCAGTACCGGAAAATGGTAGAATCCGGGACTGTTCCTGGAAAAGGTAGGATCCGTGCGAGTACCGAAAAACTGTCCGGACCAGTTCCTGAAAAGGCTAGAATCGGTGTCAGTACCGGTAAATGGAAGAATCCGGGACAGTACCGGGAAAAGGTAGAATCCGTGCGAGTATCGAAAAACTTTTCGGACCAGTTCCTAAAAATGCTAGAATTGTTGTCAGTACCGGAAAATGGTAGAATCCGGGACAGTTCGGGGAAAAGGTAGGATCCGTGCGAGCACTGAAAAACTGTCCGGACCAGTTCCATAAAAGGCTAGAATCGGTGTTAGTACCGAAAAATGGTAGAATCCGGGATCGTACCGGGAAAAGGTAGAATCCGTGCGAGTACCGACAAACTGTTCGGACCAGTTCCTTAAAAGCCGAGATTCGGTGTCAGTGCTGGAAAATGGAAGAATTCCAGGAAAGTACCGGGAAAAGGCAGAATCCGTGCGAGTACCGAAAAACTGTCCGGACCAGTTGCTGAAAATGCTAGAATCGGTGTCAGTACCGGAAAATGGTAGAATCCGGGACTGTTCCTGGAAAAGATAGGATCCGTGCGAGTACCGAAAAACAGTTCGGTCCAGTTCCTGAAAAGCTGAGAATCGGTGTCAGTACCGAAAAATGGTAGAATCCGGGATCGTACTGGGAAAAGGTAGAATCCGTGCGAGTACCGAAAAACTGTTCGGACCTGTTCCTAAAAAGCCGAGAATCGGTGTCAATGCTGGAAAATGGAAGAATTCCGGGAAAGTACCGGGAAAAGGCAGAAGCCGTGCGAGTACCGAAAAACTGTCTGGACCAGTTGCTGAAAATGCTAGAATCGGTGTCAGTACCGGAAAATGGTAGAATCCGGGACTGTTCCTGGAAAAGATAGGATCCGTGGGAGTACCGAAAAACAGTTCGGTCCAGTTCCTGAAAAGCTGAGAATCGGTGTCAGTACCGAAAAATGGTAGAATCCGGGATCGTACTGGGAAAAGGTAGAATCCGTGCGAGTACCGAAAAACTGTTCGGACCTGTTCCTGAAAAGCCGAGAATCGGTGTCAATGCTGGAAAATGGAAGAATTCCGGGAAAGTACCGGGAAAAGGCAGAAGCCGTGCGAGTACCGAAAAACTGTCCGGACCAGTTGCTGAAAATGCTAGAATCGGTGTCACTACCGGAAAATGGTAGAATCCCGGACTGTTCCTGGAAAAGGTAGGATCCGTGCGAGTACCGAAAAACTGTCCGGACCAGTTCCTGAAAAGGCTAGAATCGGTGTGAGTACCGGAAAATGGTAGAATCCGGGACTTTTCCTGGAAAAAATAGGATCCGTGCGCGTACCGAAAAACTATTCGGACCAGTTACTGAAATGCCGAGAATCGGTCAATGTCGAAAAATGGTAGAATCCGGGATCGTACCGAGAAAAAGGTAGAATCCGTGCGAGTGCCGAAAAACTGTTCGGACCTGTTCCTGAAAAGCCGAGAATCGGTGTCAGTGCTGGAAAATGGAAGAATTCCGGGAAAGTACCGGGAAAAGGCAGAATCCGTGCGAGTACCGAAAAACTGTCCGGACCAGTTGCTGAAAATGCTAGAATCGGTGTCAGTACCGGAAAATGGTAGAATCCGGGACTGTTCCTGGAAAAGGTAGGATCCGTGCGAGTACCGAAAAACTGTCCGGACCAGTTCCTGAAAAGGCTAGAATCGGTGTCAGTACCGGTAAATGGAAGAATCCGGGACAGTACCGGGAAAAGGTAGAATCCGTGCGAGTATCGAAAAACTTTTCGGACCAGTTCCTAAAAATGCTAGAATTGTTGTCAGTACCGGAAAATGGTAGAATCCGGGACAGTTCGGGGAAAAGGTAGGATCCGTGCGAGCACTGAAAAACTGTCCGGACCAGTTCCATAAAAGGCTAGAATCGGTGTTAGTACCGGAAAATGGTAGAATCCGGGATCGTACCGGGAAAAGGTAGAATCCGTGCGAGTACCGACAAACTGTTCGGACCAGTTCCTTAAAAGCCGAGATTCGGTGTCAGTGCTGGAAAATGGAAGAATTCCAGGAAAGTACCGGGAAAAGGCAGAATCCGTGCGAGTACCGAAAAACTGTCCGGACCAGTTGCTGAAAATGCTAGAATCGGTGTCAGTACCGGAAAATGGTAGAATCCGGGACTGTTCCTGGAAAAGATAGGATCCGTGCGAGTACCGAAAAACAGTTCGGTCCAGTTCCTGAAAAGCTGAGAATCGGTGTCAGTACCGAAAAATGGTAGAATCCGGGATCGTACTGGGAAAAGGTAGAATCCGTGCGAGTACCGAAAAACTGTTCGGACCTGTTCCTGAAAAGCCGAGAATCGGTGTCAATGCTGGAAAATGGAAGAATTCCGGGAAAGTACCGGGAAAAGGCAGAAGCCGTGCGAGTACCGAAAAACTGTCTGGACCAGTTGCTGAAAATGCTAGAATCGGTGTCAGTACCGGAAAATGGTAGAATCCGGGACTGTTCCTGGAAAAGATAGGATCCGTGCGAGTACCGAAAAACAGTTCGGTCCAGTTCCTGAAAAGCTGAGAATCGGTGTCAGTACCGAAAAATGGTAGAATCCGGGATCGTACTGGGAAAAGGTAGAATCCGTGCGAGTACCGAAAAACTGTTCGGACCTGTTCCTGAAAAGCCGAGAATCGGTGTCAATGCTGGAAAATGGAAGAATTCCGGGAAAGTACCGGGAAAAGGCAGAAGCCGTGCGAGTACCGAAAAACTGTCCGGACCAGTTGCTGAAAATGCTAGAATCGGTGTCACTACCGGAAAATGGTAGAATCCCGGACTGTTCCTGGAAAAGGTAGGATCCGTGCGAGTACCGAAAAACTGTCCGGACCAGTTCCTGAAAAGGCTAGAATCGGTGTGAGTACCGGAAAATGGTAGAATCCGGGACTTTTCCTGGAAAAAATAGGATCCGTGCGCGTACCGAAAAACTATTCGGACCAGTTACTGAAATGCCGAGAATCGGTCAATGTCGGAAAATGGTAGAATCCGGGATCGTACCGAGAAAAAGGTAGAATCCGTGCGAGTGCCGAAAAACTGTTCGGACCTGTTCCTGAAAAGCCGAGAATCGGTGTCAGTGGTGGAAAATGGAAGAATTCCGGGAAAGTACCGGGAAAAGGCAGAATCCGTGCGAGTACCGAAAAACTGTCCGGACCAGTTGCTGAAAATGCTAGAATCGGTGTCAGTACCGGAAAATGGTAGAATCCGGGACTGTTCCTGGAAAAGGTAGGATCCGTGCAAGTACTGAAAAACTGTCCGGACCAGTTCCTGAAAAGGCTAGAATCGGTGTCAGTACCAGTAAATGGAAGAATCCGGGACAGTACCGGGAAAAGGTAGAATCCGTGCGAGTATCGAAAAACTTTTCGGACCGGTTCCTAAAAATGCTAGAATTGTTGTCAGTACCGGAAAATGGTAGAATCCGGGACAGTTCGGGGAAAAGGTAGGATCCGTGCGAGCACTGAAAAACTGTCCGGACCAGTTCCATAAAAGGCTAGAATCGGTGTTAGTACCGGAAAATGGTAGAATCCGGGATCGTACCGGGAAAAGGTAGAATCCGTGCGAGTACCGACAAACTGTTCGGACCAGTTCCTTAAAAGCCGAGATTCGGTGTCAGTGCTGGAAAATGGAAGAATTCCAGGAAAGTACCGGGAAAAGGCAGAATCCGTGCGAGTACCGAAAAACTGTCCGGACCAGTTGCTGAAAATGCTAGAATCGGTGTCAGTACCGGAAAATGGTAGAATCCGGGACTGTTCCTGGAAAAGGTAGGATCCGTGCGAGTACCGAAAAACTGTCCGGACCAGTTCCTGAAAAGGCTAGAATCGGTGTCAGTACCGGTAAATGGAAGAATCCGGGACAGTACCGGGAAAAGGTAGAATCCGTGCGAGTATCGAAAAACTTTTCGGACTAGTTCCTAAAAATGCTAGAATTGTTGTCAGTACCGGAAAATGGTAGAATCCGGGACAGTTCGGGGAAAAGGTAGGATCCGTGCGAGCACTGAAAAACTGTCCGGACCAGTTCCATAAAAGGCTAGAATCGGTGTTAGTACCGGAAAATGGTAGAATCCGGGATCGTACCGGGAAAAGGTAGAATCCGTGCGAGTACCGACAAACTGTTCGGACCAGTTCCTTAAAAGCCGAGATTCGGTGTCAGTGCTGGAAAATGGAAGAATTCCAGGAAAGTACCGGGAAAAGGCAGAATCCGTGCGAGTACCGAAAAACTGTCCGGACCAGTTGCTGAAAATGCTAGAATCGGTGTCAGTACCGGAAAATGGTAGAATCCGGGACTGTTCCTGAAAAAGATAGGATCCGTGCGAGTACCGAAAAACAGTTCGGTCCAGTTCCTGAAAAGCTGAGAATCGGTGTCAGTACCGAAAAATGGTAGAATCCGGGATCGTACTGGGAAAAGGTGGAATCCGTGCGAGTACCGAAAAACTGTTCGGACCTGTTCCTGAAAAGCCGAGAATCGGTGTCAATGCTGGAAAATGGAAGAATTCCGAGAAAGTACCGGGAAAAGGCAGAAGCCGTGCGAGTACAGAAAAACTGTCCGGACCAGTTGCTGAAAATGCTAGAATCGGTGTCAGTACCGGAAAATGGTAGAATCCGGGACTGTTCCTGGAAAAGATAGGATCCGTGCGAGTACCGAAAAACAGTTCGGTCCAGTTCCTGAAAAGCTGAGAATCGGTGTCAGTACCGAAAAATGGTAGAATCCGGGATCGTACTGGGAAAAGGTAGAATCCGTGCGAGTACCGAAAAACTGTTCGGACCTGTTCCTAAAAAGCCGAGAATCGGTGTCAATGCTGGAAAATGGAAGAATTCCGGGAAAGTACCGGGAAAAGGCAGAAGCCGTGCGAGTACCGAAAAACTGTCCGGACCAGTTGCTGAAAATGCTAGAATCGGTGTCAGTACCGGAAAATGGTAGAATCCGGGACTGTTCCTGGAAAGGCTGGAATTGGTGTCAGTACCGGTAAATGGAAGAATCCGGGACAGTATCGGGAAAAGGTAGAATCCGTGCGAGTATCGAAAAACTTTTCGGACCAGTTCCTAAAAATGCTAGAATTGTTGTCAGTACCGGAAAATGGTAGAATCCGGGACAGTTCGGGGAAAAGGTAGGATCCGTGCGAGCACTGAAAAACTGTCCGAACCAGTTCCATAAAAGGCTAGAATCGGTGTTAGTACCGGAAAATGGTAGAATCCGGGATCGTACCGGGAAAAGGTAGAATCCGTGCGAGTACCGACAAACTGTTCGGACCAGTTCCTTAAAAGCCGAGATTCGGTGTCAGTGCTGGAAAATGGAAGAATTCCAAGAAAGTACCGGGAAAAGGCAGAATTCGTGCGAGTACCGAAAAACTGTCCGGACCAGTTCCTGAAAAGGCTAGAATCGGTGTGAGTACCGGAAAATGGCAGAATCCGGGACTGTTCCTGGAAAAGGTAGGATCCGTGCGAGTACCGAAAAACTGTCCGGACCAGTTCCTGAAAAGGCTAGAATCGGTGTGAGTACCGGAAAATGGTAGAATCCGGGACTTTTCCTGGAAAAGATAGGATCCGTCCGAGTACCGAAAAACTATTCGGACCAGTTACTGAAATGCCGAGAATCGGTGTCAATGTCGGAAAATGGTAGAATCCGAGATCGTACCAAGAAAAAGGTAGAATCCGTGCGAGTGCCGAAAAACTGTTCGGACCTGTTCCTGAAAAGTCGAGAATCGGTGTCAGTGCTGGAAAATGGAAGAATTCCGGGAAAGTACCGGGAAAAGGCAGAATCTGTGCGAGTACCGAAAAACTGTCCGGACCAGTTGCTGAAAATGCGAGAATCGGTGTCAGTACCGGAAAATGGTAGAATCCGGGACTGTTCCTGGAAAAGGTAGGATCCGTGCGAGTACCGAAAAACTGTCCGGAGCAGTTCCTGAAAAGGCTAGAATCGGTGTCAGTACCGGAAAATGGAAGAATCCGGGACAGTACCGGGAAAAGGTAGAATCCGTGCGAGTATCGAAAAACTTTTCGGACCAGTTCCTAAAAATGCTAGAATTGTTGTCAGTACCGGAAAATGGTAGAATCCGGGACAGTTCGGGGAAAAGGTAGGATCCGTGCGAGCACTGAAAAACTGTCCGGACCAGTTCCATAAAAGGCTAGAATCGGTGTTAGTACCGGAAAATGGTAGAATCCGGGATCGTACCGGGAAAAGGTAGAATCCGTGCGAGTACCGACAAACTGTTCGGACCAGTTCCTTAAAAGCCGAGATTCGGTGTCAGTGCTGGAAAATGGAAGAATTCCAGGAAAGTACCGGGAAAAGGCAGAATCCGTGCGAGTACCGAAAAACTGTCCGGACCAGTTCCTGAAAAGGCTAGAATCGGTGTGAGTACCGGAAAATGGTAGATTCCGGCACTGTTCTTGGAAAAGGTAGGATCTGTGCGAGTACTGAAAAACTGTCCGGACCAGTTCCTGAAAAGGATAGAATCGGTGTCAGTACCGAAAAATGGTAGAATCCGGGATCGTACTGGGAAAAGGTAGAATCCGTGCGAGTACCGAAAAACTGTTCGGACCTGTTCCTGAAAAGCCAAGAATCGGTCTCAATGCTGGAAAATGGAAGAATTCCGGGAAAATACCGGGAAAAGGCAGAAGCCGCGCGAGTACCGAAAAACTGTCCAGACCAGTTGCTGAAAATGCTACAATCGATGTCAGTACCGGAAAATGGTAGAATCCGGGACTGTTCCTGGAAAAGGTAGGATCCGTGCGAGTACCGAAAAACTGTCCGGACCAGTTCCTGAAAAGGCTAGAATCGGTGTCAGTACCGGAATATGGAAGAATCCGGGACAGTACTGGGAAAAGGTAGAATCCGTGCGAGTATCGAAAAACTTTTCGGACCAGTTCCTAAAAATGCTAGAATTGTTGTCAGTACCGGAAAATGGTAGAATCCGGGACAGTTCGGGGAAAGGGTAGGATCCGTGCGAGCACTGAAAAACTGTCCGGACCAGTTCCATAAAAGGCTAGAATGGGTGTTAGTACCGGAAAATGGTAGAATCCGGGATCGTACCGGGAACAGGTAGAATCCGTGCGAGTACCGACAAACTGTTCGGACCAGTTCCTTAAAAGCCGAGATTCGGTGTCAGTGCTGGAAAATGGAAGAATTCCAGGAAAGTACCGGGAAAAGGCAGATTCCGTGCGAGTACCGAAAAACTGTCCGGACCAGTTGCTGAAAATGCTAGAATCGGTGTCAGTACCGGAAAATGGTAGAATCCGGGACTGTTCCTAGAAAAGATAGGATCCGTGCGAGTACCGAAAAATAGTTCGGTCCAGTTCCTGAAAAGCTGAGAATCGGTGTCAATACCGAAAAATGGTAGAATCCGGGATCATACTGGGAAAAGGTAGAATCCGTGCGAGTACCGAAAAACTGTTCGGACCTGTTCCTGAAAAGCCGAGAATCGGTGTCAATGCTGGAAAGTGGAAGAATTCCGGGAAAGTACCGGGAAAAGGCAGAAGCCGTGCGAGTACCGAAAAACTGTCCGGACCAGTTGCTGAAAATGCTAGAATCGGTGTCAGTACCGGAAAATGGTAGAATCCGCGACTTTTCCTGGAAAAGGTAGCATCGGTGCGAGTACCGAAAAACTGTTCAGACTAGTTCCTGAAAAGCCGAGAATCGGTGTGAGTACCGGAAAATTGTAGAATCCGAGATCGTACCGGGAAAAGCTAGAATCCGTGCGAGTACCGAAAAACTGTTCGGACCTGTTCCTGAAAAGCCGAGAATCGGTGTCAGTGTTGGAAAATGGAAGAATTCCGGGAAAGTACCGGGAAAAGGCAGAATCCGTGCGAGTATCGAAAAACTGTTCAGACCTGTTCCTGAAAGGCCGAGAATCGGTGTCAGTGCTGGAAAATGGAAGAATCTGGGAAAGTACCGGGAAAAGGAAGAATCCGTGCGAGTACCGAAAAACTGTCCGGACCAGTTGCTGAAAATGGTAGAATCGGTGTCAGTACCGGAAAATGGTAGAAACCGGGACTGTTCCTGGAAAAGGTAGGATCCGTTCGAGTACCGAAAAACTGTCCGGACCAGTTCCTGAAAAGGCTAGAATCGGTGTGAGTACCGGAAAATGGTAGATTCCGGGACTGTTCTTGGAAAAGGTAGGATCTGTGCGAGTACTGAAAAACTGTCCGGACCAGTTCCTGAAAAGGATAGAATCGGTGTCAGTACCGAAAAATGGTAGAATCCGGGATCGTACTGGGAAAAGGTAGAATCCGTGCGAGTACCGACAAACTGTTCGGACAAGTTCCTTAAAAGCCGGGATTCGGTGTCAGTGCCGGAAAATGGAAGAATTTCGGGAAAGTACTGGAAAAGGCAGAATCCGTGCGAGTACCGAAAAACTGTCCGGACCAGTTGCTGAAAATGCTAGAATCGGTGTCAGTACCGGAAAATGGTAGAATCCGGGACTGTTCCTGGAAAAGATAGGATCCGTGCGAGTACCGAAAAACAGTTCGGTCCAGTTCCTGAAAAGTCGAGAATCGGTGTCAGTGCCGGAAAATGGTTGAATCCAGGATAGTACCGGGAAAAGGTAGAATCCGTGCGAGTACCGAAAAACTGTCCGGACCAGTTCCTGAAAAGTCTAGAATCGGTGTCAGTACCGGAAAATGGAAGAATCCGGGACAGTACCGGGAAAAGGTAGAATCCGTGCGAGTATCGAAAAACTTTTCGGACCAGTTCCTAAAAATGCTAGAATTGTTGTCAGTACCGGAAAATGGTAGAATCCGGGACAGTTCGGGGAAAAGGTAGGATCCGTGCGAGCACCGAAAAACTGTCCGGACCAGTTCCATAGAAGGCTAGAATCGGTGTTAGTACCGGAAAATGGTAGAATCCGGGATCGTACCGGGAAAAGGTACAATCCGTGCGAGTACCGACAAACTGTTCGGACAAGTTCCTTAAAAGCCGAGATTCGGTGTCAGTGCTGGAAAATGGAAGAATTTCGGGAAAGTACTGGAAAAGGCAGAATCCGTGCGAGTACCGAAAAACTAACCGGACCAGTTGCTGAAAATGCTAGAATCAGTGTCAGTACCGGAAAATGGTAGAATCCGGGACTGTTCCTCGAAAAGATAGGATCCGTGCGAGTACCGAAAAACTGTTCGGACCTGTTCCTGAAAAGCCGAGAATGGGTGTCAGTGCTGGAAAATGGAAGAATTCCGGGAAAGTACCGGGAAAAGGCAGAATCTGTGCGAGTACCGAAAAACTGTCCGGACCAGTTGCTGAAAATGCTAGAATCGGTGTCAGTACCGGAAAATGGTAGAATCCGGGACTATTCTTGGAAAAGGTAGGATCCGTGCGAGTACCGAAAAACTTTGCGGACTAGTTCAAGAAAAGGCTAGAATCGGTGTCAGTACCAGAAAATGGTAAAATCTAGGACTGGACCGGGAAAAGGTAGAATCCGTGCGAGTACCGATAAACTGTCTGGACCAGTTCCTGAAAAAGCCTAGAATCCGTGTCAGTACCGGAAAATGGAAGAATCCGGGACAGTACCAGGAAAAGGTAGAATCCGTGCGAGTATCGAAAAACTGTCCGGATCAGTTCCTGAAAATGCTAGAATCGTTGTCAGTACCGGAAAATGGTAGAATCCGGGACAGTTCGGGGAAAAGGTAGGAACCGTGCGAGTACCGAAAAACTGTCCGGACCAGTTCCTAAAAAGGCTAGAATGGTGTCAGTACCGGAAAATGGAAGAATCCGGGACAGTACCGGCAAAAGGTAGAATCCGTGCGAGTATCGAAAAATTGTCCGGATCAGTTCCTGAAATTCTAGAATCGTCGTCAGTACCGGAAAATGGTAGAATCCGGGACAGTTCGGGGAAAAGGTAGGATCCATGCGAGTACCGAAAAACTGTCCGGACCAGTTCCTGAAAAGGCTAGAATCGGTGTCAGTACCGGAAAATGGTAGAATCCGGGATCGTACCGGTAAAACGTAGAATCCGTGCAAGTACCGACAAACTGTTCGGACCAGTTCCTGAAAAGCCGAGATTCGGTGTCAGTGCTGGAAAATGGAAAAATTCCGGGAAAGTACCGGGAAAAGGCAGAATCCGTGCGAGTATCGAAAAACTGTCCGGATCAGTTGCTGAAAATGCTAGAATCGTTGTCAGTACCGGAAAATGGTAGAATCCGGGACAGTTCGGGGAAAAGGTAGGATCCGTGCGAGTACCGAAAAACTGTCCGGACCAGTTCCTAAACAGGCTAGAATCGGTGTCAATACCGGAAAATGGTAGAATCCGGGATCGTACCGGGAAAACGTAGAATCCGTGCGAGTACCGACAAAATGTTCGGACCAGTTCCTGAAAAGCCGAGATTCGGTGTCAGTGCTGGAAAATGGAAAAATTCCGGGAAAGTACCGGGAAAAGGCAGAATCCGTGCGAGTATCGAAAAACTGTCCGGATCAGTTCCTGAAAATGCTAGAATCGTTGTCAGTACCGGAAAATGGTAGAATCCGGGACAGTTCGGGGAAAAGGTAGGAACCGTGCGAGCACCGAAAAACTGTCCGGACCAGTTCCTAAAAAGGCTAGAATGGTGTCAGTACCGGAAAATGGAAGAATCCGGGACAGTACCGGCAAAAGGTAGAATCCGTGCGAGTATCGAAAAATTGTCCGGATCAGTTCCTGAAATTCTAGAATCGTCGTCAGTACCGGAAAATGGTAGAATCCGGGACAGTTCGGGGAAAAGGTAGGATCCATGCGAGTACCGAAAAACTGTCCGGACCAGTTCCTGAAAAGGCTAGAATCGGTGTCAGTACCGGAAAATGTTAGAATCCGGGATCGTACCGGTAAAACGTAGAATCCGTGCAAGTACCGACAAACTGTTCGGACCAGTTCCTGAAAAGCCGAGATTCGGTGTCAGTGCTGGAAAATGGAAAAATTCCGGGAAAGTACCGAGAAAAGGCAGAATCCGTGCGAGTATCGAAAAACTGTCCGGATCAGTTGCTGAAAATGCTAGAATCGTTGTCAGTACCGGGAAATGGTAGAATCCGGGACAATTCGGGGAAAAGGTAGGATCCGTGCGAGTACCGAAAAACTGTCCGGAGCAGTTCCTAAACAGGCTAGAATCGGTGTCAATACCGGAAAATGGTAGAATCCGGGATCGTACCGGGAAAACGTAGAATCCGTGCGAGTACCGACAAAATGTTCGGACCAGTTCCTGAAAAGCCGAGATTCGGTGTCAGTGCTGGAAAATGGAAAAATTCCGGGAAAGTACCCGGAAAAGGCAGAATCCGTGCGAGTATCGAAAAACTGTCCGGATCAGTTCCTGAAAATGCTAGAATCGTTGTCAGTACCGGAAAATGGTAGAATCCGGGACAGTTCGGGGAAAAGGTAGGATCCGTGCGAGTACCGAAAAACTGTCCGGACCAGTTCCTAAACAGGCTAGAATCGGTGTCAATACCGGAAAATGGTAGAATCCGGGATCGTACCGGGAAAACGTAGAATCCGTGCGAGTACCGACAAAATGTTCGGACCAGTTCCTGAAAAGCCGAGATTCGGTGTCAGTGCTGGAAAATGGAAAAATTCCGGGAAAGTACCGGGAAAAGGCAGAATCCGTGCGAGTATCGAAAAACTGTCCGGATCAGTTCCTGAAAATGCTAGAATCGTTGTCAGTACCGGAAAATGGTAGAATCCGGGACAGTTCGGGGAAAAGGTAGGAACCGTGCGAGCACCGAAAAACTGTCCGGACCAGTTCCTAAAAAGGCTAGAATGGTGTCAGTACCGGAAAATGGAAGAATCCGGGACAGTACCGGCAAAAGGTAGAATCCGTGCGAGTATCGAAAAATTGTCCGGATCAGTTCCTGAAATTCTAGAATCGTCGTCAGTACCGGAAAATGGTAGAATCCGGGACAGTTCGGGGAAAAGGTAGGATCCATGCGAGTACCGAAAAACTGTCCGGACCAGTTCCTGAAAAGGCTAGAATCGGTGTCAGTACCGGAAAATGTTAGAATCCGGGATCGTACCGGTAAAACGTAGAATCCGTGCAAGTACCGACAAACTGTTCGGACCAGTTCCTGAAAAGCCGAGATTCGGTGTCAGTGCTGGAAAATGGAAAAATTCCGGGAAAGTACCGAGAAAAGGCAGAATCCGTGCGAGTATCGAAAAACTGTCCGGATCAGTTGCTGAAAATGCTAGAATCGTTGTCAGTACCGGGAAATGGTAGAATCCGGGACAATTCGGGGAAAAGGTAGGATCCGTGCGAGTACCGAAAAACTGTCCGGAGCAGTTCCTAAACAGGCTAGAATCGGTGTCAATACCGGAAAATGGTAGAATCCGGGATCGTACCGGGAAAACGTAGAATCCGTGCGAGTACCGACAAAATGTTCGGACCAGTTCCTGAAAAGCCGAGATTCGGTGTCAGTGCTGGAAAATGGAAAAATTCCGGGAAAGTACCCGGAAAAGGCAGAATCCGTGCGAGTATCGAAAAACTGTCCGGATCAGTTCCTGAAAATGCTAGAATCGTTGTCAGTACCGGAAAATGGTAGAATCCGGGACAGTTCGGGGAAAAGGTAGGATCCGTGCGAGTACCGAAAAACTGTCCGGACCAGTTCCTAAACAGGCTAGAATCGGTGTCAATACCGGAAAATGGTAGAATCCGGGATCGTACCGGGAAAACGTAGAATCCGTGCGAGTACCGACAAAATGTTCGGACCAGTTCCTGAAAAGCCGAGATTCGGTGTCAGTGCTGGAAAATGGAAAAATTCCGGGAAAGTACCGGGAAAAGGCAGAATCCGTGCGAGTATCGAAAAACTGTCCGGATCAGTTCCTGAAAATGCTAGAATCGTTGTCAGTACCGGAAAATGGTAGAATCCGGGACAGTTCGGGGAAAAGGTAGGAACCGTGCGAGCACCGAAAAACTGTCCGGACCAGTTCCTAAAAAGGCTAGAATGGTGTCAGTACCGGAAAATGGAAGAATCCGGGACAGTACCGGCAAAAGGTAGAATCCGTGCGAGTATCGAAAAATTGTCCGGATCAGTTCCTGAAATTCTAGAATCGTCGTCAGTACCGGAAAATGGTAGAATCCGGGACAGTTCGGGGAAAAGGTAGGATCCATGCGAGTACCGAAAAACTGTCCGGACCAGTTCCTGAAAAGGCTAGAATCGGTGTCAGTACCGGAAAATGCTAGAATCCGGGATCGTACCGGTAAAACGTAGAATCCGTGCAAGTACCGACAAACTGTTCGGACCAGTTCCTGAAAAGCCGAGATTCGGTGTCAGTGCTGGAAAATGGAAAAATTCCGGGAAAGTACCGAGAAAAGGCAGAATCCGTGCGAGTATCGAAAAACTGTCCGGATCAGTTGCTGAAAATGCTAGAATCGTTGTCAGTACCGGGAAATGGTAGAATCCGGGACAATTCGGGGAAAAGGTAGGATCCGTGCGAGTACCGAAAAACTGTCCGGAGCAGTTCCTAAACAGGCTAGAATCGGTGTCAATACCGGAAAATGGTAGAATCCGGGATCGTACCGGGAAAACGTAGAATCCGTGCGAGTACCGACAAAATGTTCGGACCAGTTCCTGAAAAGCCGAGATTCGGTGTCAGTGCTGGAAAATGGAAAAATTCCGGGAAAGTACCCGGAAAAGGCAGAATCCGTGCGAGTATCGAAAAACTGTCCGGATCAGTTCCTGAAAATGCTAGAATCGTTGTCAGTACCGGAAAATGGTAGAATCCGGGACAGTTCGGGGAAAAGGTAGGATCCGTGCGAGTACCGAAAAACTGTCCGGACCAGTTCCTAAACAGGCTAGAATCGGTGTCAATACCGGAAAATGGTAGAATCCGGGATCGTACCGGGAAAACGTAGAATCCGTGCGAGTACCGACAAAATGTTCGGACCAGTTCCTGAAAAGCCGAGATTCGGTGTCAGTGCTGGAAAATGGAAAAATTCCGGGAAAGTACCGGGAAAAGGCAGAATCCGTGCGAGTATCGAAAAACTGTCCGGATCAGTTCCTGAAAATGCTAGAATCGTTGTCAGTACCGGAAAATGGTAGAATCCGGGACAGTTCGGGGAAAAGGTAGGAACCGTGCGAGCACCGAAAAACTGTCCGGACCAGTTCCTAAAAAGGCTAGAATGGTGTCAGTACCGGAAAATGGAAGAATCCGGGACAGTACCGGCAAAAGGTAGAATCCGTGCGAGTATCGAAAAATTGTCCGGATCAGTTCCTGAAATTCTAGAATCGTCGTCAGTACCGGAAAATGGTAGAATCCGGGACAGTTCGGGGAAAAGGTAGGATCCATGCGAGTACCGAAAAACTGTCCGGACCAGTTCCTGAAAAGGCTAGAATCGGTGTCAGTACCGGAAAATGCTAGAATCCGGGATCGTACCGGTAAAACGTAGAATCCGTGCAAGTACCGACAAACTGTTCGGACCAGTTCCTGAAAAGCCGAGATTCGGTGTCAGTGCTGGAAAATGGAAAAATTCCGGGAAAGTACCGAGAAAAGGCAGAATCCGTGCGAGTATCGAAAAACTGTCCGGATCAGTTGCTGAAAATGCTAGAATCGTTGTCAGTACCGGGAAATGGTAGAATCCGGGACAGTTCGGGGAAAAGGTAGGATCCGTGCGAGTACCGAAAAACTGTCCGGAGCAGTTCCTAAACAGGCTAGAATCGGTGTCAATACCGGAAAATGGTAGAATCCGGGATCGTACCGGGAAAACGTAGAATCCGTGCGAGTACCGACAAAATGTTCGGACCAGTTCCTGAAAAGCCGAGATTCGGTGTCAGTGCTGGAAAATGGAAAAATTCCGGGAAAGTACCGGGAAAAGGCAGAATCCGTGCGAGTTTCGAAAAACTGTCCGGATCAGTTCCTGAAAATGCTAGAATCGTTGTCAGTACCGGAAAATGGTAGAATCCGGGACAGTTCGGGGAAAAGGTAGGATCCGTGCGAGTACCGAAAAACTGTCCGGACCAGTTCCTAAACAGGCTAGAATCGGTGTCAATACCAGAAAATGGTAGAATCCGGGATCCTACCGGGAAAACGTAGAATCCGTGCGAGTACCGACAAAATGTTCGGACCAGTTCCTGAAAAGCCGAGATTCGGTGTCAGTGCTGGAAAATGGAAAAATTCCGGGAAAGTACCGGGAACAGGCAGAATCCGTGCGAGTATCGAAAAACTGTCTGGATCAGTTCCAGAAAATGCTAGAATCGTTGTCAGTACCGGAAAATGGTAGAATCCGGGACAGTTCGGGGAAAAGGTAGGATCCATGCGAGTACCGAAAAACTGTCCGGACCAGTTCCTGAAAAGGCTAGAATCGGTGTCAGTACCGAAAAATGGTAGAATCCGGGATCGTACCGGTAAAACGTAGAATCCGTGCAAGTACCGACAAACTGTTCGGACCAGTTCCTGAAAAGCCGAGATTCGGTGTCAGTGCTGGAAAATGGAAAAATTCCGGGAAAGTACCGGGAAAAGGCAGAATCCGTGCGAGTATCGAAAAACTGTCCGGATCAGTTCCTGAAAATGCTAGAATCGTTGTCAGTACCGGAAAATGGTAGAATCCGGGACAGTTCGGGGAAAAGGTAGGATCCGTGCGAGTACCGAAAAACTGTCCGGACCAGTTTCTAAAAAGGCTAGAATGGTGTCAGTACCGGAAAATGGAAGAATCCGGGACAGTACCGGGAAAAGGTAGAATCCGTGCGAGTATCGAAAAATTGTCCGGATCAGTTCCTGAAATTCTAGAATCGTCGTCAGTACCGGAAAATGGTAGAATCCGGGACAGTTCGGGGAAAAGGTAGGATCCATGCGAGTACCGAAAAACTGTCCGGACCAGTTCCTGAAAAGGCTAGAATCGGTGTCAGTACCGGAAAATGTTAGAATCCGGGATCGTACCGGTAAAACGTAGAATCCGTGCAAGTACCGACAAACTGTTCGGACCAGTTCCTGAAAAGCCGAGATTCGGTGTCAGTGCTGGAAAATGGAAAAATTCCGGGAAAGTACCGAGAAAAGGCAGAATCCGTGCGAGTATCGAAAAACTGTCCGGATCAGTTGCTGAAAATGCTAGAATCGTTGTCAGTACCGGGAAATGGTAGAATCCGGGACAGTTCGGGGAAAAGGTAGGATCCGTGCGAGTACCGAAAAACTGTCCGGAGCAGTTCCTAAACAGGCTAGAATCGGTGTCAATACCGGAAAATGGTAGAATCCGGGATCGTACCGGGAAAACGTAGAATCCGTGCGAGTACCGACAAAATGTTCGGACCAGTTCCTGAAAAGCCGAGATTCGGTGTCAGTGCTGGAAAATGGAAAAATTCCGGGAAAGTACCGGGAAAAGGCAGAATCCGTGCGAGTTTCGAAAAACTGTCCGGATCAGTTCCTGAAAATGCTAGAATCGTTGTCAGTACCGGAAAATGGTAGAATCCGGGACAGTTCGGGGAAAAGGTAGGATCCGTGCGAGTACCGAAAAACTGTCCGGACCAGTTCCTAAACAGGCTAGAATCGGTGTCAATACCAGAAAATGGTAGAATCCGGGATCGTACCGGGAAAACGTAGAATCCGTGCGAGTACCGACAAAATGTTCGGACCAGTTCCTGAAAAGCCGAGATTCGGTGTCAGTGCTGGAAAATGGAAAAATTCCGGGAAAGTACCGGGAACAGGCAGAATCCGTGCGAGTATCGAAAAACTGTCTGGATCAGTTCCAGAAAATGCTAGAATCGTTGTCAGTACCGGAAAATGGTAGAATCCGGGACAGTTCGGGGAAAAGGTAGGATCCATGCGAGTACCGAAAAACTGTCCGGACCAGTTCCTGAAAAGGCTAGAATCGGTGTCAGTACCGGAAAATGGTAGAATCCGGGATCGTACCGGTAAAACGTAGAATCCGTGCAAGTACCGACAAACTGTTCGGACCAGTTCCTGAAAAGCCGAGATTCGGTGTCAGTGCTGGAAAATGGAAAAATTCCGGGAAAGTACCGGGAAAAGGCAGAATCCGTGCGAGTATCGAAAAACTGTCCGGATCAGTTCCTGAAAATGCTAGAATCGTTGTCAGTACCGGAAAATGGTAGAATCCGGGACAGTTCGGGGAAAAGGTAGGATCCGTGCGAGTACCGAAAAACTGTCCGGACCAGTTTCTAAAAAGGCTAGAATGGTGTCAGTACCGGAAAATGGAAGAATCCGGGACAGTACCGGGAAAAGGTAGAATCCGTGCGAGTATCGAAAAATTGTCCGGATCAGTTCCTGAAATTCTAGAATCGTCGTCAGTACCGGAAAATGGTAGAATCCGGGACAGTTCGGGGAAAAGGTAGGATCCATGCGAGTACCGAAAAACTGTCCGGACCAGTTCCTGAAAAGGCTAGAATCGGTGTCAGTACCGGAAAATGTTATAATCCGGGATCGTACCGGTAAAACGTAGAATCCGTGCAAGTACCGACAAACTGTTCGGACCAGTTCCTGAAAAGCCGAGATTCGGTGTCAGTGCTGGAAAATGGAAAAATTCCGGGAAAGTACCGAGAAAAGGCAGAATCCGTGCGAGTATCGAAAAACTGTCCGGATCAGTTGCTGAAAATGCTAGAATCGTTGTCAGTACCGGAAAATGGTAGAATCCGGGACAGTTCGGGGAAAAGGTAGGATCCGTGCGAGTACCGAAAAACTGTCCGGAGCAGTTCCTAAACAGGCTAGAATCGGTGTCAATACCGGAAAATGGTAGAATCCGGGATCGTACCGGGAAAACGTAGAATCCGTGCGAGTACCGACAAAATGTTCGGACCAGTTCCTGAAAAGCCGAGATTCGGTGTCAGTGCTGGAAAATGGAAAAATTCCGGGAAAGTACCGGGAAAAGGCAGAATCCGTGCGAGTATCGAAAAACTGTCCGGATCAGTTCCTGAAAATGCTAGAATCGTTGTCAGTACCGGAAAATGGTAGAATCCGGGACAGTTCGGGGAAAAGGTAGGATCCGTGCGAGTACCGAAAAACTGTCCGGACCAGTTCCTGAAAAGGCTAGAATCGGTGTCAGTACCGGAAAATGGTAGAATCCGGGATCGTACCGGGAAAACGTAGAATCCGTGCGAGTACCGACAAAATGTTCGGACCAGTTCCTGAAAAGCCGAGATTCCGTGTCAGTGCTGGAAAATGGAAAAATTCCGGGAAAGTACCGGGAACAGGCAGAATCCGTGCGAGTATCGAAAAACTGTCCGGATCAGTTCCAGAAAATGCTAGAATCGTTGTCAGTACCGGAAAATGGTAGAATCCGGGACAGTTCGGGGAAAAGGTAGGATCCATGCGAGTACCGAAAAACTGTCCGGACCAGTTCCTGAAAAGGCTAGAATCGGTGTCAGTACCGGAAAATGGTAGAATCCGGGATCGTACCGGTAAAATGTAGAATCCGTGCAAGTACCGACAAACTGTTCGGACCAGTTCCTGAAAAGCCGAGATTCGGTGTCAGTGCTGGAAAATGGAAAAATTCCGGGAAAGTACCGGGAAAAGGCAGAATCCGTGCGAGTATCGAAAAACTGTCCGGATCAGTTCCTGAAAATGCTAGAATCGTTGTCAGTACCGGAAAATGGTAGAATCCGGGACAGTTCGGGGAAAAGGTAGGATCCGTGCGAGTACCGAAAAACTGTCCGGACCAGTTCCTAAAAAGGCTAGAATGGTGTCAGTACCGGAAAATGGAAGAATCCGGGACAGTACCGGCAAAAGGTAGAATCCGTGCGAGTATCGAAAAATTGTCCGGATCAGTTCCTGAAATTCTAGAATCGTCGTCAGTACCGGAAAATGGTAGAATCCGGGACAGTTCGGGGAAAAGGTAGGATCCGTGCGAGTACCGAAAAACTGTCCGGAGCAGTTCCTAAACAGGCTAGAATCGGTGTCAATACCAGAAAATGGTAGAATCCGGGATCGTACCGGGAAAACGTAGAATCCGTGCGAGTACCGACAAAATGTTCGGACCAGTTCCTGAAAAGCCGAGATTCCGTGTCAGTGCTGGAAAATGGAAAAATTCCGGGAAAGTACCGGGAACAGGCAGAATCCGTGCGAGTATCGAAAAACTGTCCGGATCAGTTCCAGAAAATGCTAGAATCGTTGTCAGTACCGGAAAATGGTAGAATCCGGGACAGTTCGGGGAAAAGGTAGGAACCGTGCGAGTACCGAAAAACTGTCCGGACCAGTTCCTAAAAAGGCTAGAATGGTGTCAGTACCGGAAAATGGAAGAATCCGGGACAGTACCGGCAAAAGGTAGAATCCGTGCGAGTATCGAAAAATTGTCCGGATCAGTTCCTGAAAATGCTAGAATCGTTGTCAGTACCGGAAAATGGTAGAATCCGGGACAGTTCGGGGAAAAGGTAGGATCCGTGCGAGTACCGAAAAACTGTCCGGACCAGTTCCTGAAAAGGCTAGAATCGGTGTCAGTACCGGAAAATGGTAGAATCCGGGATCGTACCGGGAAAACGTAGAATCCGTGCGAGTACCGACAAAATGTTCGGACCAGTTCCTGAAAAGCCGAGATTCCGTGTCAGTGCTGGAAAATGGAAAAATTCCGGGAAAGTACCGGGAACAGGCAGAATCCGTGCGAGTATCGAAAAACTGTCCGGATCAGTTCCAGAAAATGCTAGAATCGTTGTCAGTACCGGAAAATGGTAGAATCCGGGACAGTTCGGGGAAAAGGTAGGATCCATGCGAGTACCGAAAAACTGTCCGGACCAGTTCCTGAAAAGGCTAGAATCGGTGTCAGTACCGGAAAATGGTAGAATCCGGGATCGTACCGGTAAAATGTAGAATCCGTGCAAGTACCGACAAACTGTTCGGACCAGTTCCTGAAAAGCCGAGATTCGGTGTCAGTGCTGGAAAATGGAAAAATTCCGGGAAAGTACCGGGAAAAGGCAGAATCCGTGCGAGTATCGAAAAACTGTCCGGATCAGTTCCTGAAAATGCTAGAATCGTTGTCAGTACCGGAAAATGGTAGAATCCGGGACAGTTCGGGGAAAAGGTAGGATCCGTGCGAGTACCGAAAAACTGTCCGGACCAGTTCCTAAAAAGGCTAGAATGGTGTCAGTACCGGAAAATGGAAGAATCCGGGACAGTACCGGGAAAAGGTAGAATCCGTGCGAGTATCGAAAAATTGTCCGGATCAGTTCCTGAAATTCTAGAATCGTCGTCAGTACCGGAAAATGGTAGAATCCGGGACAGTTCGGGGAAAAGGTAGGATCCATGCGAGTACCGAAAAACTGTCCGGACCAGTTCCTGAAAAGGCTAGAATCGGTGTCAGTACCGGAAAATGTTAGAATCCGGGATCGTACCGGTAAAACGTAGAATCCGTGCAAGTACCGACAAACTGTTCGGACCAGTTCCTGAAAAGCCGAGATTCGGTGTCAGTGCTGGAAAATGGAAAAATTCCGGGAAAGTACCGAGAAAAGGCAGAATCCGTGCGAGTATCGAAAAACTGTCCGGATCAGTTGCTGAAAATGCTAGAATCGTTGTCAGTACCGGAAAATGGTAGAATCCGGGACAGTTCGGGGAAAAGGTAGGATCCGTGCGAGTACCGAAAAACTGTCCGGAGCAGTTCCTAAACAGGCTAGAATCGGTGTCAATACCGGAAAATGGTAGAATCCGGGATCGTACCGGGAAAACGTAGAATCCGTGCGAGTACCGACAAAATGTTCGGACCAGTTCCTGAAAAGCCGAGATTCGGTGTCAGTGCTGGAAAATGGAAAAATTCCGGGAAAGTACCGGGAAAAGGCAGAATCCGTGCGAGTATCGAAAAACTGTCCGGATCAGTTCCTGAAAATGCTAGAATCGTTGTCAGTACCGGAAAATGGTAGAATCCGGGACAGTTCGGGGAAAAGGTAGGATCCGTGCGAGTACCGAAAAACTGTCCGGAGCAGTTCCTAAACAGGCTAGAATCGGTGTCAATACCAGAAAATGGTAGAATCCGGGATCGTACCGGGAAAACGTAGAATCCGTGCGAGTACCGACAAAATGTTCGGACCAGTTCCTGAAAAGCCGAGATTCCGTGTCAGTGCTGGAAAATGGAAAAATTCCGGGAAAGTACCGGGAACAGGCAGAATCCGTGCGAGTATCGAAAAACTGTCCGGATCAGTTCCAGAAAATGCTAGAATCGTTGTCAGTACCGGAAAATGGTAGAATCCGGGACAGTTCGGGGAAAAGGTAGGAACCGTGCGAGTACCGAAAAACTGTCCGGACCAGTTCCTAAAAAGGCTAGAATGGTGTCAGTACCGGAAAATGGAAGAATCCGGGACAGTACCGGCAAAAGGTAGAATCCGTGCGAGTATCGAAAAATTGTCCGGATCAGTTCCTGAAAATGCTAGAATCGTTGTCAGTACCGGAAAATGGTAGAATCCGGGACAGTTCGGGGAAAAGGTAGGATCCGTGCGAGTACCGAAAAACTGTCCGGACCAGTTCCTGAAAAGGCTAGAATCGGTGTCAGTACCGGAAAATGGTAGAATCCGGGATCGTACCGGGAAAACGTAGAATCCGTGCGAGTACCGACAAAATGTTCGGACCAGTTCCTGAAAAGCCGAGATTCCGTGTCAGTGCTGGAAAATGGAAAAATTCCGGGAAAGTACCGGGAACAGGCAGAATCCGTGCGAGTATCGAAAAACTGTCCGGATCAGTTCCAGAAAATGCTAGAATCGTTGTCAGTACCGGAAAATGGTAGAATCCGGGACAGTTCGGGGAAAAGGTAGGATCCATGCGAGTACCGAAAAACTGTCCGGACCAGTTCCTGAAAAGGCTAGAATCGGTGTCAGTACCGGAAAATGGTAGAATCCGGGATCGTACCGGTAAAATGTAGAATCCGTGCAAGTACCGACAAACTGTTCGGACCAGTTCCTGAAAAGCCGAGATTCGATGTCAGTGCTGGAAAATGGAAAAATTCCGGGAAAGTACCGGGAAAAGGCAGAATCCGTGCGAGTATCGAAAAACTGTCCGGATCAGTTCCTGAAAATGCTAGAATCGTTGTCAGTACCGGAAAATGGTAGAATCCGGGACAGTTCGGGGAAAAGGTAGGATCCGTGCGAGTACCGAAAAACTGTCCGGACCAGTTCCTAAAAAGGCTAGAATGGTGTCAGTACCGGAAAATGGAAGAATCCGGGACAGTACCGGGAAAAGGTAGAATCCGTGCGAGTATCGAAAAATTGTCCGGATCAGTTCCTGAAATTCTAGAATCGTCGTCAGTACCGGAAAATGGTAGAATCCGGGACAGTTCGGGGAAAAGGTAGGATCCATGCGAGTACCGAAAAACTGTCCGGACCAGTTCCTGAAAAGGCTAGAATCGGTGTCAGTACCGGAAAATGTTAGAATCCGGGATCGTACCGGTAAAACGTAGAATCCGTGCAAGTACCGACAAACTGTTCGGACCAGTTCCTGAAAAGCCGAGATTCGGTGTCAGTGCTGGAAAATGGAAAAATTCCGGGAAAGTACCGAGAAAAGGCAGAATCCGTGCGAGTATCGAAAAACTGTCCGGATCAGTTGCTGAAAATGCTAGAATCGTTGTCAGTACCGGAAAATGGTAGAATCCGGGACAGTTCGGGGAAAAGGTAGGATCCGTGCGAGTACCGAAAAACTGTCCGGAGCAGTTCCTAAACAGGCTAGAATCGGTGTCAATACCGGAAAATGGTAGAATCCGGGATCGTACCGGGAAAACGTAGAATCCGTGCGAGTACCGACAAAATGTTCGGACCAGTTCCTGAAAAGCCGAGATTCGGTGTCAGTGCTGGAAAATGGAAAAATTCCGGGAAAGTACCGGGAAAAGGCAGAATCCGTGCGAGTATCGAAAAACTGTCCGGATCAGTTCCTGAAAATGCTAGAATCGTTGTCAGTACCGGAAAATGGTAGAATCCGGGACAGTTCGGGGAAAAGGTAGGATCCGTGCGAGTACCGAAAAACTGTCCGGACCAGTTCCTAAAAAGGCTAGAATGGTGTCAGTACCGGAAAATGGAAGAATCCGGGACAGTACCGGGAAAAGGTAGAATCCGTGCGAGTATCGAAAAATTGTCCGGATCAGTTCCTGAAATTCTAGAATCGTCGTCAGTACCGGAAAATGGTAGAATCCGGGACAGTTCGGGGAAAAGGTAGGATCCATGCGAGTACCGAAAAACTGTCCGGACCAGTTCCTGAAAAGGCTAGAATCGGTGTCAGTACCGGAAAATGTTAGAATCCGGGATCGTACCGGTAAAACGTAGAATCCGTGCAAGTACCGACAAACTGTTCGGACCAGTTCCTGAAAAGCCGAGATTCGGTGTCAGTGCTGGAAAATGGAAAAATTCCGGGAAAGTACCGGGAAAAGGCCGAATCCGTGCGAGTATCGAAAAACTGTCCGGATCAGTTCCTGAAAATGCTAGAATCGTTGTCAGTACCGGAAAATGGTAGAATCCGGGACAGTTCGGGGAAAAGGTAGGATCCGTGCGAGTACCGAAAAACTGTCCGGACCAGTTCCTAAAAAGGCTAGAATGGTGTCAGTACCGGAAAATGGAAGAATCCGGGACAGTACCGGGAAAAGGTAGAATCCGTGCGAGTATCGAAAAATTGTCCGGATCAGTTCCTGAAATTCTAGAATCGTTGTCAGTACCGGAAAATGGAAGAATCCGGGACAGTACGAGGAAAAGGTAAAATCCGTGCGAGTATCGAAAAACTGTTCGGACCAGCTCTTGAAAAGGCTAGAATCGGCGTCAGTACCGGAAAATGGAAGAATCCGGGACAGTACGGGGAAAAGGTAGAATCCGTGCCAGTATCGAAAAACTGTTCGGACCAGTTCCTGAAAAGCCGAGAATCGGTGTCAGTGCGGGAAAATGGAAGAATCCGGGACAGTATGGGGAAAATGTAGAATCCGTGCGAGTATCGAAAAACTGTTCGGACAAGTTCCTGAAAAGCCGAGAATCGGGGTCAGTGCGGGAAAATGGAAGAATCCGGGACAGTACCGGGAAAAGGTAGAATCCGTGCAAGTATCGAAAAACTGTTCCAATCAGTTCATGAAAATGCGAGAATCGGTGTCAGTAGCGGAAAATGGAAGAATCCGGGACAGTATCGGGAAAAGGTAGAATCCGTGCGAGTACCGAAAAGCTGTCCGGACCAGCTCCTGGAAAGGCGAGAATCGGTGTCAGTACTGGAAAATGGAAGAATCCGGGACAGTAGGAGGAAGAGGTAGAATCCGTGCGAGTATCGAAAAACTGTTCGGAGCAGCTCTTGAAAAGGCTAGAATCGGTATCAATATCGGAAAATGGAAGAATCCGGGACAGTACGGGGAAAAGGTAGAATTCGTGTGAGTATCGAAAAACTGTTCGGACCGGTTCTTGAAAAGCCGAGAATCGGTGTCAGTGCGGGAAAATGGAAGAATCCAGGACAGTACCGGGAAAAGGTAGAATCCGTGCGAGTATCGAAAAACTGTTCGGACCCGTTCCTGAAAATGCTAGAATCGGTGTCAGTACCGGAAAATAGAAGAATCCGGGACAGTACCGGGAAAAGGAAGAATCCGTGCGAGTACCGAAAAACTGTCCGTACCAGCTCCTGAAAAGGCGAGAATCGGTGTCAGTACCGGAAAATGGAAGAATCCGGGACCGTACGGGGAAGAGGTAGAATCCGTGCGAGTATCGAAAAACTGTTCGGACCAGCTCTTGAAAAGGCTAGAATCGGTGTCAGTATCGGAAAATGGAAGAATCCGGGACAGTACGTGGAAAAGGTAGAATCCGTGCAAGTATCGAAAAACTGTTCGAACCAGTTCCTGAAAAACCGAGAATCGGTGTCAGTGCGGGAAAATGGAAGAATCCGGGACTGTACCGGGAAAAGGTAAAATCCGTGCAAGTGTCGAAAAACTGTTCGGACCAGTTCCTGAAAAGCCGAGAATCGGTGTCCGTGCGGGAAAATTGAAGAATCCGGGACTGTACCGGGAAAAGGTAGAATCCGTGCAAGTATCGAAAAACTGTTCGGACCAGTTCCTGAAAAGGCGAGAATCGGTGTCAGTGCGGGAAAATGGAAGAATCCGGAACTGTACCGGGAAAAGGTAGAATCCGTGCAAGTATCAAAAAACTGTTCGGACCAGTTCCTGAAAATGCTAGAATCGCTGTCAGTACCGGAAAATAGAAGAATTCGGGACAGTACCGGGAAAAGGTACAATCCGTGCGAGTACCGAAAAACTGTCCGTACCAGCTCCTGAAAAGGCGAGAATCGGTGTCAGTACCGGAAAATGGAGGAATCCGGGACAGTACGGGGAAGAGTAAGAATGCGTGCGAGTATCGAAAAACTGTTCGGACCAGCTCTTGAAAAGGCTAGAATCGGTATCAGTATCGGAAAATCGAAGAATCCGAGACAGTACGGGGAAAAGGTAGAATCCGTGCGAGTATCGAAAAACCGTTCGGACCGGTTCCTGAAAAGCCGAGAATCTATGTCAGTGCAGGAAAATGGAAGAATCCGGGACAGTACCGGGAAAAGGTAGAATCCGTGCGAGTATCAAAAAACTGTTCGGACCAGTTCCTGAAAATGCTAGAATCGGTGTCAGTACCGGAAAATAGAAGAATCCGGGACAGTACCGGGAAAAGGTAGAATCCGTTCGAGTATAGAAAAACTGTTCGGACCAGCTCTTGAAAAGGCTAGAATCGGTATCAGTATCGGAAAAAGGAAGATTCCGGGACAGTACGGGGAAAAGGTAGCATCCGTGCGAGTATCGAAAAACTGTTCGGACCGGTTCCTGAAAACCAGAGAATCGGTGTCAGTGCGGGAAAATGGAAGAATCCGGGACTGTACCGGGAAAAGGTAGAATCCGTGCAAGTGTCGAAACACTGTTCGGACCAGTTCCTGAAAAGCCGAGAATCGGTGTCCGTGCGGGAAAATGGAAGAATCCGAAACTGTAACGGGAAAAGGTAGAATCCGTGCAAGTATCGAAAAACTGTTCGGACCAGTTCCTGAAAAGGCGAGAATCGGTGTCAGTGCGGGAAAATGGAAGAATCCGGAACTGTACCGGGAAAAGGTAGAATCCGTGCAAGTATCGAAAAACTGTTCGGACCAGTTCCTGAAAATGCTAGAATCGGTGTCAGTACCGGAAAATAGGAGAATCCGAGACTGTACCGGGAGAAGGTAGAATCCGTGCGAGTATCGAAAAATTGTGCGGATCAGTTCCTGAAATTCTAGAATCGTTGTTAGTACCGGAAAATGGAAGAATCCGGGACAGTACGAGGAAAAGGTAAAATCCGTGCGAGTATCGAAAAACTGTTCGGACCAGCTCTTGAAAAGGCTAGAATCGGCGTCAGTACCGGAAAAATGAAGAATCCGGGACAGTACGGGGAAGAGGTAGAATCCGTGCGAGTATCGAAAAACTGTTCGGACCAGCCCTTGAAAAGGCTAGAATCGGTGTCAGTATCGGAAAATGGAAGAATCCGGAACAGTACGGGGAACAAGTAGAATCCGTGCGAGTATCGAAAAACTGTTCGGACCAGCTCTTGAAAAGGCTAGAATCGGTGTCAGTACCGGAAAATGGAAGAATCCAGGACAGTACCGGGAAAAGGTAGAATCCGTGCGAGTACCGAAAGACTGTCCGGACCAATTCCTGAAAAGGCGAGAATCAGTGTCAGTACCGGAAAATGGAGGAATCCGGGACAGTACGGGGAAGAGTAAGAATCCGTGCGAGTATCGAAAAACTGTTCGGACCAGCTCTTGAAAAGGCTAGAATCGGCGTCAGTACCGGAAAATGGAAGAATCCCGGACAGTACGGGGAAGAGGTAGAATCCGTGCGAGTATCGAAAAACTGTTCGGACCAGCTCTTGAAAAGGCTAGAATCGGTGTCAGTATCGGAAAATGGAAGAATCCGGAACAGTACGGGGAACAGGTAGAATCCGTCCGAGTATCGAAAAACTGTTCGGACCAGCTCATGAAAAGGCTAGAATCGGTGTCAGTACCGGAAAATGGAAGAATCCAGGACAGTACCGGGAAAAGGTAGAATCCGTGCGAGTATCGAAAAACCGTTCGGACGGGTTCCTGAAAAGCCGAGAATCGGTGTCAGTGCGGGAAAATGGAAGAATCCGGGACAGTACCGGGAAAAGGTAGAATCCGTGCGAGTATCAAAAAACTGTTCGGACCAGTTCCTGAAAATGCTAGAATCGGTGTTAGTACCGAAAAATAGAAGAATTCGGGACAGTACCGGGAAAAGGTATAATCCTTGCGAGTACCGAAAAACTGTCCGTACCAGCTCCTGAAAGGGCGAGAATCGGTGTCAGTACCGGAAAATGGAAGAATCCGAGACAGTACGGGGAAAAGGTAGAATCCGTGCGAGTATCGAAAAACTGTTCGGACCAGCTCTTGAAAAGGCTAGAATCGGCGTCAGTACCGGAAAATGGAAGAATCCGGGACAGTACGGGGCAAAGGTAGAATCCGTGCCAGTATCGAAAAACTGTTCGGACCAGTTCCTGAAAAAACGAGAATCGGTGTCAGTGCGGGAAAATAGAAGATCCGGGACACTATGGGGAAAAGGTAGAATCCGTGCGAGTATCGAAAAACTGTTCGGACAAGTTCCTGAAAAGCCGAGAATCGGGGTCAGTGCGGGAAAATGGAAGAATCCGGGACAGTACCGGGAAAAGGTAGAATCCGTGCAAGTATCGAAAAACTGTTCGGACCAGTTCCTGAAAAGCCGAGAATCGGTGTCAATGCGGGAAAATGGAAGAATCCGGGACTGTACCGGGAAAAGGTAGAATCCGTGCCAGTATCGAAAAACTGTTCGGACCAGTTCCTTAAAAGCCGAGAATCGGTGTCAGTGCGGGAAAATCGAAGAATCCGGGACTGTACCGGGAAAAGGTAGAATCCGTGCAAGTATCGAAAAACTGTTCGGACCAATTCCTTAAAAGCCGAGAATCGGTGTCAATTCGGGCTAATGGAAGAATCCGGGACTGTACCGGGAAAAGGTAGAATCCGTGCAAGTATCGAAAAATTGTTCGGACCAATTCGTGAAAAGCCGAGAATCGGTGTCAGTGCGGGAAAATTGAAGAATCCGGGACAACACCGGGAAAAGGTAGAATCCGTGCAAGTACCGAAAAACTGTCCGGACCAGGTCTTGAAAAGGCTAGAATCGGTGTCAGTGCAGGAAAATGGAAGAATCTGGGACAGTATCGGGAAGAGGTAGAATCCGTGCGAGTATCGAAAAACTGTTCGGACCAGCTCTTGAAAAGGCTAGAATCGGTGTCAGTACCGGAAAATGGAAGAATCCGAGACAGTACGGGGAAAAGGTAGAATCCGTGCAAGTATCGAAACACTGTTCGGACCAGTTCCTAAAAAGCCGAGAATCGGTGTCAGTGCGGGAAAATGGAAGAATCCGGGACAGTACCGGGAAATGGTAGAATACATGCGAGTATCAAAAACTGTTCGGACCAATTCCTGAAAAGCCGAGAATCGGGGTAAGTGCGGGAAAATGGAAGAATCCGGGAAAGTACCGGGAATAGGTAGAATCCGTGCGAGTATCGAAAAACTGTTCGGACCAGCTCTTGAAAAGGCTAGAATCGGTGTCAGTACCGGAAAATGGAAGAATCCGAGACAGTACGGGCAAAAGGTAGAATCCGTGCAAGTATCGAAAAACTGTTCGGACCAGTTCCTAAAAAGCCGAGAATCGGTGTCCGTGCGGGAAAATGGAAGAATCCGGGACTGTACCGGGAAAAGGTAGAATCCGTGCAAGTATCGAAAAACTGTTCGGACCAATTCCTGAAAAGCCGAGAATCGGTGTCAGTGCGGGAAAATGGAAGAATCCGGGACTGTACCGGGAAAAGGTAGAATCCGTGCAAGTATCGAAAAACTGTTCGGACCAGTTCCTAAAAAGCCGAGAATCGGTGTCAGTGCGGGAAAATGGAAGAATCCGCGACAGTACCGGGAAATGGTAGAATACATGCGAGTATCGAAAAACTGTTTGGACCAATTCCTGAAAAGCCGAGAATCGGTGTCAGTGCAGGAAAATAGAAGAATCCAGGACAGTACCGGGAAAAGGTAGAATCCATGCGAGTATCGAAAAACTGTCTAGACCTGTTCCTGAAAATTCTAGAATCGGTGTCAGTATCGAAAAATAGAAGAATCTGGGACAGTACCGGGAAAAGGTAGAATCCGTGCGAGTACCGAAAAACTGTCCGAACCAGGTCTTGAAATGGCTAGAATCGGTGTCAGTGCAGGAAAATGGAAGAATCTGGGACAGTATCGGGAAGAGGTAGAATCCGTGCGAGTATCGAAAAACTGTTCGGACCAGCTCTTGAAAAGGCTAGAATCGGTGTCAGTACCGGAAAATGGAAGAATCCGAGACAGTACGGGGAAAAGGTAGAATCCGTGCAAGTATCGAAACACTGTTCGGACCAGTTCCTAAAAAGCCGAGAATCGGTGTCAGTGCGGGAAAATGGAAGAATCCGGGACAGTATCGGGAAAAGGTAGAATCCGTGCGAGTATCGAAAAACTGTTCGGACAAGTTCCTGAAAAGCCGAGAATCGGGGTCAGTGCGGGAAAATGGAAGAATCCGGGACAGTACCGGGAAGAGGTAGAATCCGTACGAGTATCGAAAAACTGTTCGAACAGGTCTTGAAAAGGCTAGAATCGGTGTCAGTACCGGAAAATGGAAGAATCCGAGACAGTACGGGGAAAAGGTAGAATCCGTGCAAGTATCGAAAAAATGTTCGGACCAGTTCCTAAAAAGCCGAGAATCTGTGCCAGTGCGGGAAAATGGAAGAATCCGGGACTGTACCGGGAAAAGGTAGAATCCGTGCAAGTATCGAAAAACTGTTCGGACCAGTTCCTGAAAAGCCGAGAATCGGTGTCAGTGCGGGAAAATGGAAGAATCCGCGACAGTACCGGGAAATGGTAGAATACATGCGAGTATCAAAAACTGTTCGGACCAATTCCTGAAAAGCCGAGAATCGGGGTAAGTGCGGGAAAATGGAAGAATCCGGGAAAGTACCGGGAATAGGTAGAATCCGTGCGAGTATCGAAAAACTGTTCGGACCAGCTCTTGAAAAGGCTAGAATCGGTGTCAGTACCGGAAAATGGAAGAATCCGAGACAGTACGGGCAAAAGGTAGAATCCGTGCAAGTATCGAAAAACTGTTCGGACCAGTTCCTAAAAAGCCGAGAATCTGTGCCAGTGCGGGAAAATGGAAGAATCCGGGACTGTACCGGGAAAAGGTAGAATCCGTGCAAGTATCGAAAAACTGTTCGGACCAGTTCCTGAAAAGCCGAGAATCGGTGTCAGTGCGGGAAAATGGAAGAATCCGCGACAGTACCGGGAAATGGTAGAATACATGCGAGTATCGAAAAACTGTTCGGACCAGCTCTTGAAAAGGCTAGAATCGGTGTCAGTACCGGAAAATGGAAGAATCCGAGACAGTACGGGCAAAAGGTAGAATCCGTGCAAGTATCGAAAAACTGTTCGGACCAGTTCCTAAAAAGCCGAGAATCTGTGCCAGTGCGGGAAAATGGAAGAATCCGGGACTGTACCGGGAAAAGGTAGAATCCGTGCAAGTATCGAAAAACTGTTCGGACCAGTTCCTGAAAAGCCGAGAATCGGTGTCAGTGCGGGAAAATGGAAGAATCCGCGACAGTACCGGGAAATGGTAGAATACATGCGAGTATCAAAAACTGTTCGGACCAATTCCTGAAAAGCCGAGAATCGGGGTAAGTGCGGGAAAATGGAAGAATCCGGGAAAGTACCGGGAAGAGGTAGAATCCGTGCGAGTATCGAAAAACTGTTCGGACCAGCTCTTGAAAAGGCTCGAATCGGTGTCAGTACCGGAAAATGGAAGAATCCGAGACAGTACGGGCAAAAGGTAGAATCCGTGCAAGTATCGAAAAACTGTTCGGACCAGTTCCTAAAAAGCCGAGAATCGGTGTCAGTGCGGGAAAATGGAAAAATCCGGGACAGTATCGGGAAAAGGTAGAATCCGTGCGAGTATCGAAAAACTGTTCGGGCAAGTTCCTGAAAAGCCGAGAATCGGGGTCAGTGCGGGAAAATGGAAGAATCCGGGACAGTACTGGGAAGAGGTAGAATCCGTGCGAGTATCGAAAAACTGTTCGGACCAGCTCTTGAAAAGGCTAGAATCGGTGTCAGTACCGGAAAATGGAAGAATCCGAGACAGTACGGGGAAAAGGTAGAATCCGTGCAAGTATCGAAAAACTGTTCGGACCAGTTCCTAAAAAGACGAGAATCGGTGTCAGTGCGGGAAAATGGAAGAATCCGCGACAGTACCGGGAAATGGTAGAATACAAGCGAGTATTGAAAAATTGTTCGGACCAATTCCTGAAAAGCCGAGAATCGGGGTAAGTGCGGGAAAATGGAAGAATCCGGGACAGTACCGGGAAGAGGTAGAATCCGTGCGAGTATCGAAAAACTGTTCGGACCAGCTCTTGAAAAGGCTAGAATCGGTGTCAGTACCGGAAAATGGAAGAATCCGAGACAGTACAGGGAAAAGGTAGAATCCGTGCAAGTATCGAAAAACTGTTCGGACCAGTTCCTAAAAAGCCGAGAATCGGTGTCAGTGCGGGAAAATGGAAGAATCCGGGACAGTATCGGGAAAAGGTAGAATCCGTGCGAGTATCGAAAAACTGTTCGGACAAGTTCCTGAAAAGCCGAGAATCGGGGTCAGTGCGGGAAAATGGAAGAATCCGGGACAGTACCGGGAAGAGGTAGAATCTGTGCGAGTATCGAAAAACTGTTCGGACCAGCTCTTGAAAAGGCTAGAATCGGTGTCAGTACCGGAAAATAGAAGAATCTGGGACAGTACGGGGAAGAGGTAGAATCCGTGCGAGTATCGAAAAACTGTTCGGACCAGCTCTTGAAAAGGCTAGAATCGGTGTCAGTACCGGAAAATGGAAGAATCCGAGACAGTACGGGGAACAGGTAGAATCCGTGCCAGTATCGAAAAACTGTTCGGACCAGTTCCTAAAAAGCCGAGAATCGGTGTCAGTGCGGGAAAATGGAAGAATCCGAGACAGTATCGGGAAAAGGTAGAATCCGTGCGAGTATCGAAAAACTGTTCGGACAAGTTCCTGAAAAGCCGAGAATCGGGGTCAGTGCGGGAAAATGGAAGAATCCGGGACAGTACCGGGAAGAGGTAGAATCCGTGCGAGTACCGAAAACTGTCCGTACGAGCTCCTGAAAAGGCGAGAATCGGTGTCAGTACCGGAAAATGGAAGATTCCGGGACAGTACGGGGAAGAGGTAGAATCCGTGGGAGTACCGAAAAACTGTTCGGACCAGTTCCTGAAAATGCTAGAATCGGTGTCAGTACCGGAAAATAGAAGAATCCGGGACAGCACCGGGAAAAGGTAGAATCCGTGGGAGTACCGAAAAACTGTCCGTACGAGCTCCTGAAAAGGCGAGAATCGGTGTCAGTACCGGAAAATGGAAGATTCCGGGACAGTACGGGGAAAAGGTACAATCCGTGCGAGTATCGAAAAACTGTTCGGACCAGTTCCTGATAAGTCGAGAATCGGTGTCAGTGCGGGAAAATGGAAGAATCCGGGACTGTAGCGGGAAAAGGTAGAATCCGTGCAAGCATCGAAAAACTGTTCGGACCAGTTCCTGAAAAGCCGAGAATCGGTGTCAGTGAGAGAAAATGGAAGAATCCGCGACAGTACCGGGAAATGGTAGAATACATGCGAGTATCGAAAAACTGTTCGGACCAGTTCCTGAAAAGCCGAGAATCGGTGTCAGTGCGTGAAAATGGAAGAATCCGGGACTGTACCGGGAAAAGGTAGAATCCGTGCAAGTATCAAAAAACGATTCGGACCAGTTCCTGAAAATCCGAGAATCGGTGTCAGTGCTGGAAAATGGAAGAATCCGCGACAGTACCGGGAAATGGTAGAATACATGCGAGTATCGAAAAACTGTTCGGACCAGTTCCTGAAAAGCCGAGAATCGGTGTCAGTGCGTGAAAATGGAAGAATCCGGGACTGTACCGGGAAAAGGTAGAATCCGTGCAAGTATCAAAAAACGATTCGGACCAGTTCCTGAAAAGCCGAGAATCGGTGACAGTGCGGGAAAATGGAAGAATCCGCGACAGTATCGGGAAATGGTAGAATACATGCGAGTATTGAAAAACTGTTCGGACCAGTTCCTGAAAAGCCAAGAATCGGTGTCAGTGCGGGAAAATGGAAGAATCCGGGACTGTACCGGGAAAAGGTAGAATCCGTGCAAGTATCAAAAAACGATTCGGACCAGTTCCTGAAAAGCCGAGAATCGGTGACAGTGCGGGAAAATGGAAGAATCCGCGACAGTATCGGGAAATGGTAGAATACATGCGAGTATTGAAAAACTGTTCGGACCAGTTCCTTAAAAGCCAAGAATCGGTGTCAGTGCGGGAAAATGGAAGAATCCGAAACAGTACCGGGAAAAGGTAGAATCCGTGCGAGTATCGAAAAACTGTCCAGACCAGTTCCTAAAAAGCCGAGAATCGGTGACAGTGCGTGAAAATGGAAGAATCCGCGACAGTACCGGGAAATGGTAGAATACATGCGAGTATTGAAAAACTGTTCGGACCAATTCTTGAAAAGCCGAGAATCGGGGTAAGTGCGGGAAAATGGAAGAATCCGGGACAGTACCGGGAAGAGGTAGAATCCGTGCGAGTATCGAAAAACTGTTCGAACCAGCTCTTGAAAAGGCTAGAATCGGTGTCAGTACCGGAAAATGGAAGAATCCGAGACAGTACGGGGAAAAGGTAGAATCCGTGCAAGTATCAAAAAACTGTTCGGACCAGTTCCTAAAAAGCCGAGAATCGGTGTCAGTGCGGGAAAATGGAAGAATCCGGGACAGTATCGGGAAAAGGTAGAATCCGTGCGAGTATCGAAAAACTGTTCGGACAAGTTCCTGAAAAGCCGAGAATCGGGGTCAGTGCGGGAAAATGGAATAATCCGGGACAGTACCGGGAAGAGGTAGAATCCGTGCGATTATCGAAAAACTGTTCGGACCAGCTCTTGAAAAGGCTAGAATCGGTGTCAGTACCGGAAAATGGAAGAATCCGGGACAGTACGGGGAAAAGGTAGAATCCGTGCAGGTATCGAAAAACTGTTCGAACAAGTTCCTGAAAAACCGAGAATCGGGGTCAATGCGGGAAAATGGAAGAATCCGGGACAGTACCGGGAAGAGGTAGAATCCGTGCGAGTATCGAAAACCTGTTCGGACCAGCTCTTGAAAAGGCTAGAATCGGTGTCAGTACCGGAAAATAGAAGAATCTGGGACAGTACGGGGAAGAGGTAGAATCCATGCGAGTATCGAAAAACTGTTCGGACCAGCTCTTGAAAAGGCTAGAATCGGTGTCAGTACCGGAAAATGGAAGAATCCGAGACAGTACGGGGAAAAGGTAGAATCCGTGCAAGTATCGAAAAACTGTTCGGACCAGTTCCTAAAAAGCCGAGAATCTGTGTCAGTGCGGGAAAATGGAAGAATCCGGGACTGTACCTGGAAAAGGTAGAATCCGTGCAAGTATCGAAAAACTGTTCGGACCAGTTCCTGAAAATGCTAGAATCGGTGTCAGTATCGAAAAATAGAAGAATCCGGGACAGTACCGGGAAAAGGTAGAATCCATGCGAGTATCGAAAAACTGTCTAGACCAGTTCCTGAAAATTCTAGAATCGGTGTCAGTATCGAAAAATAGAAGAATCCGGGACAGTACCGGGAAAAGGTAGAATCCATGCGAGTATCGAAAAACTCTCTAGACCAGTTCCTGAAAATTCTAGAATCGGTGTCAGTATCGAAAAATAGAAGAATCTGGGACAGTACCGGGAAAAGGTAGAATCCGTGCGAGTACCGAAAAACTGTCCGGACCAGCTCCTGAAAAGGCGAGAATCGGTGTCAGTACCGGAAAATGGAAGAATCCGGGACAGTACGGGAAAGAGGTAGAATCCGTGCGAGTATCGAAAAACTGTCCAGACCAGTTCCTAAAAAGCCGAGAATCGGTGACAGTGCGGGAAAATGGAAGAATCCGCGACAGTACCGGGAAATGGTAGAATACATGCGAGTATTGAAAAATTGTTCGGACCAATTCCTGAAAAGCCGAGAATCGGGGTAAGTGCGGGAAAATGGAAGAATCCGGGACAGTACCGGGAAGAGGTAGAATCCGTGCGAGTATCGAAAAACTGTTCGGACCAGCTCTTGAAAAGGCTAGAATCGGTGTCAGTACCGGAAAATAGAAGAATCTGGGACAGTACGGGGAAGAGGTAGAATCCGTGCGAGTATCGAAAAACTGTCCAGACCAGTTCCTAAAAAGCCGAGAATCGGTGACAGTGCGGGAAAATGGAAGAATCCGCGACAGTACCGGGAAATGGTAGAATACATGCGAGTATTGAAAAATTGTTCGGACCAATTCCTGAAAAGCCGAGAATCGGGGTAAGTGCGGGAAAATGGAAGAATCTGGGACAGTACCGGGAAGAGGTAGAATCCGTGCGAGTATCGAAAAACTGTTCGGACCAGCTCTTGAAAAGGCTAGAATCGGTGTCAGTACCGGAAAATAGAAGAATCTGGGACAGTACGGGGAAGAGGTAGAATCCGTGCGAGTATCGAAAAACTGTTCGGACCAGCTCTTGAAAAGGCTAGAATCGGTGTCAGTACCGGAAAATGGAAGAATCCGAGACAGTACAGGGAAAAGGTAGAATCCGTGCAAGTATCGAAAAACTGTTCGGACCAGTTCCTAAAAAGCCGAGAATCGGTGTCAGTGCGGGAAAATGGAAGAATCCGGGACAGTATCGGGAAAAGGTAGAATCCGTGCGAGTATCGAAAAACTGTTCGGACAAGTTCCTGAAAAGCCGAGAATCGGGGTCAGTGCGGGAAAATGGAAGAATCCGGGACAGTACCGGGAAGAGGTAGAATCTGTGCGAGTATCGAAAAACTGTTCGGACCAGCTCTTGAAAAGGCTAGAATCGGTGTCAGTACCGGAAAATAGAAGAATCTGGGACAGTACGGGGAAGAGGTAGAATCCGTGCGAGTATCGAAAAACTGTTCGGACCAGCTCTTGAAAAGGCTAGAATCGGTGTCAGTACCGGAAAATGGAAGAATCCGAGACAGTACGGGGAACAGGTAGAATCCGTGCAAGTATCGAAAAACTGTTCGGACCAGTTCCTAAAAAGCGGAGAATCGGTGTCAGTGCGGGAAAATGGAAGAATCCGAGACAGTATCGGGAAAAGGTAGAATCCGTGCGAGTATCGAAAAACTGTTCGGACAAGTTCCTGAAAAGCCGAGAATCGGGGTCAGTGCGGGAAAATGGAAGAATCCGGGACAGTACCGGGAAGAGGTAGAATCCGTGCGAGTACCGAAAACTGTCCGTACGAGCTCCTGAAAAGGCGAGAATCGGTGTCAGTACCGGAAAATGGAAGATTCCGGGACAGTACGGGGAAGAGGTAGAATCCGTGCGAGTATCGAAAAACTGTTCGGACCAATTCCTGAAAATGCTAGAATCGGTGTCAGTACCGGAAAATAGATGAATCCGGGACAGTACCGGGAAAAGGTAGAATCCGTGGGGAGTACCGAAAAACTGTCCGTACGAGCTCCTGAAAAGGCGAGAATCGGTGTCAGTACCGGAAAATGGAAGATTCCGGTACAGTACGGGGAAAAGGTACAATCCGTGCGAGTATCGAAAAACTGTTCGGACCAGTTCCTGATAAGTCGAGAATCGGTGTCAGTGCGGGAAAATGGAAGAATCCGGGACTGTAGCGGGAAAAGGTAGAATCCGTGCAAGCATCGAAAAACTGTTCGGACCAGTTCCTGAAAAGCCGAGAATCGGTGTCAGTGAGAGAAAATGGAAGAATCCGCGACAGTACCGGGAAACGGTAGAATACATGCGAGTATCGAAAAACTGTTCGGACCAGTTCCTGAAAAGCCGAGAATCGGTGTCAGTGCGTGAAAATGGAAGAATCCGGGACTGTACCGGGAAAAGGTAGAATCCGTGCAAGTATCAAAAAACGATTCGGACCAGTTCCTGAAAAGCCGAGAATCGGTGTCAGTGCGGGAAAATGGAAGAATCCGCGACACTACCGGGAAATGGTAGAATACATGCGAGTATCGAAAAACTGTTCGGACCAGTTCCTGAAAAGCCGAGAATCGGTGTCAGTGCGTGAAAATGGAAGAATCCGGGACTGTACCGGGAAAAGGTAGAATCCGTGCAAGTATCGAAAAACTGTCCAGACGAGTTCCTGAAAATGCTAGAATCGGTGTCAGTACCGGAAAATAGATGAATCCGGGACAGTACCGGGAAAAGGTAGAATCCGTGCGAGTACCGAAAAACTGTCCGTACGAGCTCCTGAAAAGGCGAGAATCAGTGTCAGTACCGGAAAATGGAAGATTCCGGGACAGTACGGGGAAGAGGTAGAATCCGTGCGAGTATCGAAAAACTGTTCGGACCAGTTCCTGATAAGTCGAGAATCGGTGTCAGTGCGGGAAAATGGAAGAATCCGGGACTGTAGCGGGAAAAGGTAGAATCCGTGCAAGCATCGAAAAACTGTTCGGACCAGTTCCTGAAAAGCCGAGAATCGGTGTCAGTGAGAGAAAATGGAAGAATCCGCGACAGTACCGGGAAATGGTAGAATACATGCGAGTATCGAAAAACTATTCGGACCAGTTCCTGAAAAGCCGAGAATCGGTGTCAGTGCGTGAAAATGGAAGAATCCGGGACTGTACCGGGAAAAGGTAGAATCCGTGCAAGTATCAAAAAACGATTCGGACCAGTTCCTGAAAAGCCTAGAATCGGTGACAGTGCGGGAAAATGGAAGAATCCGCGACAGTATCGGGAAATGGTAGAATACATGCGAGTATTGAAAAACTGTTCGGACCAGTTCCTGAAAAGCCAAGAATCGGTGTCAGTGCGGGAAAATGGAAGAATCCGGGACTGTACCGGGAAGAGGTAGAATCCGTGCGAGTATCGAAAAACTATTCGGACCAGCTCTTGAAAAGGCTAGAATCGGTGTCAGTACCGGAAAATAGAAGAATCTGGGACAGTACGGGGAAGAGGTAGAATCCGTGCGAGTATCGAAAAACTGTTCGGACCAGCTCTTGAAAAGGCTAGAATCGGTGTCAGTACCGGAAAATGGAAGAATCCGAGACAGTACGGGGAAAAGGTAGAATCCGTGCAAGTATCGAAAAACTGTTCGGACCAGTTCCTAAAAAGCCGAGAATCTGTGTCAGTGCGGGAAAATGGAAGAATCCGGGACTATACCTGGAAAAGGTAGAATCCGTGCAAGTATCGAAAAACTGTTCGGACCAGTTCCTGAAAATGCTAGAATCGGTGTCAGTATCGAAAAATAGAAGAATCCGGGACAGTACCGGGAAAAGGTAGAATCCATGCGAGTATCGAAAAACTGTCTAGACCAGTTCCTGAAAATTCTAGAATCGGTGTCAGTATCGAAAAATAGAAGAATCCGGGACAGTACCGGGAAAAGGTAGAATCCATGCGAGTATTGAAAAACTGTCTAGACCAGTTCCTGAAAATTCTAGAATCGGTGTCAGTATCGAAAAATAGAAGAATCTGGGACAGTACCGGGAAAAGGTAGAATCCGTGCGAGTACCGAAAAACTGTCCGGACCAGCTCCTGAAAAGGCGAGAATCGGTGTCAGTACCGGAAAATGGAAGAATCTGGGACAGTACGGGGAAGAGGTAGAATCCGTGCGAGTATCGAAAAACTGTTCGGACCAGTTCCTGAAATGCCGAGAATCGGTGTCAGTGCGGGAAAATGGAAGAATCCTGGACTGTACCGGGAAAAGGTAGAATCCGTGCGAGTATCGAAAAACTGTCCAGACCAGTTCCTAAAAAGCCGAGAATCGGTGACAGTGCGGGAAAATGGAAGAATCCGCGACAGTACCGGGAAATGGTAGAATACAAGCGAGTATTGAAAAATTGTTCGGACCAATTCCTGAAAAGCCGAGAATCGGGGTAAGTGCGGGAAAATGGAAGAATCCGGGACAGTACCGGGAAGAGGTAGAATCCGTGCGAGTATCGAAAAACTGTTCGGACCAGCTCTTGAAAAGGCTAGAATCGGTGTCAGTACCGGAAAATGGAAGAATCCGAGACAGTACCGGGAAAAGGTAGAATCCGTGCAAGTATCGAAAAACTGTTCGGACCAGTTCCTAAAAAGCCGAGAATCGGTGTCAGTGCGGGAAAATGGAAGAATCCGGGACAGTATCGGGAAAAGGTAGAATCCGTGCGAGTATCGAAAAACTGTTCGGACAAGTTCCTGAAAGGCCGAGAATCGGGGTCAGTGCGGGAAAATGGAAGAATCCGGGACAGTACCGGGAAGATGTAGAATCCGTGCGATTATCGAAAAACTGTTCGGACCAGCTCTTGAAAAGGCTAGAATCGGTGTCAGTACCGAAAAATGGAAGAATCCGGGACAGTACGGGGAAAAGGTAGATCCGTGCAAGTATCGAAAAACTCTTCGGACAAGTTCCTGAAAAACCGAGAATCGGGGTCAGTGCGGGAAAATGAAAGAATCCGGGACAGTACCGGGAAGAGGTAGAATCCGTGCGAGTATCGAAAAACTGTTCGGACCAGCTCTTGAAAAGGCTAGAATCGGTGTCAGTACCGGAAAATGGAAGAATCCGAGACAGTACGGGGAAAAGGTAGAATCCGTGCAAGTATCGAAAAACTGTTCGGACCAGTTCCTAAAAAGCCGAGAATCGGTGTCAGTGCGGGAAAATGGAAGAATCCGGGACAGTATCGGGAAAAGGTAGAATCCGTGCGAGTATCGAAAAACTGTTCGGACAAGTTCCTGAAAAGCCGAGAATCGGGGTCAGTGCGGGAAAATGGAAGAATCCGGGACAGTACCGGGAAGAGGTAGAATCCGTACGAGTATCGAAAAACTGTTCGAACAGGTCTTGAAAAGGCTAGAATCGGTGTCAGTACCGGAAAATGGAAGAATCCGAGACAGTACGGGGAAAAGGTAGAATCCGTGCAAGTATCGAAAAACTGTTCGGACCAGTTCCTAAAAAGACGAGAATCGGTGTCAGTGCGGGAAAATGGAAGAATCAGCGACAGTACCGGGAAATGGTAGAATACATGCGAGTATCGAAAAACTGTTCGGACCAGTTCCTGAAAAGCCGAGAATCGGTGTCAGTGCGTGAAAATGGAAGAATCCGGGACTGTACCGGGAAAAGGTAGAATCCGTGCAAGTATCGAAAAACTGTTCGGACCAGTTCCTGAAAAGCCGAGAATCGGTGACAGTGCGGGAAAATGGAAGAATCCGCGACAGTATCGGGAAATGGTAGAATACATGCGAGTATTGAAAAACTGTTCGGACCAGTTCCTGAAAAGCCAAGAATCGGTGTCAGTGCGGGAAAATGGAAGAATCCGGAACAGTACCGGGAAAAGGTAGAATCCGTGCGAGTATCGAAAAACTGTCCAGACCAGTTCCTAAAAAGCCGAGAATCGGTGACAGTGCGGGAAATGGAAGAATCCGCGACAGTACCGGGAAATGGTAGAATACATGCGAGTATTGAAAAACTGTTCGGACCAATTCCTGAAAAGCCGAGAATCGGGGTAAGTGCGGGAAAATGGAAGAATCCGGGACAGTACCGGGAAGAGGTAGAATCCGTGCGAGTATCGAAAAACTGTTCGGACCAGCTCTTGAAAAGGCTAGAATCGGTGTAAGTACCGGAAAATGGAAGAATCCGAGACAGTACGGGGAAAAGGTAGAATCCGTGCAAGTATCGAAAAACTGTTCGGACCAGTTCCTAAAAAGCCGAGAATCGGTGTCAGTGCGGGAAAATGGAAGAATCCGCGACAATACCGGGAAATGGTAGAATACATGCGAGTATCGAAAAACTGTTCGGACCAGTTCCTGAAAAGCCGAGAATCGGTGTCAGTGCGTGAAAATGGAAGAATCCGGGACTGTACCGGCAAAAGGTAGAATCCGTGCGAGTATCGAAAAACTGTTCGGACAAGTTCCTGAAAAGCCGAGAATCGGGGTCAGTGCGGGAAAATGGAAGAATCCGGGACTGTACCGGGAAGAGGTGGAATCCGTGCGATTATCGAAAAACTGTTCGGACCAGCTCTTGAAAAGGCTAGAATCGGTGTCAGTACCGGAAAATGGAAGAATCCGGGACAGTACGGGGAAAAGGTAGAATCCGTGCAAGTATCGAAAAACTGTTCGGACCAGTTCCTAAAAAGCCGAGAATCGGTGTCAGTGCGGGAAAATGGAAGAATCCGAGACAGTATCGGGAAAAGGTAGAATCCGTGCGAGTATCGAAAAACTGTTCGGACAAGTTCCTGAAAAGCCGAGAATCGGGGTCAGTGCGGGAAAATGGAAGAATCCGGGACAGTACCGGGAAGAGGTAGAATCCGTGCGAGTACCGAAAACTGTCCGTACGAGCTCCTGAAAAGGCGAGAATCGGTGTCAGTACCGGAAAATGGAAGATTCCGGGACAGTACGGGGAATAGGTAGAATCCGTGCGAGTATCGAAAAACTGTTCGGACCAGTTCCTGAAAATGCTAGAATCGGTGTCAGTACCGGAAAATAGAAGAATCCGGGACAGTACCGGGAAGAGGTAGAATCCGTGCGAGTACCGAAAACTGTCCGTACGAGCTCCTGAAAAGGCGAGAATCGGTGTCAGTACCGGAAAATGGAAGATTCCGGGACAGTACGGGGAAAAGGTAGAATCCGTGCGAGTATCGAAAAACTGTTCGGACAAGTTCCTGAAAAGCCGAGAATCGGGGTCAGTGCGGGAAAATGGAAGAATCCGGGACAGTACCGGAAAGAGGTAGAATCTGTGCGAGTATCGAAAAACTGTTCGGACCAGCTCTTTAAAAGGCTAGAATCGGTGTCAGTACCGGAAAATAGAAGAATCTGGGACAGTACGGGGAAGAGGTAGAATCCGTGCGAGTATCGAAAAACTGTTCGGACCAGCTCTTGAAAAGGCTAGAATCGGTGTCAGTACCGGAAAATGGAAGAATCCGAGACAGTACGGGGAACAGGTAGAATCCGTGCAAGTATCGAAAAACTGTTCGGACCAGTTCCTAAAAAGCCGAGAATCGGTGTCAGTGCGGGAAAATGGAAGAATCCGAGACAGTATCGGGAAAAGGTAGAATCCGTGCGAGTATCGAAAAACTGTTCGGACAAGTTCCTGAAAAGCCGAGAATCGGGGTCAGTGCGGGAAAATGGAAGAATCCGGGACAGTACCGGGAAGAGGTAGAATCCGTGCGAGTACCGAAAACTGTCCGTACGAGCTCCTGAAAAGGCGAGAATCGGTGTCAGTACCGGAAAATGGAAGAATCCGGGACAGTACGGGGAAAAGGTAGAATCCGTGCAAGTATCGAAAAACTGTTCGGACCAGTTCCTAAAAAGCCGAGAATCGGTGTCAGTGCGGGAAAATGGAAGAATCCGAGACAGTATCGGGAAAAGGTAGAATCCGTGCGAGTATCGAAAAACTGTTCGGACAAGTTCCTGAAAAGCCGAGAATCGGGGTCAGTGCGGGAAAATGGAAGAATCCGGGACAGTACCGGGAAGAGGTAGAATCCGTGCGAGTATCGAAAAACTGTTCGGACCAGCTCTTGAAAAGGCTAGAATCGGTGTCAGTACCGAAAAATAGAAGAATCTGGGACAGTACGGGGAAGAGGTAGAATCCGTGCGAGTATCGAAAAACTGTTCGGACCAGCTCTTGAAAAGGTTATAATCGGTGTCAGTAACGGAAAATGGAAGAATCCGAGACAGTACGGGGAAAAGGTAGAATCCGTGCAAGTATCGAAAAACTGTTCGGACCAGTTCCAAAAAAAAGACGAGAATCGGTGTCAGTGCGGGAAAATGGAAGAATCCGCGACAATACCGGGAAATGGTAGAATACATGCGAGTATCGAAAAACTGTTCGGACCAGTTCCTGAAAAGCTGAGAATCGGTGTCAGTGCGTGAAAATGGAAGAATCCGGGACTGTACCGGCAAAAGGTAGAATCCGTGCAAGTATCGAAAAACTGTCCAGACGAGTTCCTGAAAATGCTAGAATCGGTGTCAGTACCGGAAAATAGAAGAATCTGGGACAGTACGGGGAAGAGGTAGAATCCGTGCGAGTATCGAAAAACTGTTCGGACCAGCTCTTGAAAAGGCTATAATCGGTGTCAGTAACGGAAAATGGAAGAATCCGAGACAGTACGGGGAAAAGGTAGAATCCGTGCAAGTATCGAAAAACTGTTCGGACCAGTTCCTAAAAAGACGAGAATCGGTGTCAGTGCGGGAAAATGGAAGAATCCGCGACAATACCGGGAAATGGTAGAATACATGCGAGTATCGAAAAACTGTTCGGACCAGTTCCTGAAAAGCCGAGAATCGGTGTCAGTGAGTGAAAATGGAAGAATCCGGGACTGTACCGGCAAAAGGTAGAATCCGTGCGAGTATCGAAAAACTGTTCGGACAAGTTCCTGAAAAGCCGAGAATCGGGGTCAGTGCGGGAAAATGGAAGAATCCGGGACAGTACCGGGAAGAGGTAGAATCCGTGCGATTATCGAAAAACTGTTCGGACCAGCTCTTGAAAAGGCTAGAATCGGTGTCAGTACCGGAAAATGGAAGAATCCGGGACAGTACGGGGAAAAGGTAGAATCCGTGCAAGTATCGAAAAACTGTTCGGACAAGTTCCTGAAAAACCGAGAATCGGGGTCAGTGCGGGAAAATGGAAGAATCCGGGACAGTACCGGGAAGAGGTAGAATCCGTGCGAGTATCGAAAAACTGTTCGGACCAGCTCTTGAAAAGGCTAGAATCGGTGTCAGTACCGGAAAATAGAAGAATCTGGGACAGTACGGGGAAGAGGTAGAATCCGTGCGAGTATCGAAAAACTGTTCGGACCAGCTCTTGAAAAGGCTAGAATCGGTGTCAGTACCGGAAAATGGAAGAATCCGAGACAGTACGGGGAAAAGGTAGAATCCGTGCAAGTATCGAAAAACTGTTCGGACCAGTTCCTAAAAAGCCGAGAATCTGTGTCAGTGCGGGAAAATGGAAGAATCCGGGACTGTACCTGGAAAAGGTAGAATCCGTGCAAGTATCGAAAAACTGTTCGGACCAGTTCCTGAAAATGCTAGAATCGGTGTCAGTATCGAAAAATAGAAGAATCCGGGACAGTACCGGGAAAAGGTAGAATCCATGCGAGTATCGAAAAACTGTCTAGACCAGTTCCTGAAAATTCTAGAATCGGTGTCAGTATCGAAAAATAGAAGAATCCGGGACAGTACCGGGAAAAGGTAGAATCCATGCGAGTATTGAAAAACTGTCTAGACCAGTTCCTGAAAATTCTAGAATCGGTGTCAGTATCGAAAAATAGAAGAATCTGGGACAGTACCGGGAAAAGGTAGAATCCGTGCGAGTACCGAAAAACTGTCCGGACCAGCTCCTGAAAAGGCGAGAATCGGTGTCAGTACCGGAAAATGGAAGAATCTGGGACAGTACGGGGAAGAGGTAGAATCCGTGCGAGTATCGAAAAACTGTTCGGACCAGTTCCTGAAATGCCGAGAATCGGTGTCAGTGCAGGAAAAGGTAGAATCCGTGCGAGTATCGAAAAACTGTCCAGACCAGTTCCTAAAAAGCCGAGAATCGGTGACAGTGCGGGAAAATGGAAGAATCCGCGACAGTACCGGGAAATGGTAGAATACAAGCAAGTATTGAAAAATTGTTCGGACCAATTCCTGAAAAGCCGAGAATCGGGGTAAGTGCGGGAAAATGGAAGAATCCGGGACAGTACCGGGAAGAGGTAGAATCCGTGCGAGTATCGAAAAACTGTTCGGACCAGCTCTTGAAAAGGCTAGAATCGGTGTCAGTACCGGAAAATGGAAGTATCCGAGACAGTACAGGGAAAAGGTAGAATCCGTGCAAGTATCGAAAAACTGTTCGGACCAGTTCCTAAAAAGCCGAGAATCGGTGTCAGTGCGGGAAAATGGAAGAATCCGGGACAGTATCGGGAAAAGGTAGAATCCGTGCGAGTATCGAAAAACTGTTCGGACAAGTTCCTGAAAAGCCGAGAATCGGGGTCAGTGCGGGAAAATGGAAGAATCCGGGACAGTACCGGGAAGATGTAGAATCCGTGCGATTATCGAAAAACTGTTCGGACCAGCTCTTGAAAAGGCTAGAATCGGTGTCAGTACCGGAAAATGGAAAAATCCGGGACAGTACGGGGAAAAGGTCGAATCCGTGCAAGTATCGAAAAACTGTTCGGACAAGTTCCTGAAAAACCGAGAATCGGGGTCAGTGCGGGAAAATGGAAGAATCCGGGACAGTACCGGGAAGAGGTAGAATCCGTGCGAGTATCGAAAAACTGTTCGGACCAGCTCTTGAAAAGGCTAGAATCGGTGTCAGTACCGGAAAATAGAAGAATCCGGGACAGTACGGGGAAGAGGTAGAATCCGTGCGAGTATCGAAAAACTGTTCGGACCAGCTCTTGAAAAGGCTAGAATCGGTGTCAGTAACGGAAAATGGAAGAATCCGAGACAGTACGGGGAAAAGGTAGAATCCGTGCAAGTATCGAAAAACTGTTCGGACCAGTTCCTAAAAAGACGAGAATCGGTGTCAGTGCGGGAAAATGGAAGAATCCGCGACAATACCGGGAAATGGTAGAATACATGCGAGTATCGAAAAACTGTTCGGACCAGTTCCTGAAAAGCCGAGAATCGGTGTCAGTGCGTGAAAATGGAAGAATCCGGGACTGTACCGACAAAAGGTAGAATCCGTGCAAGTATCGAAAAACTGTTCGGACCAGTTCCTTAAAAGCCGAGAATCGGTGACAGTGCGGGAAAATGGAAGAATCCGGGACTGTACCGGGAAGAGGTAGAATCCGTGTGAGTATCGAAAAACTGTTCGGACCAGCTCTTGAAAAGGCTAGAATCGGTGTCTGTACCGAAAAATAGAAGAATCTGGGACAGTACGGGGAAGAGGTAGAATCCGTGCGAGTATCGAAAAACTGTTCGGACCAGCTCTTGAAAATGCTAGAATCGGTGTCAGTATCGAAAAATAGAAGAATCCGGGACAGTACCGGGAAAAGGTAGAATCCATGCGAGTATCGAAAAACTGTCTAGACCAGTTCCTGAAAATTCTAGAATCGGTGTCAGTATCGAAAAATAGAACAATCTGGGACAGTACCGGGAAAAGGTAGAATCCGTGCGAGTACCAAAAAACTGTCCGGACCAGCTCCTGAAAAGGCGAGAATCGGTGTCAGTACCGGAAAATGGAAGAATCCGGGACAGTACGGGGAAGAGGTAGAATCCGTGCGAGTATCGAAAAACTGTTCGGACCAGTTCCTGAAATGCCGAGAATCGGTGTCAGTGCGGGAAAATGGAAGAATCCTGGACCGTACCGGGAAAAGGTAGAATCCGTGCGAGTATCGAAAAACTGTCCAGACCAGTTCCTCAAAAGCCGAGAATCGGTGACAGTGCGGGAAAATGGAAGAATCCGGGACAGTATCGGGAAAAGGTAGAATCCGTGCGAGTATCGAAAAACTGTCCAGACCAGTTCCTAAAAAGCCGAGAATCGGTGACAGTGCGGGAAAATGGAAGAATCCGGGACAGTATCGGGAAGAGGTAGAATCCGTGCGAGTATCGAAAAACTGTTCGGACCAGTTCCTGAAAAGCCGAGAATCGGTGACAGTGCGGGAAAATGGAAGAATCCGCGACAGTACCGGGAAATGGTAGAATACAAGCGAGTATTGAAAAATTGTTCGGACCAATTCCTGAAAAGCCGAGAATCGGTGTCAATACCGGAAAATAGAAGAATCTGGGACAGTACGGGGAAGAGGTAGAATCCGTGCGAGTATCGAAAAACTGTTCGGACCAGCTCTTGAAAAGGCTAGAATCGGTGTCAGTACCGGAAAATGGAAGAATCCGAGACAGTACGGGGAAAAGGTAGAATCCGTGCAAGTATCGAAAAACTGTTCGGACCAGTTCCTAAAAAGACGAGAATCGGTGTCAGTGCGGGAAAATGGAAGAATCCGCGACAATACCGGGAAATGGTAGAATACATGCGAGTATCGAAAAACTGTTCGGACCAGTTCCTGAAAAGCCGAGAATCGGTGTCAGTGCGTGAAAATGGAAGAATCCGGGACTGTACCGGCAAAAGGTAGAATCCGTGCAAGTATCGAAAAACTTTTCGGACCAGTTCCTGAAAAGCCGAGAATCGGTGACAGTGCGGGAAAATGGAAGAATCCGCGACAGTATCGGGAAATGGTAGAATACATGCGAGTATTGAAAAACTGTTCGGACCAGGTCCTGAAAAGCCAAGAATCGGTGTCAGTGCGGGAAAATGGAAGAATCCGGAACAGTACCGGGAAAAGGTAGAATCCGTGCGAGTATCGAAAAACTGTCCAGACCAGTTCCTAAAAAGCCGAGAATCGGTGACAGTGCGGGAAAATGGAAGAATCCGCGACAGTACCGGGAAATGGTAGAATACATGCGAGTATTGAAAAACTGTTCGGACCAATTCCTGAAAAGCCGAGAATCGGGGTAAGTGCGGGAAAATGAAAGAATCCGGGACAGTACCGGGAAGAGGTAGAATCCGTGCGAGTATCGAAAAACTGTTCGGACCAGCTCTTGAAAAGGCTAGAATCGGTGTCAGTACCGGAAAATGGAAGAATCCGAGACAATACCGGGAAAAGGTAGAATCCGTGCAAGTATCGAAAAACTGTTCGGACCAGTTCCTAAAAAGCCGAGAATCGGTGTCAGTGCGGGAAAATGGAAGAATCCGGGACAGTACTGGGAAGAGGTAGAATCCGTGCGATTATCGAAAAACTGTTCGGACCAGCTCTTGAAAAGGCTAGAATCGGTGTCAGTACCGGAAAATGGAAGAATCCGGGAAAGGACGGGGAAAAGGTAGAATCCGTGCAAGTATCGAAAAACTGTTCGGACCAGTTCCTAAAAAGACGAGAATCGGTGTCAGTGCTGGAAAATGGAAGAATCCGCGACAATACCGGGAAATGGTAGAATACATGCGAGTATCGAAAAACTGTTCGGACCAGTTCCTGAAAAGCCGAGAATCGGTGTCAGTGCGTGAAAATGGAAGAATCCGGGACTGTACCGGCAAAAGGTAGAATCCGTGCAAGTATCGAAAAACTGTTTGGACCAGTTCCTGAAAAGCCGAGAATCGGTGACAGTGCGGGAAAATGGAAGTATCCGCGACAGTATCGGGAAATGGTAGAATACATGCGAGTGTTGAAAAACTGTTCGGACCAGTTCCTGAAAAGCCAAGAATCGGTGTCAGTGCGGGAAAATGGAAGAATCCGGAACAGTACCGGGAAAAGGTAGAATCCGTGCGAGTATCGAAAAACTGTCCAGACCAGTTCCTAAAAAGCCGAGAATCGGTGACAGTGCGGGAAAATGGAAGAATCCGCGACAGTACCGGGAAATGGTAGAATACATGCGAGTATTGAAAAACTGTTCGGACCAATTCCTGAAAAGCCGAGAATCGGGGTAAGTGCGGGAAAATGGAAGAATCCGGGACAGTACCGGGAAGAGGTAGAATCCGTGCGAGTATCGGAAAACTGTTCGGACCAGCTCTTGAAAAGGCTAGAATCGGTGTCAGTACCGGAAAATGGAAGAATCCGAGACAGTACCCGGGAAAAGGTAGAATCCGTGCAAGTATCGAAAAACTGTTCGGACCAGTTCCTAAAAAGCCGAGAATCGGTGTCAGTGCGGGAAAATGGAAGAATCAGGGACAGTATCGGGAAAAAGTAGAATCCGTGCGAGTATCAAAAAACTGTTCGGACAAGTTCCTGAAAAGCCGAGAATCGGGGTCAGTGCGGGAAAATGGAAGAATCCGGGACAGTACCGTGAAGAGGTAGAATCCGTGCGATTATCGAAAAACTGTTCGGACCAGCTCTTGAAAAGGCTAGAATCGGTGTCAGTACCGGAAAATGGAAGAATCCGGGAAAGTACGGGGAAAAGGTAGAATCCGTGCAAGTATCGAAAAACTGTTCGGACCAGTTCCTAAAAAGCCGAGAATCTGTGTCAGTGCGGGAAAATGGAAGAATTCGGGACTGTACCGGGAAAAGGTAGAATCCGTGCAAGTATCGAAAAACTGTTCGGACCAGTTCCTGAAAAGCCGAGAATCGGTGTCAGTGCGGGAAAATGGAAGAATCCGCGACAGTACCGGGAAATGGTAGAATACATGCGAGTATCAAAAACTGTTCGGACCACTTCTTAAAAAGTCGAGAATCGGGGTAAGTGCGGGAAAATGGAAGAATCCGGGACAGTACCGGGAAGAGGTAGAATCCGTGCGAGTATCGAAAAACTGTTCGGACCAGCTCTTGAAAAGGCTAGAATCGGTGTCAGTACCGGAAAATGGAAGAATTCGAGACAGTACGGGGAAAAGGTAGAATCCGTGCAAGTATCGAAAAACTGTTCGGACCAGTTCCTAAAAAGCCGAGAATCGGTGTCAGTGCGGGAAAATGGAAGAATCCGCGACAATACCGGGAAATGGTAGAATACATGCGAGTATCGAAAAACTGTTCGGACCAGTTCTTAAAAAGCCGAGAATTGGTGTCAGTGCGTGAAAATGGAAGAATCCGGGACTGTACCGGGAAAAGGTAGAATCCGTGCAAGTATCGAAAAACTGTTCGGACTAGTTCCTGAAAATGCTAGAATCGGTGTCAGTATCGAAAAATAGAAGAATCCGGGATAGTACCGGGAAAAGGTAGAATCCGTGCGAGTATCGAAATACTGTTCGGACCCGTTCCTGAAAATGCTAGAATCGGTGTCAGTACCGGAAAATAGAAGAATCCGGGACATTACCGGGAAAAGGTAGAATTCGTACGAGTACCGAAAAACTGTCCGGACCAGCTCCTGAAAAGGCGAGAATCGGTGTCAGTACCGAAAAATGGAAGAATCTGGGACAGTACGGGGAAGAGGTAGAATCCGTGCGAGTATCGAAAAAGTATTCGGACCAGCTCTTGAAGAGGCTAGAATCGGTGTCAGTACCGAAAAATGGAAGAATCCGAGACAGTACGGGGAAAAGGTAGAATCCGTGCAAGTATCGAAAAACTGTTCGGACCAGTTCCTAAAAAGCCGAGAATCGGTGTCAATGCGGGAAAATGGAAGAATCCGGGACAGTATCGGGAAAAGGTAGAATCCGTGCGAGTATCGAAAAACTGTTCGGACAAGTTCCTGAAAAGCCGAGAATCGGGGTCAGTGCGGGAAAATGGAAGAATCCGGGACAGTACCGGGAAGAGGTAGAATCCGTGCGATTATCGAAAAACTGTTCGGACCAGCTCTTGAAAAGGCTAGAATCGGTGTCAGTACCGGAAAATAGAAGAATCTGGGACAGCACGGGGAAGAGGTAGAATCCGTGCGAGTATCGAAAAACTGTTCGGACAAGGTCCTGAAAAGCCGAGAATCGGGGTAAGTGCGGGAAAATGGAAGAATTTGGGACAGTACCGGGAAGAGGTAGAATCCGTGCGAGTATCGAAAAACTGTTCGGACAAGGTCCTGAAAAGCCGAGAATCGGGGTAAGTGCGGGAAAATGGAAGAATTTGGGACAGTACCGGGAAGAGGTAGAATCCGTACGAGTATCGAAAAACTGTTCGGACCAGCTCTTGAAAAGCCTAGAATCGGTGTCAGTGCGGGAAAATGGAAGAATCCGAGACAGTACGGGGAAAAGGTAGAATCCGTGCAAGCATCGAAAAACTGTTCGGACCAGTTCCTAAAAAGCCGAGAATCGGTGTCAGTGCGGGAAAATGGAAGAATCCGGGACAGTACCGGGAAATGGTAGAATACATGCGAGTATCGAAAAACTGTTCGGACCAGTTCCTGAAAAGCCGAGAATCGGTGTCAGTGCGTGAAAATGGAAGAATCCGGGACTGTACCGGGAAAAGGTAGAATCCGTGCAAGTATCGAAAAACTGTCCAGACGAGTTCCTGAAAATGCTAGAATCGGTGTCAGTACCGGAAAATAGAAGAATCCGGGACAGTACCGGGAAAAGGTAGAATCCGTGCGAGTACCGAAAAACTGTCCGTACGAGCTCCTGAAAAGGCGAGAATCAGTGTCAGTACCGGAAAATGGAAGATTCCGGGACAGTACGGGGAAGAGGTAGAATCCGTGCGAGTATCGAAAAACTGTTCGGACCATTTCCTGAAAAGCCGAGAATCAGTGTCAGTGCGGGAAAATGGAAGAATCCGGGACTGTAGCGGGAAAAGGTAGAATCCGTGAGAGTATCGAAAAACTGTTCAGACCAGTTCCTGAAAAGCCGAGAATCGGTGTCAGTGCGGGAAAATGGAAGAATCCGCGACAGTACCGGGAAATGGTAGAATACATGCGAGTATCGAAAAACTGTTCGGACCAGTTCCTGAAAAGCCGAGAATCGGTGTCAGTGCGTGAAAATGGAAGAATCCGGGACTGTACCGGGAAAAGGTAGAATCCGTGCAAGTATCGAAAAACTGTTCGGACCAGTTCCTGAAAAGCCGAGAATCGGTGACAGTGCGGGAAAATGGAAGAATCCGCGACAGTACCGGGAAATGGTAGAATACATGCGAGTATGGAAAAACTGTTCGGACCAGTTCCTGAAAAGCCCAGAATCGGTGTCAGTGCGGGAAAATGGAAGAATCCGGGACAGTACCGGGAAAAGGTAGAATCCGTGCGAGTATCGAAAAACTGTCCAGACCAGTTCCTAAAAAGCCGAGAATCGGTGACAGTGCGGGAAAATGGAAGAATCCGCGATAGTACCGGGAAATGGTAGAATACATGTGAGTATTGAAAAACTGTTCGGACCAGTTCCTCAAAAGCCGAGAATCGGTGTCAGTGCGGGAAAATAGAAGAATCCGGGACAGTACCGGGAAAAGGTAGAATCCATGCGAGTATCGAAAAACTGTCCAGACCAGTTCCAGAAAATGCTAGAATCAGTGTCAGTACCGAAAAATAGAAGAATCCGGGACAGTACCGGGAAAAGGCAGAATCCGTGCGAGTACCGAAAAACTGTCCGTACCAGCTCCTGAAAAGGCGAGAATCGGTGTCAGTACCGAAAAATGGAAGATTCCGGGACAGTATGGGAAAGAGGTAGAATCCGTGCGAGTATCGAAAAACTGTTCGGACCAGTTGCTGAAAAGCCGAGAATCGGTGTCAGTGCGGGAGAATGGAAGAATCCGGGACTGTAGCGGGAAAAGGTAGAATCCGTGCAAGTATCGAAAAACTGTTCGGACCAGTTCCTGAAAAAGCTAGAATCGATGTCAGTACCGAAAAATAGAAGAATCCGGGACAGTACCGGGAAAAGGTAGAATCCGTGCGAGTACCGAAAAACTGTCCGGACCAGTTCCTGAAAAGCCGAGAATCGCTGTCAGTGCGGGAAAATGGAAGAATCCGGGACAGTACGGGGAAGAGGTAGAATCCGTGCAAGTATCGAAAAACTGTTCGGACCAGTTCCTGAAATGCCGAGAATCGGTGTCAGTGCGGGAAAATGTAAGAATCCTGGACTGTACCGGGAAAAGGTAGAATCCGTGCAAGTATCGAAAAACTGTTCGGACCAGTTCCTGAAATGCCGAGAATCGGTGTCAGTGCGGGAAAATGTAAGAATCCTGGACTGTACCGGGAAAAGGTAGAATCCGTGCAAGTATCGAAAAACTGTTCGGACCAGTGCCTAAAAATGCTAGAATCGGTGTCAGTACCGGAAAATAGAAGAATCCGGGACAGTACCGGGAAATGGAAGAATCCGGGACAGTACGGGGAAGAGGTGGAATACATGCGAGTATCGAAAAACTGTTCGGACCAGTTCCTGAAAAGCCGAGAATCGGTGTCAGTGTGGGAAAATGAAAGAATCCGGGACTGTACCGGGAAAAGGTAGAATCCATGCGAGTATCGAAAAACTGTTCGGACCAGTTCCTGAAAATGCTAGAATCGGTGTCAGTACCGGAAAATAGAAGAATCCGGGACAGTACCGGGAAAAGGTAGAATCGTGCGAGTACCGAAAAACTGTCATGACCAGCTCCTGAAAAGGCTAGAATCGGTGTCAATACCGGAAAATGGAAGAATCCGGGACAGTACGGGGAAGAGGTAGAATCCGTGCAAGTATCGAAAAACTGTTCGGACCAGTTCCTGAAAAGCCGAGAATCGGTGTCAGTGCGGGAAAATGGAAGAATCCTGGACTGTACCGGGAAAAGGTAGAATCCGTGCAAGTATCGAAAAACTGTTCGGACCAGTGCCTAAAAATGCTAGAATCGGTGTCAGTACCGGAAAATAGAAGAATCCGGGACAGTACCGGGAAAAGTTAGAATCCGTGCGACTACCGAAAAACTATCCGTACCAGCTCCTGAAAAGGCGAGAATCGGTGTCAGTACCGGAAAATGGAAGAATCCGAGACAGTACGGGGAAGAGGTAGAATCCGTGCAAGTATCGAAAAACTGTTCGGACCAGTTCCTGAAAAGCCGAGAATCGGTGTCAGTGTGGGAAAATGGAAGAATCCGGGAATGTACCGGGAAAAGGTAGAATCCGTGCAAGTATCGAAAAACTGTTCGGACCAATTCCTGAAAAGCCGAGAATCGGTGTCAGTGCGGGAAAATGGAAGAAGCCGGGACTGTAGCGGGAAAAGTTAGAATCCGTGCAAGTATCGAAAAACTGTTCGGACCAGTTCCTGAAAAGCCGAGAATCGGTGTCAGTGCGGGAAAGTGGAAGAATCCGCGAAAGTACCAGGAAATGGTAGAATACATGCGAGTATCGAAAAACTGTTCGGACCAATTCCTGAAAAGCCGAGAATCGGTGTCAGTGCGGGAAAATGGAAGAATCCGGGACTGTAGCGGGAAAAGTTAGAATCCGTGCAAGTATCGAAAAACTGTTCGGACCAGTTCCTGAAAAGCCGAGAATCGGTGTCAGTGCGGGAAAATGGAAGAATCCGCGAAAGTACCAGGAAATGGTAGAATACATGCGAGTATCGAAAAACTGTTCGGACCAGTTCCTGAAAAGCCGAGAATCGGTGTCAGTGCGGGAAAATGGAAGAATCCTGGACTGTACCGGGAAAAGGTAGAATCCGAGCAAGTATCGAAAAACTGTTCGGACCAGTGCCTAAAAATGCTAGAATCGGTGTCAATACCGGAAAATAGAAGAATCCGGGACAGCACCGGGAAAAGGTAGAATCCGTGCGAGTACCGAAAAACTGTCCGTACCAGCTCCTGAAAAGGCGAGAATCAGTGTCAGTACCGGAAAATGGTAGAATCCGGGACAGTAAGGGGAAAAGGTACAATCCGTGCGAGTATCTAAAAACTGTTCGGACCTGTCCCTGAAAAGCCCAGAATCGGTGCCATTACAGGAAAATGGAAGAATCCGGGACAGTTCCGGGAAAAGGTAGGATCCGTGCGAGCACCGAAAAACTGTCCGGACCAGTTCCTGAAAAGTCTAGAATCGGTGTCAGTACCGAAAAATGGAAGAATCCGGGACAGTACCGGGAAAAGGTAGCATCCATGCGAGTACCGAAAAACTGTCCAGACCAGCTCCTGAAAAGGCGAGAATCGGTGTCAGTACCGGAAAATGGAAGAATCCGGGACAGTACCGGGAAAAGGTAGAATCCGTGCGAGTACCGAAAAAGTGTCCGGACCAGTTCCTTAAAAGTCTAGAATCGGTGTCAGTACCGGAAAATGGAAGAATCCGGGACAGTACCGGGAAAACGTAGAATCCGTGCGTGTACCGAAAAACTGTCCGGACCAGCTCCTGAAAAGGCGAGAATCGGTGTCAGTACCGGAAAATGGAAGAATCCGGGACAGTACGAGGAAGAGGTAGCATCCGTGCGAGTATAGATAAACTGTTCGGACCAGCTCTTGAAGAGGCTAGAATCGGTGTCAATACCGGAAAATGGAGGAATCCGGGACAGTACGGGGAAAAGGTAGAATCCGTGCCAGTATCGAAAAACTGCTCGGACCAGTTCCTGAAAAGCCGAGAATCGGTGTCAGTGCGGGAAAATTGAAGAATCCGGGAATGTACCGGGAAAAGGTAGAATCCGTGCAAGTATCGAAACACTGTTCGGACCAATTCCTGAAAAGCCAAGAATCGGTGTCAGTTCGGGCAAATGGAAGAATCCGGGACTGTACCGGGAAAAGGTAGAATCCGTGCAAGTATCGAAAAACTGTCCAGACCAGTTCCAGAAAATGCTAGAATCGGTGTCAGTACCGGAAAATAGAAGAATCCGGGAAAGTACCGGGAAAAGGTAGAATCCGTGCGAGTATCGAAAAACTGTTCGGACCAGCTCTTGAAAAGGCTAGAATCGGTGTCAGTACCGGAAAATGGAAGAATCCGGGACAGTACGGGGAAGAGGTAGAATCCGTGCAAGTATCGAAAAACTGTTCGGACCAGTTCCTAAAAAGCCGAGAATCGGTGACAGTGCGGGAAAATGAAGGAATCCGCGACAGTACCGGGAAATGGTAGAATACATGCGAGTATCGAAAAACTGTTCGGACCAGCTCCTGAAAAGCCGAGAATCGGTGTCAATGCGGGAAAATGGAAGAATCCGGGACAGTACCGGGAAAAGGTAGAATCCGTGCGAGTATCGAAAAACTGTCCAGAACAGTTCCAGAAAATGCTAGAATCGGTGTTAGTACCGAAAAATAGAAGAATCCGGGACAGTTCCGGGAAAAGGCAGATTCCGGGACAGTACGGGGAAGAGGTAGAATCCGTGCGAGTATCGAAAAACTGTTCGGACCAGTTCCTGAAAAGCCGAGAATCGGTGTCAGTGCGGGAAAATGGAAGAATCCGGGACTGTAGCGGGAAAAGGTAGAATCCGTGCAAGTATCGAAAAACTGTTCGGACCAGTTCCTGAAAAGCCGAGAATCGGTGTCAGTGCGGGAAAATGGAAGAATCCGCGACAGTACCGGGAAATGGTAGAATACATGCGAGTATCGAAAAACTGTTCGGACCAGTTCCTGAAAAGCCGAGAATCGGTGTCCGTGCGGGAAAATTGAAGAATCCGGGAATGTACCGGGAAAAGGTAGAATCCGTGCAAGTATCGAAAAACTGTTCGGACCAATTCCTGAAAAGCCGAGAATCGGTGTCAGTGCGAGAAGATGGAAAATCCTGGACTGTACCGGGAAAAGGTAGAATCCGTGCAAGCATCGAAAAACTGTTCGGACCAGTGCCTAAAAATGCTAGAATCGGTGTCAGTACCGGAAAATAGAAGAATCCGGGAAAGTACCGGGAAAAGGTAGAATCCGTGCGAGTATCGAAAAACTGTTCGGACCAGCTCTTGAAAAGGCTAGAATCGGTGTCAGTACCGGAAAATGGAAGAATCCGGGACAGTACGGGGAAGAGGTAGAATCCGTGCAAGTATCGAAAAACTGTTCGGACCAGTTCCTAAAAAGCCGAGAATCGGTGACAGTGCGGGAAAATGAAGGAATCCGCGACAGTACCGGGAAATGGTAGAATACATGCGAGTATCGAAAAACTGTTCGGACCAGCTCCTGAAAAGCCGAGAATCGGTGTCAATGCGGGAAAATGGAAGAATCCGGGACAGTACCGGGAAAAGGTAGAATCCGTGCGAGTATCGAAAAACTGTCCAGAACAGTTCCAGAAAATGCTAGAATCGGTGTTAGTACCGAAAAATAGAAGAATCCGGGACAGTACCGGGAAAAGGCAGATTCCGGGACAGTACGGGGAAGAGGTAGAATCCGTGCGAGTATCGAAAAACTGTTCGGACCAGTTCCTGAAAAGCCGAGAATCGGTGTCAGTGCGGGAAAATGGAAGAATCCGGGACTGTAGCGGGAAAAGGTAGAATCCGTGCAAGTATCGAAAAACTGTTCGGACCAGTTCCTGAAAAGCCGAGAATCGGTGTCAGTGCGGGAAAATGGAAGAATCCGCGACAGTACCGGGAAATGGTAGAATACATGCGAGTATCGAAAAACTGTTCGGACCAGTTCCTGAAAAGCCGAGAATCGGTGTCCGTGCGGGAAAATTGAAGAATCCGGGAATGTACCGGGAAAAGGTAGAATCCGTGCAAGTATCGAAAAACTGTTCGGACCAATTCCTGAAAAGCCGAGAATCGGTGTCAGTGCGAGAAGATGGAAAATCCTGGACTGTACCGGGAAAAGGTAGAATCCGTGCAAGCATCGAAAAACTGTTCGGACCAGTGCCTAAAAATGCTAGAATCGGTGTCAGTACCGGAAAATAGAAGAATCCGGGAAAGTACCGGGAAAAGGTAGAATCCGTGCGAGTATCGAAAAACTGTTCGGACCAGCTCTTGAAAAGGCTAGAATCGATGTCAGTACCGGAAAATGGAAGAATCCGGGACAGTACGGGGAAGAGGTAGAATCCGTGCAAGTATCGAAAAACTGTTCGGACCAGTTCCTAAAAAGCCGAGAATCGGTGACAGTGCGGGAAAATGAAGGAATCCGCGACAGTACCGGGAAATGGTAGAATACATGCGAGTATCGAAAAACTGTTCGGACCAGCTCCTGAAAAGCCGAGAATCGGTGTCAATGCGGGAAAATGGAAGAATCCGGGACAGTACCGGGAAAAGGTAGAATCCGTGCGAGTATCGAAAAACTGTCCAGAACAGTTCCAGAAAATGCTAGAATCGGTGTTAGTACCGAAAAATAGAAGAATCCGGGACAGTACCGGGAAAAGGCAGATTCCGGGACAGTACGGGGAAGAGGTAGAATCCGTGCGAGTATCGAAAAACTGTTCGGACCAGTTCCTGAAAAGCCGAGAATCGGTGTCAGTGCGGGAAAATGGAAGAATCCGGGACTGTAGCGGGAAAAGGTAGAATCCGTGCAAGTATCGAAAAACTGTTCGGACCAGTTCCTGAAAAGCCGAGAATCGGTGTCAGTGCGGGAAAATGGAAGAATCCGCGACAGTACCGGGAAATGGTAGAATACATGCGAGTATCGAAAAACTGTTCGGACCAGTTCCTGAAAAGCCGAGAATCGGTGTCCGTGCGGGAAAATTGAAGAATCCGGGAATGTACCGGGAAAAGGTAGAATCCGTGCAAGTATCGAAAAACTGTTCGGACCAATTCCTGAAAAGCCGAGAATCGGTGTCAGTGCGAGAAGATGGAAAATCCTGGACTGTACCGGGAAAAGGTAGAATCCGTGCAAGCATCGAAAAACTGTTCGGACCAGTGCCTAAAAATGCTAGAATCGGTGTCAGTACCGGAAAATAGAAGAATCCGGGAAAGTACCGGGAAAAGGTAGAATCCGTGCGAGTATCGAAAAACTGTTCGGACCAGCTCTTGAAAAGGCTAGAATCGATGTCAGTACCGGAAAATGGAAGAATCCGGGACAGTACGGGGAAGAGGTAGAATCCGTGCAAGTATCGAAAAACTGTTCGGACCAGTTCCTAAAAAGCCGAGAATCGGTGACAGTGCGGGAAAATGAAGGAATCCGCGACAGTACCGGGAAATGGTAGAATACATGCGAGTATCGAAAAACTGTTCGGACCAGTTCCTGAAAAGCCGAGAATCGGTGTGAGTGCGTGAAAATGGAAGAATCCGTGACTGTACCGGGAAAAAGGTAGAATCCGTGCGAGTATCGAAAAACTGTCCAGAACAGTTCCAGAAAATGCTAGAATCGGTGTCAGTACCGAAAAAGAGAAGAATCCGGGACAATACCGGGAAAAGGCAGATTCCGGGACAGTACGGGGAAGAGGTAGAATCCGTGCGAGTATCGAAAAACTGTTCGGACCAGTTCCTGAAAAGCCGAGAATCGGTGTCAGTGCGGGAAAATGGAAGAATCCGGGACTGTAGCGGGAAAAGGTAGAATCCGTGCAAGTATCGAAAAACTGTTCGGACCAGATCCTGAAAAGCCGAGAATCGGTGTCAGTGCGGGAAAATGGAAGAATCCGCGACAGTACCGGGAAATGGTAGAATACATGCGAGTATCGAAAAACTGTTCGGACCAGTTCCTGAAAAGCCGAGAATCGGTGTGAGTGCGTGAAAATGGAAGAATCCGTGACTGTACCGGGAAAATGGTAGAATCCGTGCAAGTATCGAAAAACTGTTCGGACCAGTTCCTGAAAAAGCTAGAATCGGTGTCAGTACCGAAAAATAGAAGAATCCGGGACAATACCGGGAAAACGTAGAATCCGTGCGAGTACCGAAAAACTGTCATGACCAGCTCCTGAAAAGGCTAGAATCGGTGTCAGTACCGGAAAATGGAAGAATCCGGGACAGTACGGGGAATAGGTAGAATCCGTGCGAGTATCGAAAAATTGTTCGGACCAGTTCCTGAAAAGCCGAGAATCGGTGTCGGTGCGGGAAAATGGAAGAATCCTGGACTGTACCGGGAAAAGGTGGAATACATGCGAGTATCGAAAAACTGTTCGGACCGGTTCCTGAAAAGCCGAGAATCGGTGTGAGTGCGTGAAAATGGAAGAATCCGTGACTGTACCGGGAAAATGGTAGAATCCGTGCAAGTATCGAAAAACTGTTCGGACCAGTTCCTGAAAAAGCTAGAATCGGTGTCAGTACCGAAAAATAGAAGAATCCGGGACAATACCGGGAAAACGTAGAATCCGTGCGAGTACCGAAAAACTGTCATGACCAGCTCCTGAAAAGGCTAGAATCGGTGTCAGTACCGGAAAATGGAAGAATCCGGGACAGTACGGGGAATAGGTAGAATCCGTGCGAGTATCGAAAAATTGTTCGGACCAGTTCCTGAAAAGCCGAGAATCGGTGTCGGTGCGGGAAAATGGAAGAATCCTGGACTGTACCGGGAAAAGGTGGAATACATGCGAGTATCGAAAAACTGTTCGGACCGGTTCCTGAAAAGCCGAGAATCGGTGTCCGTGCGGGAAAATGAAAGAATCCGGGACTGTACCGGGAAAAGGTAGAATCCATGCGAGTATCGAAAAACTGTTTGAACCAGTTCCTGGAAATGCTAGAATCGGTGTCAGTACCGGAAAATAGAAAAATCCGGGACAGTACCGGGAAAAGGTAGAATCCGTGCCAGTACCGAAAAGCTGTCATGACCAGCTCCTGAAAAGGCTAGAATCGGTGTCAGTACCGGAAAATGGAAGAATCCGGGACAGTACGGGGAAGAGGTAGAATCCGTGCGAGTACCGAAAAACTGTTCGGACCAGTTCCTGAAAAGCCGAGGACCGGTGTAAGTGCGGGAAAATGGAAGAATCCTGGACTGTACCGGGAAAAGGTAGAATCCGTGCAAGTATCGAAAAACTGTTCGGACCAGTGCCTAAAAATGCTAGAATCGGTGTCAGTACCGGAAAATAGAAGAATCCGGGACAGTACCGGGAAAAGGTAGAATCCGTGCGAGTACCGAAAAACTGTCCGTACCAGCTCCTGAAAAGGCGAAAATCGGTGTCAGTACCGGAAAATGGAAGAATCCGGAACAGTACGGGGAAAAGCTACAATCCGTGCGAGTATCGAAAAACTGTTCGGACCAGTTCCTGAAAATGCTAGAATCGGTGTCAGTACCGGAAAATGGAAGAATCCGGGACTGTACCGGGAAAAGGTAGAATCCGTGCGAGTATCGAAAAACTGTTCGGACCTGTTCCTGAAAAGCCCAGAATCGGTGGCATTACGGGAAAATGGAAGAATCCGGGTCAGTTGCGGGAAAAGGTAGGATCCGTGTGAGTACCGAAAAACTGTCCGGTCCAGTTCCTGAAAAGGCTAGAATCGGTGTCAGTACCGGAAAATGGAAGAATCCGGGACAATACCGGGAAAAGGTAGAATCCGTGCGAGTACCGAAAAACTGTTCGGACCAGTTCCTGAAAAGCCGGGAATCGGTGTCAGTGCGGGAAAATGAAAGAATCCGGGACAGTACCGGGAAATGGTAGAATCCGTGCGAGTATCAAAAAACTGTTTGGACCTGTTCCTGAAAAGCCCAGAATCGGTGCCATTAAGGGAAAATGGAAGAATCCGGGACAGTTCCGGAAAAAGGTAGGATCCGTGCGAGTACCGAAAACCTATCCGGACCAGTTCCTGAAAAGGCTAGAATCGGTGTCAGTACCGGGAAATGGAAGAAACCGGGACAGTACCGGGAAAAGGTAGAATCCGTGCGAGAACCGAAAAACTGTCCGGTCCAGCTCCTGAAAAGGGAAAATCGGTGTCAGTACTGGAAAATGGAAGAATCCGGGACAGTACCGGGAAAAGGTTGAATCCGTGCGAGTACCGAAAAACTGTTCGGACCAGTTACTGAAAAGCCGAGAATCGGTGTCAGTGCGGGAAAATGAAAGAATCCGGGACAGTACCGGGAAATGGTAGAATTCGTGCGAATACTGAAAAACTGTCCGGACCAGTTCCTAAAAAGGCTAGAATCGGTTTCCGTACCGGAAAATGGAAGAATTCGGGAGAGTACCGGGAAAAGGTAGAATCCGTTTGAGTACCGAAAAACTGTTCGGACCAGTTCCTGAAAAGCCGAGAATCGGTGTCAGTGCGGGAAAATGAAAGAATCCGGGACAGTACCGGGAAATGGTAGAATCCGTGCGAGTACCGAAAAACTGTCCGGACCAGCTCCTTAAAAGGCTAGAATCGGTGTCAATACCGGAAAATGGAAGAATCGAGGTCAGTTCCGGGAAAAGGTAGGATCCGTGCGAGTACCGAAAAACTGTCCGGACCAGTTCCTGAAAGGCTAGAATCGGTGTTAGTACCGGAAAATGGAAGAATCCGGGACAGTACCAGGAAAAGGTAGAATCCGTGCGAGTACCGAAAAACTGTCCGGTCCAGCTCCTGAAAAGGGAAAAATCGGTGTCAGTACCGGAAAATGGAAGAATCCGGGACAGTACCGGGAAAAGGTAGAATCCGTGCGAGTACCGAAAAACTGTTCGGACCAGTTCCTGAAAAGCCGAGAATCGGTGTCAGTGCGGGAAAATGGAAGAATCCGGGACAGTACCGAGAAAAGGTAGAATCCCTGCGAGTATCGAAAATCTGTTCGGACCAGTTCCTGAAAAGCCGAGAATGGGTGTCAGTGCTGGAAAATGAAATAATCCGGGACAGTACCGGGAAATGGTAGAATCCGTGCGAGTACCGAAAAACTGTCCGGACCAGCTCCTTAAAAGGCTAGAATCGGTGTCAGTACTGGAAAATGGAAGAATCCGGGACAGTACCGGGAAAAGGTAGAATCCGTGCGAGTACCGAAAAACTATTCGGACCAGTTCCTGAAAAGCCGAGAATCGGTGTAAGTGCGGGAAAATGAAAGAATCCGGGACAGTACCGGGAAAAGGTAGAATCCGTTCGAGTACCGAAAAACTGTCCAGACCAGCTCCTGAAAAGGCGAGAATCTGTGTCAGTACCGGAAAATGGAAGAATCCGGGACAGTACCAGGAAAATGTAGAATCCGTGGGAGTACCGAAAAACTGTCCGGACCAGCTCCTTAAAATGCTAGAATCGGTGTCAATACCGGAAAATGGAAGCATCCGGGTCAGTTCCGGGAAAAGGTAGGATCCGTGCGAGTACCGAAAAACTGTCCGGACCAGTACCTGAAGAGGCTAGAATCGGTTTCCGTACCGGAAAATGGAAGAATTCGGGACAGTACCGGGAAAAGGTAGAATCCGTGCGAGTACCGAAAAACTGTCCGGACCAGCTCCTGAAAAGGCTAGAATCGGTCTCAGTGCGGGAAAATAGAAGAATCCGGGACAGTACCGGGAAAAGGTAGAATCCGTGCGAGTACCGAAAAACTCTCCGGTCCAGCTCCTGAAAAGGGGAAAATCGGTGTCACTACCGGAAAATGGAAGAATTCGGGACAGTACCGGGAAAAGGTAGAATCCGTGCGAGTACCGATAAACTGTCCGGACCAGTTCCTGAAAAGGCTAGAATCGGTATCAGTACCGGAAAGTGGAAGAATCCGGGACAGTACCGGGAAAAGGTAGAATCCGTGCGAATACCGAAAAACTGTTCGGACCAGTTCCTGAAAAGCCGAGAATCGGTGTCAGTGCGGGAAAATGGAAGAATCCGGGACAGTACCGAGAAAAGGTAGAATCCGTGCGAGTATCGAAAAACTGTTCGGACCAGTTCCTGAAAAGCCGAGAATCGGTGTCAGTGCTGGAAAATGAAATAATCCGGGACAGTACCGGGAAATGGTAGAATCTGTGAGAGTACCGAAAAACTGTCAGGACCAGCTCCTTAAAAGGCTAGAATCGGTGTCAGTACCGGAAAATGGAAGAATCCGGGACAGTACCGGGAAAAGGTAGAATCCGTGCGAGTACCGAAAAACTGTCCGAACCAGCTCCTTAAAAGGCTAGAATCCGTGTCAGTACCGGAAAATTTAATAATCCGGGACAGTACCGGGAAAAGGTAGAATCCGTACGAGTACCGAAAAACTGTTCGGACCAGTTCCTGAAAAGCCGAGAATCGGTGTCAGTGCGGGAAAATGAAAGAATCCGGGACAGTATCGAGAAAAGGTAGAATCCGTGCGAGTATCGAAAAACTGTTCGGACCAGTTCCTGAAAAGCCGAGAATCGGTGTCAGTGCTGGAAAATGAAATAATCCGGGACAGTATCGGGAAATGGTAGAATCCGTGCGAGTACAGAAAAACTCTCCGGACCAGCTCCTTAAAAGGCTAGAATCGGTGTCAGTACCGGAAAATGGAAGAATCCGGGAAAGTACCGGGAAAAGGTAGAATCCGTGCGAGTACCGAAAAACTGTCCGGTCCAGCTCCTGAAAAGGCTAGAATCGGTGTCAGTACCGGAAAATGGAAGAATCCGGAACAGTACCGGGAAAAGGTAGAATCCGTGCGAGTACCGAAAAACTGTCCGGTCCAGCTCCTGAAAAGGGGAAAATACGTGTCAGAACCGGAAAATGGAAGAATCCGGGACAGTACCGGGAAAAGGTAGAATCCGTGCGAGTACCGAAAAACTGTCCTAACCAGCTCCTTAAAAGGCTAGAATCCGTGTCAGTACCGGAAAATGGAAGAATCCGGGGCAGTACCGGGAAAAGGTAGAATCCGTACGAGTACCGAAAAACTGTTCGGAACAGTTCCTGAAAAGCCGAGAATCGGTGTCAGTGCGGGAAAATGGAAGAATCTGGGACAGTGTCGAGAAAAGGTAGAATCCGTGCGAGTATTGAAAAACTGTTCGGACCAGTTCCTGAAAAGCCGAGAATCGGTGTCAGTGCTGGAAAATGAAATAATCCGGGACAGTATCGGGAAATGGTAGAATCCGTGCGAGTACCGAAAAACTCTCCGGACCAGCTCCTTAAAAGGCTAGAATCGGTGTCAGTACCGGAAAATGGAAGAATCCGGGACAGTACCGGGAAAAGGTAGAATCCGTGCGAGTACCGAAAAACTGTCCGGTCCAGCTCCTGAAAAGGGGAAAATACGTGTCAGAACCGGAAAATGGAAGAATCCGGGACAGTATCGGGAAAAGGTGGAATCCGTGCGAGTACCGAAAAACTGTTCGGACGAGTTCCTGAAAAGCCGAGAATCGGTGTCAATGCGGGAAAATGGAAGAATCCGGGACAGTACCGGGAAAAGGTAGAATCCGTGCGAGTATCGAAAAACTGTTCGGGCCAGTTCCTGAAAAGCCGAGAATCGGTGTCAATGCGGGAAAATGAAAGAATTCGGGACAGTACCGGGAAATGGTAGAATCCGTGCGAATACCGAAAAACTGTCCGGACCAGTTCCTGAAAAGGCTAGAATCAGTGTCAGTACTGGAAAGTGGAAGAATCCGGCACAGTACCGGGAAAAGGTAGAATCCGTGCGACTACCGAAAAACTGTCCGGTCCAGCTCCTGAAAAGGGGAAAATCGGTGTCAGTACCGGAAAATGGAAGAATCCGGGACAGTAGCGGGAAAATGTAGAATCCGTGCGAGTATCGAAAAACTGTTCGGACCAGTTCCTCAAAATGCTAGAATCGTTGTCAGTATGGGAAAATGGAAGAATCCGGGACAGTACCGGGAAAAGGTAGAATCCGTGCGAGTACCGAAAAACTGTTCGGACGAGTTCCTGAAAAGCCGAGAATCGGTGTCAGTGCGGGAAAATGAAAGAATTCAGGACAGTACGGGGAAAAGGTAGAATCATTGCGAGTATCGAAAAACTGTTCGGACCAGTTCCTGAAAAGCCGAGAATCGGTGTCAGTGCGGGAAAATAGAAGAATCCGGGACAGTACCGGGAAAAGGTAGAATCCGTGCGAGTATCGAAAAACTGTTCGGACCAGTTCCTGAAAAGCTGAGAATCGGTGTCAGTGCTGGAAAATGAAATAATCCGGGACAGTATCGGGAAATGGTAGAATCCGTGCGAGTACCGAAAAACTCTCCGGACCAGCTCCTTAAAAGGCTAGAATCGGTGTCAGTACCGGAAAATGGAAGAATCCGGGACAGTACCGGGAAAAGGTAGAATCCGTGCGAGTACCGAAAAACTGTCCGATCCAGCTCCTGAAAAGGCTAGAATTGGTGTCAGTGCCGGAAAATGGAAGAATCCGGGACAGTACCGGGAAAAGGTGGAATCCGTGCGAGTACCGAAAAACTGTCCGGTCCAGCTCCTGAAAGGGGAAAATACGTGTCAGAACCGGAAAATGGAAGAATCAGGGACAGTACCGGGAAAAGGTAGAATCCGTGCGAGTACCGAAAAACTGTCCGAACCAGCTCCTTAAAAGGCTAGAATCCGTGTCAGTACCGGAAAATGGAATAATCCGGGACAATACCGGGAAAAGGTAGAATCCGTACGAGTACCGAAAAACTGTTCGGAACAGTTCCTGAAAAGCCAAGTATCGGTGTCAGTGCGGGAAAATGGAAGAATCCGGGACAGTATCGAGAAAAGGTAGAATCCGTGCGAGTATCGAAAAACTGTTCAGACCAGTTCCTGAAAAGCCGAGAATCGGTGTCAGTGCTGGAAAATGAAATAATCCGGGACAATATCGGGAAATGGTAGAATCCGTGCGAGTACCGAAAAACTCTCCGGACCAGCTCCTTAAAAGGCTAGAATCGGTGTCAGTACCGGAAAATGGAAGAATCCGGGACAGTACCGGGAAAAGGTAGAATCCGTGCGAGTACCGAAAAACTGTCCGGTCAAGCTCCTGAAAAGGCTAGAATCGGTGTCAGTACCGGAAAATGGAAGAATCCGGAACAGTACCGGGAAAAGGTAGAATCCGTGCGAGTACCGAAAAACTGTCCGGTCCAGCTCCTGAAAAGGGGAAAATACGTGTCAGAACCGGAAAATGGAAGAATCCGGGACAGTACCGGGAAAAGGTAGAATCCGTGCGAGTACCGAAAAACTGTCCTAACCAGCTCCTTAAAAGGCTAGAATCCGTGTCAGTACCGGAAAATGGAAGAATCCGGGACAGTACCGGGAAAAGGTAGAATCCGTGCGAGTACCGAAAAACTGTCCGGTCCAGCTCCTGAAAAGGCTAGAATCGGTGTCAGTACCGGAAAATGGAAGAATCCGGAACAGTACCGGGAAAAGGTAGAATCCGTGCGAGTACCGAAAAACTGTCCGGTCCAGCTCCTGAAAAGGGGAAAATACGTGTCATAACCGGAAAATGGAAGAATCCGGGACAGTACCGGGAAAAGGTAGAATCTGTGCGAGTACCGAAAAACTGTCCTAACCAGCTCCTTAAAAGGCTAGAATCCGTGTCAGTACCGAAAAATGGAAGAATCCGGGACAGTACCGGGAAAAGGTAGAATCCGTGCGAGTACCGAAAAACTCTCCGGTCCAGCTCCTGAAAAGGCTAGAATCGGTGTCAGTACCGGAAAATGGAAGAATCCGGAACAGTACCGGGAAAAGGTAGAATCCGTGCGAGTACCGAAAAACTGTCCGGACGAGTTCCTGAAAGGCTAGAATCAGTGTCAGTACTGGAAAGTGGAAGAATCCGGCACAGTACCGGGAAAAGGTAGAATCCGTGCGACTACCGAAAAACTGTCCGGTCCAGCTCCTAAAAAGGGGAAAATCGGTGTCAGTACCGGAAAATGGAAGAATCCGGGACAGTAGCGGGAAAATGTAGAATCCGTGCGAGTATCGAAAAACTGTTCGGACCAGTTCCTCAAAATGCTAGAATCGTTGTCAGTATGGGAAAATGGAAGACTCCGGGACAGTACCGAGAAAAGGTAGAATCCGTGCGAGTACCGAAAAACTGTTCGGACGAGTTCCTGAAAAGCCGAGAATCGGTGTCAGTGCGCGAAAATGGAATAATCCGGGACAGTACCGGGAAAAGGTAGAATCCGTGCGAGTACCGAAAAACTGTCCGGACGAGTTCCTGAATGGCTAGAATCAGTGTCAGTACTGGAAAGTGGAAGAATCCGGCACAGTACCGGGAAAAGGTAGAATCCGTGCGACTACCGAAAAACTGTCCGGTCCAGCTCCTAAAAAGGGGAAAATCGGTGTCAGTACCGGAAAATGGAAGAATCCGGGACAGTAGCGGGAAAATGTAGAATCCGTGCGAGTATCGAAAAACTGTTCGGACCAGTTCCTCAAAATGCTAGAATCGTTGTCAGTATGGGAAAATGGAAGACTCCGGGACAGTACCGAGAAAAGGTAGAATCCGTGCGAGTACCGAAAAACTGTTCGGACGAGTTCCTGAAAAGCCGAGAATCGGTGTCAGTGCGCGAAAATGGAATAATCCGGGACAGTACCGGGAAAAGGTAGAATCCGTGCGAGTACCGAAAAACTGTCCGGTCCAGCTCCTGAAAAGGCTAGAATCGGTGTCAGTACCGGAAAATGGAAGAATCCGGAACAGTACCGGGAAAAGGTAGAATCCGTGCGAGTACCGAAAAACTGTCCGGACGTGTTCCTGAAAGGCTAGAATCAGTGTCAGTACTGGAAAGTGGAAGAATCCGGCACAGTACCGGGAAAAGGTAGAATCCGTGCGACTACCGAAAAACTGTCCGGTCCAGCTCCTAAAAAGGGGAAAATCGGTGTCAGTACCGGAAAATGGAAGAATCCGGGACAGTAGCGGGAAAATGTAGAATCCGTGCGAGTATCGAAAAACTGTTCGGACCAGTTCCTCAAAATGCTAGAATCGTTGTCAGTATGGGAAAATGGAAGACTCTGGGACAGTACCGAGAAAAGGTAGAATCCGTGCGAGTACCGAAAAACTGTTCGGACGAGTTCCTGAAATGCCGAGAATCGGTGTCAGTGCGCGAAAATGGAATAATCCGGGACAGTACCGGGAAAAGGTAGAATCCGTGCGAGTACCGAAAAACTGTCCGGTCCAGCTCCTGAAAAGGCTAGAATCGGTGTCAGTACCGGAAAATGGAAGAATCCGGAACAGTACCGGGAAAAGGTAGAATCCGTGCGAGTACCGAAAAACTGTCCGGTCCAGCTCCTGAAAAGGCTAGAATCGGTGTCAGTACCGGAAAATGGAAGAATCCGGGACAGTACCGGGAAAAGGTAGAATCCGTGCGAGTACCGAAAAACTGTCCTAACCAGCTCCTTAAAAGGCTAGAATCCGTGTCAGTACCGGAAAATGGAAGAATCCGGGACAGTACCGGGAAAAGGTAGAATCCGTGCGAGTACCGAAAAACTGTCCGGTCCAGCTCCTAAAAAGGCTAGAATCGGTGTCAGGACCGGAAAATGGAAGAATCCGGAACAGTACCGGGAAAAGGTAGAATCCGTGCGAGTACCGAAAAACTGTCCGGTCCAGCTCCTGAAAAGGGGAAAATACGTGTCATAACCGGAAAATGGAAGAATCCGGGACAGTACCGGGAAAAGGTAGAATCTGTGCGAGTACCGAAAAACTGTCCTAACCAGCTCCTTAAAAGGCTAGAATCCGTGTCAGTACCGAAAAATGGAAGAATCCGGGACAGTACCGGGAAAAGGTAGAATCCGTGCGAGTACCGAAAAACTCTCCGGTCTAGCTCCTGAAAAGGCTAGAATCGGTGTCAGTACCGGAAAATGGAAGAATCCGGAACAGTACCGGGAAAAGGTAGAATCCGTGCGAGTACCGAAAAACTGTCCGGACGAGTTCCTGAAAGGCTAGAATCAGTGTCAGTACTGGAAAGTGGAAGAATCCGGCACAGTACCGGGAAAAGGTAGAATCCGTGCGACTACCGAAAAACTGTCCGGTCCAGCTCCTGAAAAGGGGAAAATCGGTGTCAGTACCGGAAAATGGAAGAATCCGGGACAGTAGCGGGAAAATGTAGAATCCGTGCGAGTATCGAAAAACTGTTCGGACCAGTTCCTCAAAATGCTAGAATCGTTGTCAGTATGGGAAAATGGAAGACTCCGGGACAGTACCGGGAAAAGGTAGAATCCGTGCGAGTACCGAAAAACTGTTCGGACGAGTTCCTGAAAAGCCGTGAATCGGTGTCAGTGCGGGAAAATGAAAGAATTCGGGACAGTACAGGGAAAAGGTAGAATCATTACGACTACCGAAAAACTGTTCGGACCAGTTCCTGAAAAGCAGAGAATCGGTGTGAGTGCGGGAAAATGGAAGAATCCGGGACAGTACCGGGAAAAGGTAGAATCCGTGCAAGTATCGAAAAACTGTTCGGACCAGTTCCTGAAAAGCAGAGAATCGGTGTCAGTGCGGGAAAATGGAAGAATCCGGGACAGTACCGGGAAAAGGTAGAATCCGTGCGAGTATCGAAAAACTGTTCGGACCAGTTCCTGAAAAGCCGAGAATCGGTGTCAGTGCGGGAAAATGAAAGAATCCGGGACAGTACCGGGAAATGGTAGAATCCGTGCGAGTTCCGAAAAACTGTACGGACTAGCTCCTGAAAAGGCTAGAATCAGTGTCAGTACCGGAAAGTGGAAGAATCCGGCACAGTACCGGGAAAAGGTAGAATCCATGCGAATACCGAAAAACTGTCCGGTCCAGCTCCTAAAAAGGGGAAAATAGGTGTCAGTACTGGAAAATGCAAGAATCCGGGACAGTAGCGGGAAATGGTAGAATCCGTGCGAGTACCGAAAAACTGTACGGACCAGTTCCTGAAGAGCCGAGAATCGGTGTCAGTGCGGGAAAATGGAAGAATCCGGGACAGTACCGGGAAAAGGTAGAATCCGTGCGAGCTTCGAAAAATTGTTCTCACCAGTTCCTGAAAAGCTGAGAATCGGTGTCAGTGCGGGAAAATGAAAGAATCCGGGACTGTACCGGGAAATGGTAGAATCCGTGCGAGTACCGAAAAACTGTCCGGACCAGCTCCTTAAAAGGCTAGAATCGGTGTCAGTACCGGAAAATGAAAGAATCCGGGACAGTACCGGGAAAAGGTAGAATCCGTGCGAGTATCGAAAAACTGTTCGGACCTGTTCCTGAAAAGCCCAGAATCGGTGCCATTACGGGAAAATGGAAGAATCCGGGACAGTTCCGGGAAAAGGTAGGATCCGTGCGAGTTCCAAAAAACTGTCCGGACTAGTTCCTGAAAAGGCTAGAATCGGTGTCAGTGCGGGAAAATGGAAGAATCGGGGACAGTACCGGGAAAAGGTAGAATCCGTGCGAGTAGCGAAAAACTGTTCGGATCAGTTCCCGAAAATGCTAGAATCGGGGTCAGTCCCGGAAAATGGAAGAATCCGAGACAGTACCGGGAAAAGGTAGAATCCGTGCGAGTACCGAAAAACTTTCCGGACCAGCTCCCGAAAAGGCTAGAATCGGGGTCAGTACCGAAAAATGGAAGAATCGGGGACAGTACCGGGAAAAGGTAGAGTCCGTGCGAGTAGCGAAAAACTGTTCGAATCAGTTCCTGAAAATGCTAGAATCGGGGTCAGTACCGGAAAATGGAATAATCGGGGACAGTACCGGGAAAAGGTAGAATCCGTGCGAGTACCGAAAAACTTTCCGGACCAGCTCCTGAAAAGGCTAGAATCGGGGTCAGTACCGGAAAATGGAAGAATCGGGGACAGTGCCGGGAAAAGGTAGAATCCGTGCGAGTACCGAAAAACTGTTCGGACCAGTTCCTGAAAAGCCCTAGAATCGGTGTCAGTGCGGGAAAATGGAAGAATTCGGCACAGTACCGGGAAAAGGTAGAATCCGTGCGAGTACCGAAAAACTGTCCGGACCAGCTCCTGAAAATGCTAGAATCGTTGTCAGTATCGGAAAATGGAAGAATCCGGGACAGTACCGGGAAAAGGTAGAATCCGTGCGAGTACCGAAAAACTGTTCGGACCAGTTCCTGAAAAGCCGAGAATCGGTGTCAGTGCGGGAAAATGGAAGAATCCGGGACAGTACCGGGAAAAGGTAGAATCCGTGCGAGCTTCGAAAAATTGTTCTCACCAGTTCCTGAAAAGCTGAGAATCGGTGTCAGTGCGGGAAAATGAAAGAATCCGGGACTGTACCGGGAAATGGTAGAATCCGTGCGAGTACCGAAAAACTGTCTGGACCAGCTCCTTAAAAGGCTAGAATCGGTGTCAGTACCGGAAAATGAAAGAATCCGGGACAGTACCGGGAAAAGGTAGAATCCGTGCGAGTATCGAAAAACTGTTCGGACCTGTTCCTGAAAAGCCCAGAATCGGTGCCATTACGGGAAAATGGAAGAATCCGGGACAGTTCCGGGAAAAGGTAGGATCCGTGCGAGTTCCAAAAAACTGTCCGGACTAGTTCTTGAAAAGGCTAGAATCGGTGTCAGTGCGGGAAAATGGAAGAATCGGGGACAGTACCGGGAAAAGGTAGAATCCGTGCGAGTACCGAAAAACTGTCCGGACCAGCTCCTGAAAATGCTAGAATCGTTGTCAGTATCGGAAAATGGAAGAATCCGGGACAGTACCGGGAAAAGGTAGAATCCGTGCGAGTACCGAAAAACTGTTCGGACCAGTTCCTGAAAAGCCGAGAATCGGTGTCAGTGCGGGAAAATGGAAGAATCCGGGACAGTACCGGGAAAAGGTAGAATCCGTGCGAGTACCGAAAAACTGTTCGGACGAGTTCCTGAAAAGCAGAGAATCGGTGTCAGTGCGGGAAAATGGAAGAATCCGGGACAGTAGCGGGAAAAAGTAGAATCCGTGCGAGTACCGTGAAACTTTCCGGACCAGCTCCTGAAAAGCCGAGAATCGGTGTCAGTGCGGGAAAATGGAAGAATCCGGGACAGTACCTGGAAAAGGTGGAATCCGTGCGAGTATCGAATAACTGTGCGGACCAGTTCCTGAAAAGCCGAGAATCGGTGTCAGTGCGGGAAAATGGAAGAATCCGGGACAGTACCGGGAAAAGGTAGAATCCGTGCGAGTACCGAAAAACTGTTCGGACCAGTTCCTGAAAATGCTAGAATCGGGGTCAGTACCGGAAAATGGAAGAATCGGGGACAGTACCGGGAAAAGGTAGAATCCGTGCGAGTACCGAAAAACTGTTCGGACCAGTTCCTGAAAACCCTAGAATCGGTGTTAGTGCGGGAAAATGGAAGAAACCGGGACAGTATTGGGGAAAGGTAGAATCCGTGCGAGTACCGAAAAACTGTCCGGACCAGCTCCTGAAAAGGCTAGAATCGGGGTCAGTACCGAAAAATGGAAGAATCGGGGACAGTACCGGGAAAAGGTAGAATCCGTGCGAGTAGCGAAAAACTGTTGGAATCAGTTCCTGAAAATGCTAGAATCGGGGTCAGTACCGGAAAATGGAAGAATCGGGGACAGTACCGGGAAAAGGTAGAATCCGTGCGAGTACCGAAAAACTTTCCAGACCAGCTCCTGAAAAGGCTAGAATCGGGGTCAGTACCGGAAAATGGAAGAATCGGGGACAGTGCCGGGAAAAGGTAGAATCCGTGCGAGTACCGAAAAACTGTTCGGACCTGTTCCTGAAAAGCCCAGAATCGGTGCCATTACGGGAAAATGGAAGAATCCGGGACAGTTCCGGGAAAAGGTAGGATCCGTGCGAGTTCCAAAAAACTGTCCGGACTAGTTCCTGAAAAGGCTAGAATCGGTGTCAGTGCGGGAAAATGGAAGAATCGGGGACAGTACCGGGAAAAGGTAGAATCCGTGCGAGTAGCGAAAAACTGTTCGGATCAGTTCCCGAAAATGCTAGAATCGGGGTCAGTCCCGGAAAATGGAAGAATCCGGGACAGTACCGGGAAAAGGTAGAATCCGTGCGAGTACCGAAAAACTTTCCGGACCAGCTCCCGAAAAGGCTAGAATCGGGGTCAGTACCGAAAAATGGAAGAATCGGGGACAGTACCGGGAAAAGGTAGACTCCGTGCGAGTAGCGAAAAACTGTTCGAATCAGTTCCTGAAAATGCTAGAATCGGGGTCAGTACCGGAAAATGGAATAATCGGGGACAGTACCGGGAAAAGGTAGAATCCGTGCGAGTACCGAAAAACTCTCCGGACCAGCTCCTGAAAAGGCTAGAATCGGGGTCAGTACCGGAAAATGGAAGAATCGGGGACAGTGCCGGGAAAAGGTAGAATCCGTGCGAGTACCGAAAAACTGTTCGGACCAGTTCCTGAAAAGCCCTAGAATCGGTGTCAGTGCGGGAAAATGGAAGAGTTCGGCACAGTACCGGGAAAAGGTAGAATCCGTGCGAGTACCGAAAAACTGTCCGGACCAGCTCCTGAAAATGCTAGAATCGTTGTCAGTATCGGAAAATGGAAGAATCCGGGACAGTACCGGGAAAAGGTAGAATCCGTGCGAGTACCGAAAAACTGTTCGGACCAGTTCCTGAAAAGCCGGGAATCGGTGTCAGTGCGGGAAAATGGAAGAATCCGGGACAGTACCGGGAAAAGGTAGAATCCGTGCGAGTACCGAAAAACTGTTCGGACCAGTTCCTGAAAACCCTAGAATCGGTGTTAGTGCGGGAAAATGGAAGAATCCGGGACAGTATTGGGAAAAGGTAGAATCCGTGCGAGTACCGAAAAACTGTCCGGACCAGCTCCTGAAAAGGCTAGAATCGGGGTCAATACCGGAAAATGGAAGAATCCGGGACAATACCGGGAAAAGGTAGAATCCAAGCGAGTGGCGAAAAACTGTTCGGACCAGTTCCTGAAAATGGAAGAATCGGGGTCAGTACCGGAAAATGGAAGAATCGGGGACAGTACCGGGAAAAGGTAGAATCCGTGCGAGAACCGAAAAACTTTCCGGACCAGCTCCTGAAAAGCCGAGAATCGGTGTCAGTGCGGGAAAATGGAAGAATCCGGGACAGTACCGGGAAAAGGTAGAATCCGTGCGAGTGGCGAAAAACTGTTCGAATCAGTTCATGAAAATGCTAGAATCGGGGTCAGTACCGGAAAATGGAAGAATCGGGGACAGTACCGGGAAAAGGTAGAATCCGTGCGAGTACCGAAAAACTTTCCTGACCAGCTCCTGAAAAGGCTAGAATCGGGGTCAGTACCGGAAAATGGAAGAATCGGGGACAGTGCCGGGAAAAGGTAGAATCCGTGCGAGTACCGAAAAACTGTTCGGACCAGTTCCTGAAAAGCCCTAGAATCGGTGTCAGTGCGGGAAAATGGAAGAATTCGGCACAGTACCGGGAAAAGGTAGAATCCGTGCGAGTACCGAAAAACTGTCCGGACGAGCTCCTGAAAATGCTAGAATCGGGGTCAGTACCAAAAAATGGAAGAATCGGGGACAGTACCGGGAAAAGGTAGAATCCGTCCGAGTAGCGAAAAACTGTTCGAATCAGTTCCTGAAAATGCCAGAATCGGGGTCAGTACCGGAAAATGGAAGAATCGGGGACAGTACCGGGAAAAGGTAGAATCCGTGCGAGTACTGAAAAACTTTCCGGACCAGCTCCTGAAAAGGCTAGAATCGGGGTCAGTACCGGAAAATGGAAGAATCGGGGACAGTGCCGGGAAAAGGTAGAATCCGTGCGAGTACCGAAAAACTGTTCGGACCAGTTCCTGAAAATGCTAGAATCGGGGTCAGTACCGGAAAATGGAAGAATCGGGGACAGTACCGGGAAAAGGTAGAATCCGTGCGAGTACCGAAAAACTTTCCGGACCAGCTCCTGAAAATGCTAGAATCGGGGTCAGTACCGGAAAATGGAAGAATCGGGGACAGTGCCGGGAAAAGGTAGAATCCGTGCGAGTACCGAAAAACTGTTCGGACCAGTTCCTGAAAAGCCCTAGAATCGGTGTCAGTGCGGGAAAATGGAAGAATTCGGCACAGTACCGGGAAAAGGTAGAATCCGTGCGAGTACCGAAAAACTGTCCGGACCAGCTCCTGAAAATGCTAGAATCGTTGTCAGTATCGGAAAATGGAAGAATCCGGGACAGTACCGGGAAAAGGTAGAATCCGTGCGAGTACCGAAAAACTGTTCGGACCAGTTCCTGAAAAGCCGAGAATCGGTGTCAGTGCGGGAAAATGGAAGAATCCGGGACAGTACCGGGAAAAGGTAGAATCCGTGCGAGTACCGAAAAACTGTTCGGACCAGTTCCTGAAAATGCTAGAATCGGGGTCAGTACCGGAAAATGGAAGAATCGGGGACAGTACCGGGAAAAGGTAGAATCCGTGCGAGTACCGAAAAACATTCCGGACCAGCTCCTGAAAATGCTAGAATCGGGGTCAGTACCGGAAAATGGAAGAATCGGGGACAGTTCCGGGAAAAGGTAGAATCCGTGCGAGTACCGAAAAACTTTCCTGACCAGCTCCTGAAAAGGCTAGAATCGGGGTCAGTACCGGAAAATGGAAGAATCGGGGACAGTGCCGGGAAAAGGTAGAATCCGTGCGAGTACCGAAAAACTGTTCGGACCAGTTCCTGAAAAGCCCTAGAATCGGTGTCAGTGCGGGAAAATGGAAGAATTCGGCACAGTACCGGGAAAAGGTAGAATCCGTGCGAGTACCGAAAAACTGTCCGGACGAGCTCCTGAAAATGCTAGAATCGGGGTCAGTACCAAAAAATGGAAGAATCGGGGACAGTACCGGGAAAAGGTAGAATCCGTCCGAGTAGCGAAAAACTGTTCGAATCAGTTCCTGAAAATGCCAGAATCGGGGTCAGTACCGGAAAATGGAAGAATCGGGGACAGTACCGGGAAAAGGTAGAATCCGTGCGAGTACTGAAAAACTTTCCGGACCAGCTCCTGAAAAGGCTAGAATCGGGGTCAGTACCGGAAAATGGAAGAATCGGGGACAGTGCCGGGAAAAGGTAGAATCCGTGCGAGTACCGAAAAACTGTTCGGACCAGTTCCTGAAAATGCTAGAATCGGGGTCAGTACCGGAAAATGGAAGAATCGGGGACAGTACCGGGAAAAGGTAGAATCCGTGCGAGTACCGAAAAACTTTCCGGACCAGCTCCTGAAAATGCTAGAATCGGGGTCAGTACCGGAAAATGGAAGAATCGGGGACAGTGCCGGGAAAAGGTAGAATCCGTGCGAGTACCGAAAAACTGTTCGGACCAGTTCCTGAAAAGCCCTAGAATCGGTGTCAGTGCGGGAAAATGGAAGAATTCGGCACAGTACCGGGAAAAGGTAGAATCCGTGCGAGTACCGAAAAACTGTCCGGACCAGCTCCTGAAAATGCTAGAATCGTTGTCAGTATCGGAAAATGGAAGAATCCGGGACAGTACCGGGAAAAGGTAGAATCCGTGCGAGTACCGAAAAACTGTTCGGACCAGTTCCTGAAAAGCCGAGAATCGGTGTCAGTGCGGGAAAATGGAAGAATCCGGGACAGTACCGGGAAAAGGTAGAATCCGTGCGAGTACCGAAAAACTGTTCGGACCAGTTCCTGAAAATGCTAGAATCGGGGTCAGTACCGGAAAATGGAAGAATCGGGGACAGTACCGGGAAAAGGTAGAATCCGTGCGAGTACCGAAAAACATTCCGGACCAGCTCCTGAAAATGCTAGAATCGGGGTCAGTACCGGAAAATGGAAGAATCGGGGACAGTTCCGGGAAAAGGTAGAATCCGTGCGAGTACCGAAAAACTGTTCGGACCAGTTCCTGAAAACCCTAGAATCGGTGTGAGTGCGGGAAAATGGAAGAATCCGGGACAGTATTGGGAAAAGGTAGAATCCGTGCGAGTACCGAAAAACTGTCCGGACCAGCTCCTGAAAAGGCTAGAATCGGGGTCAATACCGGAAAATGGAAGAATCCGGGACAGTACCGGGAAAAGGTAGAATCCAAGCGAGTGGCGAAAAACTGTTCGGACCAGTTCCTGAAAATGCTAGAATCGGGGTCAGTACCGGAAAATGGAAGAATCGGGGACAGTACCGAGAAAAGGTAGAATCCGTGCGAGTACCGAAAAACTTTCCGGCCCAGCTCCTGAAAAGCCGAGAATCGGTGTCAGTGCGGGAAAATGGAAGAATCCGGCACAGTACCGGGAAAGGGTAGAATCCGTGCGAGTGGCGAAAAACTGTTCGAATCAGTTCCTGAAAATGCTAGAATCGGGGTCAGTACCGGAAAATGGAAGAATCGGGGACAGTACCGGGAAAAGGTAGAATCCGTGCGAGTACCGAAAAACTTTCCGGACCAGCTCCTGAAAAGGCTAGAATCGGGGTCAGTACCGGAAAATGGAAGAATCGGGGACAGTGCCGGGAAAAGGTAGAATCCGTGCGAGTACCGAAAAACTGTTCGGACCAGTTCCTGAAAAGCCCTAGAATCGGTGTCAGTGCGGGAAAATGGAAGAATTCGGCACAGTACCGGGAAAAGGTAGAATCCGTGCGAGTACCGAAAAACTGTCCGGACCAGCTCCTGAAAATGCTAGAATCGTTGTCAGTATCGGAAAATGGAAGAATCCGGGACAGTACCGGGAAAAGGTAGAATCCGTGCGAGTACCGAAAAACTGTTCGGACCAGTTCCTGAAAAGCCGAGAATCGGTGTCAGTGCGGGAAAATGGAAGAATCCGGGACAGTACCGGGAAAAGGTAGAATCCGTGCGAGTACCGAAAAACTGTTCGGACCAGTTCCTGAAAATGCTAGAATCGGGGTCAGTACCGGAAAATGGAAGAATCGGGGACAGTACCGGGAAAAGGTAGAATCCGTGCGAGTACCGAAAAACTTTCCGGACCAGCTCCTGAAAATGCTAGAATCGGGGTCAGTACCGGAAAATGGAAGAATCGGGGACAGTTCCGGGAAAAGGTAGAATCCGTGCGAGTACCGAAAAACTGTTCGGACCAGTTCCTGAAAACCCTAGAATCGGTGTGAGTGCGGGAAAATGGAAGAATCCGGGACAGTATTGGGAAAAGGTAGAATCCGTGCGAGTACCGAAAAACTGTCCGGACCAGCTCCTGAAAAGGCTAGAATCGGGGTCAATACCGGAAAATGGAAGAATCCGGGACAGTACCGGGAAAAGGTAGAATCCAAGCGAGTGGCGAAAAACTGTTCGGACCAGTTCCTGAAAATGCTAGAATCGGGGTCAGTACCGGAAAATGGAAGAATCGGGGACAGTACCGAGAAAAGGTAGAATCCGTGCGAGTACCGAAAAACTTTCCGGCCCAGCTCCTGAAAAGCCGAGAATCGGTGTCAGTGCGGGAAAATGGAAGAATCCGGCACAGTACCGGGAAAGGGTAGAATCCGTGCGAGTGGCGAAAAACTGTTCGAATCAGTTCCTGAAAATGCTAGAATCGGGGTCAGTACCGGAAAATGGAAGAATCGGGGACAGTACCGGGAAAAGGTAGAATCCGTGCGAGTACCGAAAAACTTTCCGGACCAGCTCCTGAAAAGGCTAGAATCGGGGTCAGTACCGGAAAATGGAAGAATCGGGGACAGTGCCGGGAAAAGGTAGAATCCGTGCGAGTACCGAAAAACTGTTCGGACCAGTTCCTGAAAATCCCTAGAATCGGTGTCAGTGCGGGAAAATGGAAGAATTCGGCACAGTACCGGGAAAAGGTAGAATCCGTGCGAGTACCGAAAAACTGTCCGGACCAGCTCCTGAAAATGCTAGAATCGTTGTCAGTATCGGAAAATGGAAGAATCCGGGACAGTACCGGGAAAAGGTAGAATCCGTGCGAGTACCGAAAAACTGTTCGGACCAGTTCCTGAAAAGCCGAGAATCGGTGTCAGTGCGGGAAAATGGAAGAATCCGGGACAGTACCGGGAAAAGGTAGAATCCGTGCGAGTACCGAAAAACTGTTCGGACCAGTTCCTGAAAATGCTAGAATCGGGGTCAGTACCGGAAAATGGAAGAATCGGGGACAGTACCGGGAAAAGGTAGAATCCGTGCGAGTACCGAAAAACATTCCGGACCAGCTCCTGAAAATGCTAGAATCGGGGTCAGTACCGGAAAATGGAAGAATCGGGGACAGTTCCGAGAAAAGGTAGAATCCGTGCGAGTACCGAAAAACTGTTCGGACCAGTTCCTGAAAACCCTAGAATCGGTGTGAGTGCGGGAAAATGGAAGAATCCGGGACAGTATTGGGAAAAGGTAGAATCCGTGCGAGTACCGAAAAACTGTCCGGACCAGCTCCTGAAAAGGCTAGAATCGGGGTCAATACCGGAAAATGGAAGAATCCGGGACAGTACCGGGAAAAGGTAGAATCCAAGCGAGTGGCGAAAAACTGTTCGGACCAGTTCCTGAAAATGCTAGAATCGGGGTCAGTACCGGAAAATGGAAGAATCGGGGACAGTACCGAGAAAAGGTAGAATCCGTGCGAGTACCGAAATACTTTCCGGACCAGCTCCTGAAAAGCCGAGAATCGGTGTCAGTGCGGGAAAATGGAAGAATCCGGCACAGTACCGGGAAAAGGTAGAATCCGTGCGAGTGGCGAAAAACTGTTCGAATCAGTTCCTGAAAATGCTAGAATCGGGGTCAGTACCGGAAAATGGAAGAATCGGGGACAGTACCGGGAAAAGGTAGAATCCGTGCGAGTACCGAAAAACTTTCCGGACCAGCTCCTGAAAAGGCTAGAATCGGGGTCAGTACCGGAAAATGGAAGAATCGGGGACAGTGCCGGGAAAAGGTAGAATCCGTGCGAGTACCGAAAAACTGTTCGGACCAGTTCCTGAAAAGCCCTAGAATCGGTGTCAGTGCGGGAAAATGGAAGAATTCGGCACAGTACCGGGAAAAGGTAGAATCCGTGCGAGTACCGAAAAACTGTCCGGACCAGCTCCTGAAAATGCTAGAATCGTTGTCAGTATCGGAAAATGGAAGAATCCGGGACAGTACCGGGAAAAGGTAGAATCCGTGCGAGTACCGAAAAACTGTTCGGACCAGTTCCTGAAAAGCCGAGAATCGGTGTCAGTGCGGGAAAATGGAAGAATCCGGGACAGTACCGGGAAAAGGTAGAATCCGTGCGAGTACCGAAAAACTGTTCGGACCAGTTCCTGAAAAGCCGAGAATCGGTGTCAGTGCGGGAAAATGGAAGAATCCGGGACAGTAGCGGGAAAATGTAGAATCGGTGCGAGTACCGTGAAACTTTCCGGACCAGCTCCTGAAAAGCCGAGAATCGGTGTCAGTGCGGGAAAATGGAAGAATCCGGGACAGTACCTGGAAAAGGTGGAATCCGTGCGAGTATCGAATAACTGTGCGGACCAGTTCCTGAAAAGCCGAGAATCGGTGTCAGTGCGGGAAAATGGAAGAATCCGGGACAGTACCGGGAAAAGGTAGAATCCGTGCGAGTACCGAAAAACTGTTCGGACCAGTTCCTGAAAATGCTAGAATCGGGGTCAGTACCGGAAAATGGAAGAATCGGGGACAGTACCGGGAAAAGGTAGAATCCGTGCGAGTACCGAAAAACTTTCCGGACCAGCTCCTGAAAATGCTAGAATCGGGGTCAGTACCGGAAAATGGAAGAATCGGGGACAGTTCCGGGAAAAGGTAGAATCCGTGCGAGTACCGAAAAACTGTTCGGACCAGTTCCTGAAAACCCTAGAATCGGTGTGAGTGCGGGAAAATGGAAGAATCCGGGACAGTATTGGGAAAAGGTAGAATCCGTGCGAGTACCGAAAAACTATCCGAACCAGCTCCTGAAAAGGCTAGAATCGGGGTCAATACCGGAAAATGGAAGAATCCGGGACAGTACCGGGAAAAGGTAGAATCCAAGCGAGTGGCGAAAAACTGTTCGGACCAGTCCCTGAAAATGCTAGAATCGGGGTCAGTACCGGAAAATGGAAGAATCGGGGACAGTACCGAGAAAAGGTAGAATCCGTGCGAGTACCGAAAAACTTTCCGGACCAGCTCCTGAAAAGCCGAGAATCGGTGTCATTGCGGGAAAATGGAGGAATCCGGCACAGTACCGGGAAAAGGTAGAATCCGTGCGAGTGGCGAAAAACTGTTCGAATCAGTTCCTGAAAATGCTAGAATCGGGGTCAGTACCGGAAAATGGAAGAATCGGGGACAGTACTGGGAAAAGGTAGAATCCGTGCGAGTACCGGAAAATTGTCCGGACCAGCTCCTGAAAAGGCTAGAATCGGTGTCAGTGCGGGAAAATGTAAGAATCCGGGACAGTTCCGGGAAAAGGTAGAATCCGTGCGAGTACCGAAAAACTGTTCGGACCAGTTCCTGAAAACCCTAGAATCGGTGTGAGTGCGGGAAAATGGAAGAATCCGGGACAGTATTGGGAAAAGGTAGAATCCGTGCGAGTACCGAAAAACTATCCGGACCAGCTCCTGAAAAGGCTAGAATCGGGGTCAATACCGGAAAATGGAAGAATCCGGGACAGTACCGGGAAAAGGTAGAATCCAAGCGAGTGGCGAAAAACTGTTCGGACCAGTTCCTGAAAATGCTAGAATCGGGGTCAGTACCGGAAAATGGAAGAATCGGGGACAGTACCGGGAAAAGGTAGAATCCGTGCGAGTACCGAAAAACTTTCCGGACCAGCTCCTGAAAAGCCGAGAATCGGTGTCAGTGCGGGAAAATGGAAGAATCCGGGACAGTACCAGGAAAAGGTAGAATCCGTGCGAGTGGTGAAAAACTGTTCGAATCAGTTCCTGAAAATGCTAGAATCGGGGTCAGTACCGGAAAATGGAAGAATCGGGGACAGTACCGGGAAAAGGTAGAATCCGTGCGAGTACCGAAAAACTTTCCGGACCAGCTCCTGAAAAGCCGAGAATCGGTGTCAGTGCGTAAAAATGGAAGAATCCGGCACAGTACCGGGAAAAGGTAGAATCCGTGCGAGTGGCGAAAAACTGTTCGAATCAGTTCCTGAAAATGCTAGAATCGGGGTCAGTACCGGAAAATGGAAGAATCGGGGACAGTACCGGGAAAAGGTAGAATCCGTGCGAGTCCCGAAAAACTGTCCGGACCAGCTCCTGAAAAGGCTAGAATCGGTGTCAGTGCGGGAAAATGGAAGAATCCGGGACAGTACCGGGAAAAGGTAGAATCCGTGCGAGTACCGAAAAACTTTCCGGACCAGCTCCTGAAAAGGCTAGAATCGGGGTCAGTATCGGAAAATGGAAGAATCGGGGACAGTACCGGGAAAAGGTAGAATCCGTGCTAGTAGCGAAAAACTGTTCGGATCAGTTCCTGAAAATGCTAGAATCGGGGTCAGTACCGGAAAATGGAAGAATCGGGGACAGTACCGGGAAAAGGTAGAATCCGTGCGAGTACCGGAAAATTGTCCGGACCAGCTCCTGAAAAGGCTAGAATCGGTGTCAGTGCGGGAAAATGTAAGAATCCGGGACAGTACCGGGAAAAGGTAGAATCCGTGCGAGTACCGAAAAACTTTCCGGTCCAGCTCCTGAAAAGGCTAGAATCGGGGTCAGTACCGGAAAATGGAAGAATCGGAGACAGTACCGGGAAAAGGTAGAATCCGTGCGAGTAGCGAAAAACTGTTCGGATCAGTTCCTGAAAATGCTAGAATCGGGGTCAGTACCGGAAAATGGAAGAATCGGGGACAGTACCGGGAAAAGGTAGAATCCGTGCGAGTATCGAAAAACTGTGCGGACCAATTCCTGAAAAGCCGAGAATCGGTGTCAGTGCGGGAAAATGGAAGAATCCGGGACAGTACCGGGAAAAGGTAGAATCCGTGCGAGTGGCGAAAAACTCTTCGGGCCAGTTCCTGAAAATGCTAGAATCAGGGTCAGTACCGGAAAATGGAAGAATCGGGGACAGTACCGGGAAAAGGTATAATCCGTGCGAGTACCGAAAAACTGTCCGGACCAGCTCCTGAAAAGGCTAGAATCGGGGTCAGTACCGGAAAATGGAAGAATCCGGGACAGTACCGGGAAAAGGTAGAATCTGTGCGAGTGGCGAAAAACTGTTCGGACCAGTTCCTGAAAATGCTAGAATCGGGGTCAGTACCGAAAAATGGAAGAATCGGGAACAGTACCGGGAAAAGGTAGAATCCGTCCGAGTAGCGAAAAACTGTTCGGATCAGTTCCTGAAAATGCTAGAATCGGGGTCAGTCCCGGAAAATGGAAGAATTCGGGACAGTACCGTGAAAAGGTAGAATCCGTGCGAGTACCGAAAAACTTTCCGGACCAGCTCCTGAAAAGGCTAGAATCGGGGTCAGTACCGGAAAATGGAAGAATCGGGGACAGTACCGTGAAAAGGTAGAATCCGTGCGAGTAGCGAAAAACTGTTCGGTTCAGTTCCTGAAAATGCTAGAATCGGGGACAGTTCCGGGAAAAGGTAGAATCCGTGCGAGTAGCGAAAAACTGTTCGGATCAGTTCCTGAAAATGCTAGAATCGGGGTCAGTACCGGAAAATGGAAGAATCGGGGTCAGTACCGGAAAATGGAAGAATCGGGGACAGTTCCGGGAAAAGGTAGAATCCGTGCGAGTAGCGAAAAACTGTTCGGACCAGTTCCTGAAAAGCCGAGAATCGGTGTCAGTACGGGAAAATGGAAGAATCCGGGACAGTATTGGGAAAAGGTAGAATCCGTGCGAGTACCGGAAAAATGTCCGGACCAGCTCCTGAAAAGGCTAGAATCGGGGTCAGTATCGAAAAATGGAAGAATCCGGGACAGTACCGGGAAAAGGTAGAATCCGTGCTAGTAGCGAAAAACTGTTCGGATCAGTTCCTGAAAATGCTAGAATCGGGGTCAGTACCGGAAAATGGAAGAATCGGGGACAGTACCGGGAAAAGGTAGAATCCGTGCGAGTCCCGAAAAACTGTCCGGACCAGCTCCTGAAAAGGCTAGAATCGGTGTCAGTGCGGGAAAATGGAAGAATCCGGGACAGTACCGGGAAAAGGTAGAATCCGTGCGAGTACCGGAAAATTGTCCGGACCAGCTCCTGAAAAGGCTAGAATCGGGGTCAGTATCGGAAAATGGAAGAATCGGGGACAGTACCGGGAAAAGGTAGAATCCGTGCTAGTAGCGAAAAACTGTTCGGATCAGTTCCTGAAAATGCTAGAATCGGGGTCAGTACCTGAAAATGGAAGAATCGGGGACAGTACCGGGAAAAGGTAGAATCCGTGCGAGTCCCGAAAAACTGTCCGGACCAGCTCTTGAAAAGGCTAGAATCGGTGTCAGTGCGGGAAAATGGAAGAATCGGGGACAGTACCGGGAAAAGGTAGAATCCGTGCGAGTCCCGAAAAACTGTCCGGACCAGCTCTTGAAAAGGCTAGAATCGGTGTCAGTGCGGGAAAATGGAAGAATCCGGGACAGTACCGGGAAAAGGTAGAATCCGTGCGAGTACCGGAAAATTGTCCGGACCAGCTCCTGAAAAGGCTAGAATCGGGGTCAGTATCGGAAAATGGAAGAATCGGGGACAGTACCGGGAAAAGGTAGAATCCTTGCGAGTGGCGAAAAACTGTTCGGACCAGTTCCTGAAAATGCTAGAATCGGGGTCAGTACCGGAAAATGGAAGAATCGGGGACAGTACCGGGAAAAGGTAGAATCCATGCGAGTACCGAAAAACTTTCCGGACCAGCTCCTGAAAAGGCTAGAATCGGGGTCAGTACCGAAAAATGGAAGAATCGGGGACAGTACCGGGAAAAGGTAGAATCCGTGCGAGTACCGAAAAACTGTCCGGACCAGCTCCTGAAAAGGCTAGAATCGACGTCAGTACCGGAAAATGGAAGAATCCGGGACAGTACCGGGAAAAGGTAGAATCCGTGCGAGTACCGGAAAATTGTCCGGACCAGCTCCTGAAAAGGCTAGAATCGGGGTCAGTATCGGAAAATGGAAGAATCGGGGACAGTACCGGGAAAAGGTAGAATCCGTGCCAGTACCGAAAACTTTCCGGACCAGCTCCTGAAAAGGCTAGAATCGGGGCCAGTATCGGAAAATGGAAGAATCGGGGACAGTATCGGGAAAAGGTAGAATCCGTGCTAGTAGCGAAAAACTGTTCGGATCAGTTCCTAAAAATGCTAGAATCGGGGTCAGTACCGGAAAATGGAAAAATCGGCGACAGTACTGGGAAAAGGTAGAATCCGTGCGAGTCCCGAAAAACTGTCCGGACCAGCTCCTGAAAAGGCTAGAATCGGTGTCAGTGCGGGAAAATGGAAGAATCCGGGACAGTACCGGGAAAAGGTAGAATCCGTGCGAGTACCGGAAAATTGTCCGGACCAGCTCCTGAAAAGGCTAGAATCGGGGTCAGTATCGGAAAATGGAAGAATCGGGGACAGTACCGGGAAAAGGTAGAATCCGTGCGAGTGGCGAAAAACTGTTCGGACCAGTTCCTGAAAATGCTAGAATCGGGGTCAGTACCGGAAAATGGAAGAATCGGGGACAGTACCGGGAAAAGGTAGAATCCGTGCGAGTACCGGAAAATTGTCCGGACCAGCTCCTGAAAAGGCTAGAATCGGGGTCAGTACCGGAAAATGGAAGAATCGGGGACAGTACCGGGAAAAGGTAGAATCCATGCGAGTACCGAAAAACTTTCCGGACCAGCTCCTGAAAAGGCTAGAATCGGGGTCAGTATCGGAAAATGGAAGAATCGGGGACAGTACCGGGAAAAGGTAGAATCCGTGCTAGTAGCGAAAAACTATTCGGATCAGTTCCTGAAAATGCTAGAATCGGGGTCAGTACCGGAAAATGGAAGAATCGGGGACAGTACCGGGAAAAGGTAGAATCCGTGCGAGTCCCGAAAAACTGTCCGGACCAGCTCTTGAAAAGGCTAGAATCGGTGTCAGTGCGGGAAAATGGAAGAATCCGGGACAGTACCGGGAAAAGGTAGAATCCGTGCGAGTACCGAAAAACTTTCCGGACCAGCTCCTGAAAAGGCTAGAATCGGGGTCAGTATCGGAAAATGGAAGAATCGGGGACAGTACCGGGAAAAGGTAGAATCCGTGCTAGTAGCGAAAAACTATTCGGATCAGTTCCTGAAAATGCTAGAATCGGGGTCAGTACCGGAAAATGGAAGAATCGGGGACCGTACCGGGAAAAGGTAGAATCCGTGCGAGTCCCGAAAAACTGTCCGGACCAGCTCCTGAAAAGGCTAGAATCGGTGTCAGTGCGGGAAAATGGAAGAATCCGGGACAGTACCGGGAAAAGGTAGAATCCGTGCGAGTACCGGAAAATTGTCCGGACCAGCTCCTGAAAAGGCTAGAATCGGGGTCAGTATCGGAAAATGGAAGAATCGGGGACAGTACCGGGAAAAGGTAGAATCCGTGCTAGTAGCGAAAAACTGTTCGGATCAGTTCCTGAAAATGCTAGAATCGGGGTCAGTACCTGAAAATGGAAGAATCGGGGACAGTACCGGGAAAAGGTAGAATCCGTGCGAGTCCCGAAAAACTGTCCGGACCAGCTCTTGAAAAGGCTAGAATCGGTGTCAGTGCGGGAAAATGGAAGAATCCGGGACAGTGCCGGGAAAAGGTAGAATCCGTGCGAGTACCGGAAAATTGTCCGGACCAGCTCCTGAAAAGGCTAGAATCGGGGTCAGTATCGAAAAATGGAAGAATCGGGGACAGTACCGGGAAAAGGTAGAATCCGTGCTAGTAGCGAAAAACTGTTCGGATCAGTTCCTGAAAATGCTAGAATCGGGGTCAGTACCGGAAAATGGAAGAATCGGGGACAGTACCGGGAAAAGGTAGAATCCGTGCAAGTCCCGAAAAACTGTCCGGACCAGCTCTTGAAAAGGCTAGAATCGGTGTCAGTGCGGGAAAATGGAAGAATCCGGGACAGTACCGGGAAAAGGTAGAATCCGTGCGAGTACCGGAAAATTGTCCGGACCAGCTCCTGAAAAGGCTAGAATCGGGGTCAGTATCGGAAAATGGAAGAATCGGGGACAGTACCGGGAAAAGGTAGAATCCTTGCGAGTGGCGAAAAACTGTTCGGACCAGTTCCTGAAAATGCTAGAATCGGGGTCAGTACCGGAAAATGGAAGAATCGGGGACAGTACCGGGAAAAGGTAGAATCCATGCGAGTACCGAAAAACTTTCCGGACCAGCTCCTGAAAAGGCTAGAATCGGGGTCAGTACCGGAAAATGGAAGAATCGGGGACAGTTCCGGGAAAAGGTAGAATCCGTGCGAGTCCCGAAAAACTGTCCGGACCAGCTCCTGAAAAGGCTAGAATCGGTGTCAGTGCGGGAAAATGGAAGAATCCGGGACAGTACCGGGAAAAGGTAGAATCCGTGCGAGTACCGGAAAATTGTCCGGACCAGCTCCTGAAAAGGCTAGAATCGGGGTCAGTATCGGAAAATGGAAGAATCGGGGACAGTACCGGGAAAAGGTAGAATCCGTGCGAGTACCGAAAAACTTTCCGGACCAGCTCCTGAAAAGGCTAGAATCGGGGTCAGTATCGGAAAATGGAAGAATCGGGGACAGTACCGGGAAAAGGTAGAATCCGTGCTAGTAGCGAAAAACTGTTCGGATCAGTTCCTGAAAATGCTAGAATCGGGGTCAGTACCGGAAGATGGAAGAATCGGCGACAGTACCGGGAAAAGGTAGAATCCGTGAGAGTCCCGAAAAACTGTCCGGACCAGCTCCTGAAAAGGCTAGAATCGGTGTCAGTGCGGGAAAATGGAAGAATCCGGGACAGTACCGGGAAAAGGTAGAATCCGTGCGAGTACCGGAAAATTGTCCGGACCAGCTCCTGAAAAGGCTAGAATCGGGGTCAGTATCGGAAAATGGAAGAATCAGGGACAGTACCGGGAAAAGGTAGAATCCGTGCGAGTACCGAAAAACTTTCCGGACCAGCTCCTGAAAAGGCTAGAATCGGGGTCAGTATCGAAAAATGGAAGAATCGGGGACAGTACCAGGAAAAGGTAGAATCCGTGCTAGTAGCGAAAAACTGTTCGGATCAGTTCCTGAAAATGCTAGAATCGGGGTCAGTACCGGAAAATGGAAGAATCGGGGACAGTACCGGGAAAAGGTAGAATCCGTGCGAGTCCCGAAAAACTGTCCGGACCAGCTCCTGAAAAGGCTAGAATCGGTGTCAGTGCGGGAAAATGGAAGAATCCGGGACAGTACCGGGAAAAGGTAGAATCCGTGCGAGTACCGGAAAATTGTCCGGACCAGCTCCTGAAAAGGCTAGAATCGGGGTCAGTATCGGAAAATGGAAGAATCGGGGACAGTACCGGGAAAAGGTAGAATCCGTGCTAGTAGCGAAAAACTGTTCGGATCAGTTCCTGAAAATGCTAGAATCGGGGTCAGTACCGGAAAATGGAAGAATCGGGGACAGTACCGGGAAAAGGTAGAATCCGTGCGAGTCCCGAAAAACTGTCCGGACCAGCTCTTGAAAAGGCTAGAATCGGTGTCAGTGCGGGAAAATGGAAGAATCCGGGACAGTACCGGGAAAAGGTAGAATCCGTGCGAGTACCGGAAAATTGTCCGGACCAGCTCCTGAAAAGGCTAGAATCGGGGTCAGTATCGGAAAATGGAAGAATCGGGGACAGTACCGGGAAAAGGTAGAATCCTTGCGAGTGGCGAAAAACTGTTCGGACCAGTTCCTGAAAATGCTAGAATCGGGGTCAGTACCGGAAAATGGAAGAATCGGGGACAGTACCGGGAAAAGGTAGAATCCATGCGAGTACCGAAAAACTTTCCGGACCAGCTCCTGAAAAGGCTAGAATCGGGGTCAGTACCGGAAAATGGAAGAATCGGGGACAGTTCCGGGAAAAGGTAGAATCCGTGCGAGTCCCGAAAAACTGTCCGGACCAGCTCCTGAAAAGGCTAGAATCGGTGTCAGTGCGGGAAAATGGAAGAATCCGGGACAGTACCGGGAAAAGGTAGAATCCGTGCGAGTACCGGAAAATTGTCCGGACCAGCTCCTGAAAAGGCTAGAATCGGGGTCAGTATCGGAAAATGGAAGAATCGGGGACAGTACCGGGAAAAGGTAGAATCCGTGCGAGTACCGAAAAACTTTCCGGACCAGCTCCTGAAAAGGCTAGAATCGGGGTCAGTATCGGAAAATGGAAGAATCGGGGACAGTACCGGGAAAAGGTAGAATCCGTGCTAGTAGCGAAAAACTGTTCGGATCAGTTCCTGAAAATGCTAGAATCGGGGTCAGTACCGGAAAATGGAAGAATCGGGGACAGTACCGGGAAAAGGTAGAATCCGTGCGAGTCCCGAAAAACTGTCCGAACCAGCTCCTGAAAAGGCTAGAATCGGTGTCAGTGCGGGAAAATGGAAGAATCCGGGACAGTACCGGGAAAAGGTAGAATCCGTGCGAGTACCGGAAAATTGTCCGGACCAGCTCCTGAAAAGGCTAGAATCGGGGTCAGTATCGGAAAATGGAAGAATCGGGGACAGTACCGGGAAAAGGTAGAATCCATGCGAGTACCGAAAAACTTTCCGGACCAGCTCCTGAAAAGGCTAGAATCGGTGTCAGTGCGGGAAAATGGAAGAATCCGGGACAGTACCGGGAAAAGGTAGAATCCGTGCGAGTACCGAAAAACTGTCCGGACCAGCTCCTGAAAAGGCTAGAATCGGTGTCAGTGCGGGAAAATGGAAGAATCCGGGACAGTACCGGGAAAAGGTAGAATCCGTGCGAGTACCGGAAAACTGTCCGGACCAGCTCCTGAAAAGGCTAGAATCGGTGTCAGTGCGGGAAAATGGAAGAATCCGGGACAGTACCGGGAAAAGGTAGAATCCGTGCGAGTACCGGAAAACTGTCCGGACCAGCTCCTGAAAAGGCTAGAATCGGTGTCAGTGCGGGAAAATGGAAGAATCCGGGACAGTACCGGGAAAAGGTAGAATCCGTGCGAGTACCGAAAAACTTTCCGGTCCAGCTCCTGAAAAGGCTAGAATCGGGGTCAACACCGAAAAATGGAAGAATCCGGGACAGTACCGGGAAAAGGTAGAATCCGTGCGAGTACCGGAAAATTGTCCGGACCAGCTCCTGAAAAGGCTAGAATCGGGGTCAGTATCGGAAAATGGAAGAATCGGGGACAGTACCGGGAAAAGGTAGAATCCTTGCGAGTGGCGAAAAACTGTTCGGACCAGTTCCTGAAAATGCTAGAATCGGGGTCAGTACCGGAAAATGGAAGAATCGGGGACAGTACCGGGAAAAGGTAGAATCCATGCGAGTACCGAAAAACTTTCCGGACCAGCTCCTGAAAAGGCTAGAATCGGGGTCAGTACCGGAAAATGGAAGAATCGGGGACAGTTCCGGGAAAAGGTAGAATCCGTGCGAGTCCCGAAAAACTGTCCGGACCAGCTCCTGAAAAGGCTAGAATCGGTGTCAGTGCGGGAAAATGGAAGAATCCGGGACAGTACCGGGAAAAGGTAGAATCCGTGCGAGTACCGGAAAATTGTCCGGACCAGCTCCTGAAAAGGCTAGAATCGGGGTCAGTATCGGAAAATGGAAGAATCGGGGACAGTACCGGGAAAAGGTAGAATCCGTGCGAGTACCGAAAAACTTTCCGGACCAGCTCCTGAAAAGGCTAGAATCGGGGTCAGTATCGGAAAATGGAAGAATCGGGGACAGTACCGGGAAAAGGTAGAATCCGTGCTAGTAGCGAAAAACTGTTCGGATCAGTTCCTGAAAATGCTAGAATCGGGGTCAGTACCGGAAAATGGAAGAATCGGGGACAGTACCGGGAAAAGGTAGAATCCGTGCGAGTCCCGAAAAACTGTCCGGACCAGCTCCTGAAAAGGCTAGAATCGGTGTCAGTGCGGGAAAATGGAAGAATCCGGGACAGTACCGGGAAAAGGTAGAATCCGTGCGAGTACCGGAAAATTGTCCGGACCAGCTCCTGAAAAGGCTAGAATCGGGGTCAGTATCGGAAAATGGAAGAATCGGGGACAGTACCGGGAAAAGGTAGAATCCATGCGAGTACCGAAAAACTTTCCGGACCAGCTCCTGAAAAGGCTAGAATCGGGGTCAGTACCGAAAAATGGAAGAATCGGGGACAGTTCCGGGAAAAGGTAGAATCCGTGCGAGTCCCGAAAAACTGTCCGGACCAGCTCCTGAAAAGGCTAGAATCGGTGTCAGTGCGGGAAAATGGAAGAATCCGGGACAGTACCGGGAAAAGGTAGAATCCGTGCGAGTACCGGAAAACTGTCCGGACCAGCTCCTGAAAAGGCTAGAATCGGTGTCAGTGCGGGAAAATGGAAGAATCCGGGACAGTACCGGGAAAAGGTAGAATCCGTGCGAGTACCGAAAAACTGTCCGGACCAGCTCCTGAAAAGGCTAGAATCGGTGTCAGTGCGGGAAAATGGAAGAATCCGGGACAGTACCGGGAAAAGGTAGAATCCGTGCGAGTACCGAAAAACTTTCCGGTCCAGCTCCTGAAAAGGCTAGAATCGGGGTCAACACCGAAAAATGGAAGAATCCGGGACAGTACCTGGAAAAGGTAGAATCCGTGCGAGTACCGAAAAACTTTCCGGACCAGCTCCTGAAAAGGCTAGAATCGGGGTCAGAACCGAAAAATGGAAGAATCCGGGACAGTACCGGGAAAAGGTAGAATCCGTGCGAGTACCGAAAAACTTTCCGGACCAGCTCCTGAAAAGGCTAGAATCGGGGTCAGTATCGGAAAATGGAAGAATCGGGGACAGTACCGGGAAAAGGTAGAATCCGTGCGAGTACCGAAAAACTTTCCGGACCAGCTCCTGAAAAGGTTAGAATCGGGGTCAGTATCGGAAAATGGAAGAATCGGGGACAGTACCGGGAAAAGGTAGAATCCGTGCTAGTAGCGAAAAACTGTTCGGATCAGTTCCTGAAAATGCTAGAATCGGGGTCAGTACCGGAAAATGGAAGAATCGGGGACAGTACCGGGAAAAGGTAGAATCCGTGCGAGTCCCGAAAAACTGTCCGGACCAGCTCCTGAAAAGGCTAGAATCGGTGTCAGTGCGGGAAAATGGAAGAATCCGGGACAGTACCGGGAAAAGCTAGAATCCGTGCGAGTACCGGAAAATTGTCCGGACCAGCTCCTGAAAAGGCTAGAATCGGGGTCAGTATCGGAAAATGGAAGAATCGGGGACAGTACCGGGAAAAGGTAGAATCCGTGCTAGTAGCGAAAAACTGTTCGGATCAGTTCCTGAAAATGCTAGAATCGGGGTCAGTACCGGAAAATGGAAGAATCGGGGACAGTACCGGGAAAAGGTAGAATCCGTGCGAGTCCCGAAAAACTGTCCGGACCAGCTCTTGAAAAGGCTAGAATCGGTGTCAGTGCGGGAAAATGGAAGAATCCGGGACAGTACCGGGAAAAGGTAGAATCCGTGCGAGTACCGGAAAATTGTCCGGACCAGCTCCTGAAAAGGCTAGAATCGGGGTCAGTATCGGAAAATGGAAGAATCAGGGACAGTACCGGGAAAAGGTAGAATCCGTGCGAGTACCGAAAAACTTTCCGGACCAGCTCCTGAAAAGGCTAGAATCGGGGTCATTATCGAAAAATGGAAGAATCGGGGACAGTACCGGGAAAAGGTAGAATCCGTGCTAGTAGCGAAAAACTGTTCGGATCAGTTCCTGAAAATGCTAGAATCGGGGTCAGTACCGGAAAATGGAAGAATCGGGGACAGTACCGGGAAAAGGTAGAATCCGTGCGAGTCCCGAAAAACTGTCCGGACCAGCTCCTGAAAAGGCTAGAATCGGTGTCAGTGCGGGAAAATGGAAGAATCCGGGACAGTACCGGGAAAAGGTAGAATCCGTGCGAGTACCGGAAAATTGTCCGGACCAGCTCCTGAAAAGGCTAGAATCGGGGTCAGTATCGGAAAATGGAAGAATCGGGGACAGTACCGGGAAAAGGTAGAATCCTTGCGAGTGGCGAAAAACTGTTCGGACCAGTTCCTGAAAATGCTAGAATCGGGGTCAGTACCGGAAAATGGAAGAATCGGGGACAGTACCGGGAAAAGGTAGAATCCGTGCGAGTACCGAAAAACTTTCCGGACCAGCTCCTGAAAAGGCTAGAATCGGGGTCAGTATCGGAAAATGGAAGAATCGGGGACAGTACCGGGAAAAGGTAGAATCCGTGCGAGTACCGAAAAACTTTCCGGACCAGCTCCTGAAAAGGCTAGAATCGGGGTCAGTATCGGAAAATGGAAGAATCGGGGACAGTACCGGGAAAAGGTAGAATCCGTGCTTGTAGCGAAAAACTGTTCGGATCAGTTCCTGAAAATGCTAGAATCGGGGTCAGTACCGGAAAATGGAAGAATCGGGGACAGTACCGGGAAAAGGTAGAATCCGTGCGAGTCCCGAAAAACTGTCCGGACCAGCTCCTGAAAAGGCTAGAATCGGTGTCAGTGCGGGAAAATGGAAGAATCCGGGACAGTACCGGGAAAAGGTAGAATCCGTGCGAGTACCGGAAAATTGTCCGGACCAGCTCCTGAAAAGGCTAGAATCGGGGTCAGTACCGGAAAATGGAAGAATCGGGGACAGTACCGGGAAAAGGTAGAATCCATGCGAGTACCGAAAAACTTTCCGGACCAGCTCCTGAAAAGGCTAGAATCGGGGTCAGTACCGGAAAATGGAAGAATCGGGGACAGTTCCGGGAAAAGGTAGAATCCGTGCGAGTCCCGAAAAACTGTCCGGACCAGCTCCTGAAAAGGCTAGAATCGGTGTCAGTGCGGGAAAATGGAAGAATCCGGGACAGTACCGGGAAAAGGTAGAATCCGTGCGAGTACCGGAAAATTGTCCGGACCAGCTCCTGAAAAGGCTAGAATCGGGGTCAGTATCGGAAAATGGAAGAATCGGGGACAGTACCGGGAAAAGGTAGAATCCTTGCGAGTGGCGAAAAACTGTTCGGACCAGTTCCTGAAAATGCTAGAATCGGGGTCAGTACCGGAAAATGGAAGAATCGGGGACAGTACCGGGAAAAGGTAGAATCCTTGCGAGTGGCGAAAAACTGTTCGGACCAGTTCCTGAAAATGCTAGAATCGGGGTCAGTACCGGAAAATGGAAGAATCGGGGACAGTACCGGGAAAAGGTAGAATCCGTGCGAGTACCGAAAAACTGTCCGGACCAGCTCCTGAAAAGGCTAGAATCGGTGTCAGTGCGGGAAAATGGAAGAATCCGGGACAGTACCGGGAAAAGGTAGAATCCGTGCGAGTACCGGAAAATTGTCCGGACCAGCTCCTGAAAAGGCTAGAATCGGGGTCAGTACCGGAAAATGGAAGAATCGGGGACAGTACCGGGAAAAGGTAGAATCCATGCGAGTACCGAAAAACTTTCCGGACCAGCTCCTGAAAAGGCTAGAATCGGGGTCAGTACCGGAAAATGGAAGAATCGGGGACAGTTCCGGGAAAAGGTAGAATCCGTGCGAGTCCCGAAAAACTGTCCGGACCAGCTCCTGAAAAGGCTAGAATCGGTGTCGGTGCGGGAAAATGGAAGAATCCGGGACAGTACCGGGAAAAGGTAGAATCCGTGCGAGTACCGGAAAATTGTCCGGACCAGCTCCTGAAAAGGCTAGAATCGGGGTCAGTACCGGAAAATGGAAGAATCGGGGACAGTACCGGGAAAAGGTAGAATCCATGCGAGTACCGAAAAACTTTCCGGACCAGCTCCTGAAAAGGCTAGAATCGGGGTCAGTACCGGAAAATGGAAGAATCGGGGACAGTTCCGGGAAAAGGTAGAATCCGTGCGAGTCCCGAAAAACTGTCCGGACCAGCTCCTGAAAAGGCTAGAATCGGTGTCAGTGCGGGAAAATGGAAGAATCCGGGACAGTACCGGGAAAAGGTAGAATCCGTGCGAGTACCGGAAAATTGTCCGGACCAGCTCCTGAAAAGGCTAGAATCGGGGTCAGTATCGGAAAATGGAAGAATCGGGGACAGTACCGGGAAAAGGTAGAATCCTTGCGAGTGGCGAAAAACTGTTCGGACCAGTTCCTGAAAATGCTAGAATCGGGGTCAGTACCGGAAAATGGAAGAATCGGGGACAGTACCGGGAAAAGGTAGAATCCTTGCGAGTGGCGAAAAACTGTTCGGACCAGTTCCTGAAAATGCTAGAATCGGGGTCAGTACCGGAAAATGGAAGAATCGGGGACAGTACCGGGAAAAGGTAGAATCCGTGCGAGTACCGAAAAACTGTCCGGACCAGCTCCTGAAAAGGCTAGAATCGGTGTCAGTGCGGGAAAATGGAAGAATCCGGGACAGTACCGGGAAAAGGTAGAATCCGTGCGAGTACCGGAAAATTGTCCGGACCAGCTCCTGAAAAGGCTAGAATCGGGGTCAGTACCGGAAAATGGAAGAATCGGGGACAGTACCGGGAAAAGGTAGAATCCATGCGAGTACCGAAAAACTTTCCGGACCAGCTCCTGAAAAGGCTAGAATCGGGGTCAGTACCGGAAAATGGAAGAATCGGGGACAGTTCCGGGAAAAGGTAGAATCCGTGCGAGTCCCGAAAAACTGTCCGGACCAGCTCCTGAAAAGGCTAGAATCGGTGTCAGTGCGGGAAAATGGAAGAATCCGGGACAGTACCGGGAAAAGGTAGAATCCGTGCGAGTACCGGAAAATTGTCCGGACCAGCTCCTGAAAAGGCTAGAATCGGGGTCAGTATCGGAAAATGGAAGAATCGGGGACAGTACCGGGAAAAGGTAGAATTCGTGCTAGTAGCGAAAAACTGTTCGGATCAGTTCCTGAAAATGCTAGAATCGGGGTCAGTACCGGAAAATGGAAGAATCGGGGACAGTACCGGGAAAAGGTAGAATCCGTGCGAGTCCCGAAAAACTGTCCGGACCAGCTCTTGAAAAGGCTAGAATCGGTGTCAGTGCGGGAAAATGGAAGAATCCGGGACAGTACCGGGAAAAGGTAGAATCCGTGCGAGTACCGGAAAATTGTCCGGACCAGCTCCTGAAAAGGCTAGAATCGGGGTCAGTATCGGAAAATGGAAGAATCGGGGACAGTACCGGGAAAAGGTAGAATCCTTGCGAGTGGCGAAAAACTGTTCGGACCAGTTCCTGAAAATGCTAGAATCGGGGTCAGTACCGGAAAATGGAAGAATCGGGGACAGTACCGGGAAAAGGTAGAATCCATGCGAGTACCGAAAAACTTTCCGGACCAGCTCCTGAAAAGGCTAGAATCGGGGTCAGTACCGGAAAATGGAAGAATCGGGGACAGTTCCGGGAAAAGGTAGAATCCGTGCGAGTCCCGAAAAACTGTCCGGACCAGCTCCTGAAAAGGCTAGAATCGGTGTCAGTGCGGGAAAATGGAAGAATCCGGGACAGTACCGGGAAAAGGTAGAATCCGTGCGAGTACCGGAAAATTGTCCGGACCAGCTCCTGAAAAGGCTAGAATCGGGGTCAGTATCGGAAAATGGAAGAATCGGGGACAGTACCGGGAAAAGGTAGAATCCGTGCGAGTACCGAAAAACTTTCCGGACCAGCTCCTGAAAAGGCTAGAATCGGGGTCAGTATCGGAAAATGGAAGAATCGGGGACAGTACCGGGAAAAGGTAGAATCCGTGCTAGTAGCGAAAAACTGTTCGGATCAGTTCCTGAAAATGCTAGAATCGGGGGTCAGTACCGGAAAATGGAAGAATCGGGGACGGTACCGGGAAAAGGTAGAATCCGTGCGAGTCCCGAAAAACTGTTCGGACCAGTTCCTGAAAATGCTAGAATCGGGGTCAGTACCGGAAAATGGAAGAATCGGGGACAGTACCGGGAAAAGGTAGAATCCGTGCGAGTACCGAAAAACTGTCCGGACCAGCTCCTGAAAAGGCTAGAATCGGGGTCAGAACCGAAAAATGGAAGAATCCGGGACAGTACCGGGAAAAGGTAGAATCCGTGCGAGTACCGAAAAACTTTCCGGACCAGCTCCTGAAAATGCTAGAATCGGGGTCAGTACCGGAAAATGGAAGAATCGGGGACAGTACCGGGAAAAGGTAGAATCCGTGCGAGTACCGAAAAACTGTCCGGACCAGCTCCTGAAAAGGCTAGAATCGGGGTCAGAACCGAAAAATGGAAGAATCCGGGACAGTACCGGGAAAAGGTAGTATCCGTGCGAGTACCGAAAAACTTTCCGGACCAGCTCCTGAAAAGGCTAGAATCGGGGTCAGTATCGGAAAATGGAAGAATCGGGGACAGTACCGGGAAAAGGTAGAATCCGTGCTAGTAGCGAAAAACTGTTCGGATCAGTTCCTGAAAATGCTAGAATCGGGGTCAGTACCGGAAAATGGAAGAATCGGGGACGGTACCGGGAAAAGGTAGAATCCGTGCGAGTCCCGAAAAACTGTTCGGACCAGTTCCTGAAAATGCTAGAATCGGGGTCAGTACCGGAAAATGGAAGAATCGGGGACAGTACCGGGAAAAGGTAGAATCCGTGCGAGTACCGAAAAACTGTCCGGACCAGCTCCTGAAAAGGCTAGAATCGGGGTCAGAACCGAAAAATGGAAGAATCCGGGACAGTACCGGGAAAAGGTAGAATCCGTGCGAGTACCGAAAAACTTTCCGGACCAGCTCCTGAAAATGCTAGAATCGGGGTCAGTACCGGAAAATGGAAGAATCGGGGACAGTACCGGGAAAAGGTAGAATCCGTGCGAGTGGCGAAAAACTGTTCGGATCAGTTCCTGAAAATGCTAGAATCGGGGTCAGTACCGGGAAAAGGTAGAATCCGTGCGAGTACCGAAAAACTGTCCGGACCAGCTCCTGAAAAGGCTAGAATCGGGGTCAGTATCGGAAAATGGAAGAATCGGGGACAGTACCGGGAAAAGGTAGAATCCGTGCTAGTAGCGAAAAACTGTTCGGATCAGTTCCTGAAAATGCTAGAATCGGGGTCAGTACCGGAAAATGGAAGAATCGGGGACGGTACCGGGAAAAGGTAGAATCCGTGCGAGTCCCGAAAAACTGTTCGGACCAGTTCCTGAAAATACTAGAATCGGGGTCAGTACCGGAAAATGGAAGAATCGGGGACAGTACCGGGAAAAGGTAGAATCCGTGCGAGTACCGAAAAACTGTTCGGACCAGTTCCTGAAAAGCCGAGAATCGGTGTCAGTGCGGGAAAATGGAAGAATCCGGGACAGTTCCGGGAAAAGGTAGAATCCGTGCGAGTACCGAAAAACTGTTCGGACCAGTTCCTGAAAAATCTAGAATCGTGGTCAGTATCGGAAAATGGAAGAATCGGGGACAGTACCGGGAAAAGGTAGAATCCGTGCGAGTACCGAAAAACTGTTCGGACCAGCTCCTGAAAAGGCTAGATTCGGTGTCAGCGCGGGAAAATGGAAGAATCCGGGACAGTACCGGGAAAAGGTAGAATCCGTGCGAGTACCGAAAAACTGTTCGGACCAGTTCCTGAAAAGCCGAGAATCGGTGTCAGTGCGGGAAAATGGAAGAATCCGGGACAGTTCCGGGAAAAGGTAGAATCCGTGCGAGTACCGAAAAACTGTCCGGACCAGCACCTGAAAAGGCTAGAATCGGTGTCAGCGCGGGAAAATGGAAGAATCGGGGACAGTACCGGGAAAAGGTAGAATCCGTGCGAGTACCGAAAAACTGTTCGGACCAGTTCCTGAAAAGCCGAGAATCGGTGTCAGTGCGGGAAAATGGAAGAATCCGGGACAGTTCCGGGAAAAGGTAGAATCCGTGCGAGTACCGAAAAACTGTTCGGACCAGTTCCTGAAAAATCTAGAATCGTGGTCAATATCGGAAAATGGAAGAATCGGGGACAGTACCGAGAAAAGGTAGAATCCGTGCGAGTACCGAAAAACTGTTCGGACCAGCTCCTAAAAAGGCTAGATTCGGTGTCAGCGCGGGAAAATGGAAGAATCCGGGACAGTACCGGGAAAAGGTAGAATCCGTGCGAGTACCGAAAAACTGTTCGGACCAGTTCCTGAAAAGCCGAGAATCGGTGTCAGTGCGGGAAAATGGAAGAATCCGGGACAGTTCCGGGAAAAGGTAGAATCCGTGCGATTACCGAAAAACTGTCCGGACCAGCTCCTGAAAAGTCTAGAATCGGTGTCAGCGCGGGAAAATGGAAGAATCCGGGACAGTACCGGGAAAAGGTAGAATCCGTGCGAGTACCGAAAAACTGTTCGGACCAGTTCCTGAAAAGCCGAGAATCGGTGTAAGTGCGGGAAAATGGAAGAATCCGGGACAGTTCCGGGAAAAGGTAGAATCCGTGCGAGTACCGAAAAACTGTTCGGACCAGTTCCTGAAAAATGTAGAATCGTGGTCAGTATCGGAAAATGGAAGAATCGGGGACAGTACCGGGAAAAGGTAGAATCCGTGCGAGTACCGAAAAACTGTTCGGACCAGCACCTGAAAAGGCTAGATTCGGTGTCAGCGCGGGAAAATGGAAGAATCCGGGACAGTACTGGGAAAAGGTAGAATCCGTGCGAGTACCGAAAAACTGTCCGGACCAGCTCCTGAAAAGGCTAGAATCGGTGTCAGCTCGGGAAAATGAAAGAATCCGGGACAGTTCCGGGAAAAGGTAGAATCCGTGCGAGTACCGAAAAACTGTCCGGACCAGCTCCTGAAAAGGCTAGAATCGGTGTCAGCGCGGGAAAATGGAAGAATCCGGGACAGTACCGGGAAAAGGTAGAATCCGTGCGAGTACCGAAAAACTGTTCGGACCAGTTCCTGAAAAGGCTAGAATCCGTGTCAGTGCGGGAAAATGGAAGAATCCGGGACAGTTCCGGGAAAAGGTAGAATCCGTGCGAGTACCGAAAAACTGTCCGGACCAGCTCCTGAAAAGGCTAGAATCGGTGTCAGCGCGGGAAAATGGAAGAATCCGGGACAGTACCGGGAAAAGGTAGAATCCGTGCGAGTACCGAAAAACTGTTCGGACCAGTTCCTGAAAAGCCGAGAATCGGTGTCAGTGCGGGAAAATGGAAGAATCCGGGACAGTTCCGGGAAAAGGTAGAATCCGTGCAAGTACCGAAAAACTGTCCGGACCGGCACCTGAAAAGGCTAGAATCGGTGTCAGCGCGGGAAAATGGAAGAATCCGGGACAGTACCGGGAAAAGGTAGAATCCGTGCGAGTACCGAAAAACTGTTCGGACCAGTTCCTGAAAAGCCGAGAATCGGTGTCAGTGCGGGAAAATGGAAGAATCCGGGACAGTTCCGGGAAAAGGTAGAATCCGTGCGAGTACCGAAAAACTGTCCGGACCAGCTCCTGAAAAGGCTAGAATCGGTGTCAGCTCGGGAAAATGAAAGAATCCGGGACAGTTCCGGGAAAAGGTAGAATCCGTGCGAGTACCGAAAAACTGTCCGGACCAGCTCCTGAAAAGGCTAGAATCGGTGTCAGCGCGGGAAAATGGAAGAATCCGGGACAGTACCGGGAAAAGGTAGAATCCGTGCGAGTACCGAAAAACTGTTCGGACCAGTTCCTGAAAAGGCTAGAATCCGTGTCAGTGCGGGAAAATGGAAGAATCCGGGACAGTTCCGGGAAAAGGTAGAATCCGTGCGAGTACCGAAAAACTGTCCGGACCAGCTCCTGAAAAGGCTAGAATCGGTGTCAGCGCGGGAAAATGGAAGAATCCGGGACAGTACCGGGAAAAGGTAGAATCCGTGCGAGTACCGAAAAACTGTTCGGACCAGTTCCTGAAAAGCCGAGAATCGGTGTCAGTGCGGGAAAATGGAAGAATCCGGGACAGTTCCGGGAAAAGGTAGAATCCGTGCGAGTACCGAAAAACTGTCCGGACCAGCACCTGAAAAGGCTAGAATCGGTGTCAGCGCGGGAAAATGGAAGAATCCGGGACAGTACCGGGAAAAGGTAGAATCCGTGCGAGTACCGAAAAACTGTTCGGACCAGTTCCTGAAAAGCCGAGAATCGGTGTCAGTGCGGGAAAATGGAAGAATCCGGGACAGTTCCGGGAAAAGGTAGAATCCGTGCGAGTACCGAAAAACTGTCCGGACCAGCACCTGAAAAGGCTAGAATCGGTGTCAGCGCGGGAAAATGGAAGAATCCGGGACAGTACCGGGAAAAGGTAGAATCCGTGCGAGTACCGAAAAACTGTTCGGACCAGTTCCTGAAAAGCCGAGAATCGGTGTCAGTGCGGGAAAATGGAAGAATCCGGGACAGTTCCGGGAAAAGGTAGAATCCGTGCGAGTACCGAAAAACTGTTCGGACCAGTTCCTGAAAAATCTAGAATCGTGGTCAGTATCGGAAAATGGAAGAATCGGGGACAGTACCGGGAAAAGGTAGAATCCGTGCGAGTACCGAAAAACTGTTCGGACCAGCTCCTGAAAAGGCTAGATTCGGTGTCAGCGCGGGAAAATGGAAGAATCCGGGACAGTACCGGGAAAAGGTAGAATCCGTGCGAGTACCGAAAAACTGTTCGGACCAGTTCCTGAAAAGCCGAGAATCGGTGTCAGTGCGGGAAAATGGAAGAATCCGGGACAGTTTCGGGAAAAGGTAGAATCCGTGCGAGTACCGAAAAACTGTCCGGACCAGCACCTGAAAAGGCTAGAATCGGTGTCAGCGCGGGAAAATGGAAGAATCGGGGACAGTACCGGGAAAAGGTAGAATCCGTGCGAGTACCGAAAAACTGTTCGGACCAGTTCCTGAAAAGCCGAGAATCGGTGTCAGTGCGGGAAAATGGAAGAATCCGGGACAGTTTCGGGAAAAGGTAGAATCCGTGCGAGTACCGAAAAACTGTCCGGACCAGCACCTGAAAAGGCTAGAATCGGTGTCAGCGCGGGAAAATGGAAGAATCGGGGACAGTACCGGGAAAAGGTAGAATCCGTGCGAGTACCGAAAAACTGTTCGGACCAGTTCCTGAAAAGGCTAGAATCGGTGTCAGCGCGGGAAAATGGAAGAATCCGGGACAGTACCGGGAAAAGGTAGAATCCGTGCGAGTACCGAAAAACTGTTCGGACCAGTTCCTGAAAAATCTAGAATCGTGGTCAATATCGGAAAATGGAAGAATCGGGGACAGTACCGAGAAAAGGTAGAATCCGTGCGAGTACCGAAAAACTGTTCGGACCAGCTCCTAAAAAGGCTAGATTCGGTGTCAGCGCGGGAAAATGGAAGAATCCGGGACAGTACCGGGAAAAGGTAGAATCCGTGCGAGTACCGAAAAACTGTTCGGACCAGTTCCTGAAAAGCCGAGAATCGGTGTCAGTGCGGGAAAATGGAAGAATCCGGGACAGTTCCGGGAAAAGGTAGAATCCGTGCGATTACCGAAAAACTGTCCGGACCAGCTCCTGAAAAGTCTAGAATCGGTGTCAGCGCGGGAAAATGGAAGAATCCGGGACAGTACCGGGAAAAGGTAGAATCCGTGCGAGTACCGAAAAACTGTTCGGACCAGTTCCTGAAAAGCCGAGAATCGGTGTAAGTGCGGGAAAATGGAAGAATCCGGGACAGTTCCGGGAAAAGGTAGAATCCGTGCGAGTACCGAAAAACTGTTCGGACCAGTTCCTGAAAAATGTAGAATCGTGGTCAGTATCGGAAAATGGAAGAATCGGGGACAGTACCGGGAAAAGGTAGAATCCGTGCGAGTACCGAAAAACTGTTCGGACCAGCACCTGAAAAGGCTAGATTCGGTGTCAGCGCGGGAAAATGGAAGAATCCGGGACAGTACTGGGAAAAGGTAGAATCCGTGCGAGTACCGAAAAACTGTCCGGACCAGCTCCTGAAAAGGCTAGAATCGGTGTCAGCTCGGGAAAATGAAAGAATCCGGGACAGTTCCGGGAAAAGGTAGAATCCGTGCGAGTACCGAAAAACTGTCCGGACCAGCTCCTGAAAAGGCTAGAATCGGTGTCAGCGCGGGAAAATGGAAGAATCCGGGACAGTACCGGGAAAAGGTAGAATCCGTGCGAGTACCGAAAAACTGTTCGGACCAGTTCCTGAAAAGGCTAGAATCCGTGTCAGTGCGGGAAAATGGAAGAATCGGGGACAGTACCGGGAAAAGGTAGAATCCGTGCGAGTACCGAAAAACTGTTCGGACCAGCTCCTGAAAAGGCTAGATTCGGTGTCAGCGCGGGAAAATGGAAGAATCCGGGACAGTACCGGGAAAAGGTAGAATCCGTGCGAGTACCGAAAAACTGTTCGGACCAGTTCCTGAAAAGCCGAGAATCGGTGTCAGTGCGGGAAAATGGAAGAATCCGGGACAGTTTCGGGAAAAGGTAGAATCCGTGCGAGTACCGAAAAACTGTCCGGACCAGCACCTGAAAAGGCTAGAATCGGTGTCAGCGCGGGAAAATGGAAGAATCGGGGACAGTACCGGGAAAAGGTAGAATCCGTGCGAGTACCGAAAAACTGTTCGGACCAGTTCCTGAAAAGCCGAGAATCGGTGTCAGTGCGGGAAAATGGAAGAATCCGGGACAGTTTCGGGAAAAGGTAGAATCCGTGCGAGTACCGAAAAACTGTCCGGACCAGCACCTGAAAAGGCTAGAATCGGTGTCAGCGCGGGAAAATGGAAGAATCGGGGACAGTACCGGGAAAAGGTAGAATCCGTGCGAGTACCGAAAAACTGTTCGGACCAGTTCCTGAAAAGCCGAGAATCGGTGTCAGTGCGGGAAAATGGAAGAATCCGGGACAGTTCCGGGAAAAGGTAGAATCCGTGCGAGTACCGAAAAACTGTCCGGACCAGCTCCTGAAAAGGCTAGAATCGGTGTCAGCTCGGGAAAATGAAAGAATCCGGGACAGTTCCGGGAAAAGGTAGAATCCGTGCGAGTACCGAAAAACTGTCCGGACCAGCTCCTGAAAAGGCTAGAATCGGTGTCAGCGCGGGGAAAATGGAAGAATCCGGGACAGTACCGGGAAAAGGTAGAATCCGTGCGAGTACCGAAAAACTGTTCGGACCAGTTCCTGAAAAGGCTAGAATCCGTGTCAGTGCGGGAAAATGGAAGAATCCGGGACAGTTCCGGGAAAAGGTAGAATCCGTGCGAGTACCGAAAAACTGTCCGGACCAGCTCCTGAAAAGGCTAGAATCGGTGTCAGCGCGGGAAAATGGAAGAATCCGGGACAGTACCGGGAAAAGGTAGAATCCGTGCGAGTACCGAAAAACTGTTCGGTCCAGTTCCTGAAAAGCCGAGAATCGGTGTCAGTGCGGGAAAATGGAAGAATCCGGGACAGTTCCGGGAAAAGGTAGAATCCGTGCGAGTACCGAAAAACTGTCCGGACCAGCACCTGAAAAGGCTAGAATCGGTGTCAGCGCGGGAAAATGGAAGAATCCGGGACAGTACCGGGAAAAGGTAGAATCCGTGCGAGTACCGAAAAACTGTTCGGACCAGTTCCTGAAAAGCCGAGAATCGGTGTCAGTGCGGGAAAATGGAAGAATCCGGGACAGTTCCGGGAAAAGGTAGAATCCGTGCGAGTACCGAAAAACTGTTCGGACCAGTTCCTGAAAAATCTAGAATCGTGGTCAGTATCGGAAAATGGAAGAATCGGGGACAGTACCGGGAAAAGGTAGAATCCGTGCGAGTACCGAAAAACTGTTCGGACCAGCTCCTGAAAAGGCTAGATTCGGTGTCAGCGCGGGAAAATGGAAGAATCCGGGACAGTACCGGGAAAAGGTAGAATCCGTGCGAGTACCGAAAAACTGTTCGGACCAGTTCCTGAAAAGCCGAGAATCGGTGTCAGTGCGGGAAAATGGAAGAATCCGGGACAGTTTCGGGAAAAGGTAGAATCCGTGCGAGTACCGAAAAACTGTCCGGACCAGCACCTGAAAAGGCTAGAATCGGTGTCAGCGCGGGAAAATGGAAGAATCGGGGACAGTACCGGGAAAAGGTAGAATCCGTGCGAGTACCGAAAAACTGTTCGGACCAGTTCCTGAAAAGCCGAGAATCGGTGTCAGTGCGGGAAAATGGAAGAATCCGGGACAGTTCCGGGAAAAGGTAGAATCCGTGCGAGTACCGAAAAACTGTTCGGACCAGTTCCTGAAAAATCTAGAATCGTGGTCAGTATCGGAAAATGGAAGAATCGGGGACAGCACTGGGAAAAGGTAGAATCCGTGCGAGTACCGAAAAACTGTTCGGACCAGCTCCTGAAAAGCCGAGAATCGGTGTCAGTGCGGGAAAATGGAAGAATCCGGGACAGTTCCGGGAAAAGGTAGAATCCGTGCGAGTACCGAAAAACTGTTCGGACCAGTTCCTGAAAAACCGAGAATCGGTGTCAGTGCGGGAAAATGGAAGAATCCGGGACAGTTCCGGGAAAAGGTAGAATCCGTGCGAGTACCGAAAAACTGTCCGGACCAGCTCCTGAAAAGGCTAGAATCGGTGTCAGCGCGGGAAAATGGAAGAATCCGGGACAGTTCCGGGAAAAGGTAGAATCCGTGCGAGTACCGAAAAACTGTCCGGACCAGCTCCTGAAAAGGCTAGAATCGGTGTCAGCGCGGGAAAATGGAAGAATCCGGGACAGTTCCGGGAAAAGGTAGAATCCGTGCGAGTACCGAAAAACTGTCCGGACCAGCTCCTGAAAAGGCTAGAATCGGTGTCAGCTCGGGAAAATGAAAGAATCCGGGACAGTTCCGGGAAAAGGTAGAATCCGTGCGAGTACCGAAAAACTGTCCGGACCAGCTCCTGAAAAGGCTAGAATCGGTGTCAGCGCGGGAAAATGGAAGAATCCGGGACAGTACCGGGAAAAGGTAGAATCCGTGCGAGTACCGAAAAACTGTTTGGACCAGCTCCTGAAAAGGCTAGAATCGGTGTCAGCGCGGGAAAATAGAAGAATCCGGGACAGTACCGGGAAAAGGTAGAATCCGTGCGAGTACCGAAAAACTGTCCGGACCAGCTCCTAAAAAGGCGAGAATCGGTGTCAGCTCGGGAAAATGAAAGAATCCGGGACAGTTCCGGGAAAAGGTAGAATCCGTGCGAGTACCGAAAAACTGTCCGGACCAGCTCCTGAAAAGGCTAGAATCGGTGTCAGCGCGGGAAAATGGAAGAATCCGGGACAGTACCGGGAAAAGGTAGAATCCGTGCGAGTACCGAAAAACTGGTCGGACCAGCTCCTGAAAAGGCTAGAATCGGTGTCAGCGCGGGAAAATAGAAGAATCCGGGACAGTTCCGGGAAAAGGTAGAATCCGTGCGAGTACCGAAAAACTGTCTGGACCAGCTCCTAAAAAGGCGAGAATCGGTGTCAGCGCGGGAAAATGGAAGAATCCGGGACAGTACCGGGAAAAGGTAGAATCCGTGCGAGTACCGAAAAACTGTCCGGACCAGCTCCTGAAAAGGCTAGAATCGGTGTCAGCGCGGGAAAATGGAAGAATCCGGGACAGTTCCGGGAAAAGGTAGAATCCGTGCGAGTACCGAAAAACTGTTTGGACCAGCTCCTGAAAAGGCTAGAATCGGTGTCAGCGCGGGAAAATAGAAGAATCCGGGACAGTACCGGGAAAAGGTAGAATCCGTGCGAGTACCGAAAAACTGTCCGGACCAGCTCCTAAAAAGGCGAGAATCGGTGTCAGCTCGGGAAAATGAAAGAATCCGGGACAGTTCCGGGAAAAGGTAGAATCCGTGCGAGTACCGAAAAACTGTCCGGACCAGCTCCTGAAAAGGCTAGAATCGGTGTCAGCGCGGGAAAATGGAAGAATCCGGGACAGTACCGGGAAAAGGTAGAATCCGTGCGAGTACCGAAAAACTGGTCGGACCAGCTCCTGAAAAGGCTAGAATCGGTGTCAGCGCGGGAAAATAGAAGAATCCGGGACAGTTCCGGGAAAAGGTAGAATCCGTGCGAGTACCGAAAAACTGTCTGGACCAGCTCCTAAAAAGGCGAGAATCGGTGTCAGCGCGGGAAAATGGAAGAATCCGGGACAGTACCGGGAAAAGGTAGAATCCGTGCGAGTACCGAAAAACTGTCCGGACCAGCTCCTGAAAAGGCTAGAATCGGTGTCAGCGCGGGAAAATGGAAGAATCCGGGACAGTTCCGGGAAAAGGTAGAATCCGTGCGAGTACCGAAAAACTGTCCGGACCAGCACCTGAAAAGGCTAGAATCGGTGTCAGCGCAGGAAAATGGAAGAATCCGGGACAGTACCGGGAAAAGGTAGAATCCGTGCGAGTACCGAAAAACTGTTCGGACCAGTTCCTGAAAAGCCGAGAATCGGTGTCAGTGCGGGAAAATGGAAGAATCCGGGACAGTTCCGGGAAAAGGTAGATTCCGTGCGAGTACCGAAAAACTGTTCGGACCAGTTCCTGAAAAATCTAGAATCGTGGTCAGTATCGGAAAATGGAAGAATCGGGGACAGTACCGGGAAAAGGTAGAATCCGTGCGAGTACCGAAAAACTGTTCGGACCAGTTCCTGAAAAATCTAGAATCGTGGTCAGTATCGGAAAATGGAAGAATCGGGGACAGTACCGGGAAAAGGTAGAATCCGTGCGAGTACCGAAAAACTGTTCGGACCAGCTCCTGAAAAGGCTAGATTCGGTGTCAGCGCGGGAAAATGGAAGAATCCGGGACAGTACCGGGAAAAGGTAGAATCCGTGCGAGTACCGAAAAACTGTTCGGACCAGTTCCTGAAAAGCCGAGAATCGGTGTCAGTGCGGGAAAATGGAAGAATCCGGGATAGTTCCGGGAAAAGGTAGAATCCGTGCGAGTACCGAAAAACTGTCCGGACCAGTACCTGAAAAGGCTAGAATCGGTGTCAGCGCGGGAAAATGGAAGAATCGGGGACAGTACCGGGAAAAGGTAGAATCCGTGCGAGTACCGAAAAACTGTTCGGACCAGTTCCTGAAAAGCCGATAATCGGTGTCAGTGCGGGAAAATGGAAGAATCCGGGACAGTTCCGGGAAAAGGTAGAATCCGTGCGAGTACCGAAAAACTGTTCGGACCAGTTCCTGAAAAATCTAGAATCGTGGTCAGTATCGGAAAATGGAAGAATCGGGGACAGTACCGGGAAAAGGTAGAATCCGTGCGAGTACCGAAAAACTGTTCGGACCAGCTCCTGAAAAGGCTAGATTCGGTGTCAGCGCGGGAAAATGGAAGAATCCGGGACAGTACCGGGAAAAGGTAGAATCCGTGCGAGTACCGAAAAACTGTTCGGACCAGTTCCTGAAAAGCCGAGAATCGGTGTCAGTGCGGGAAAATGGAAGAATCCGGGACAGTTTCGGGAAAAGGTAGAATCCGTGCGAGTACCGAAAAACTGTCCGGACCAGCACCTGAAAAGGCTAGAATCGGTGTCAGCGCGGGAAAATGGAAGAATCGGGGACAGTACCGGGAAAAGGTAGAATCCGTGCGAGTACCGAAAAACTGTTCGAACCAGTTCCTGAAAAGCCGAGAATCGGTGTCAGTGCGGGAAAATGGAAGAATCCGGGACAGTTCCGGGAAAAGGTAGAATCCGTGCGAGTACCGAAAAACTGTTCGGACCAGTTCCTGAAAAATCTAGAATCGTGGTCAGTATCGGAAAATGGAAGAATCGGGGACAGTACCGGGAAAAGGTAGAATCCGTGCGAGTACCGAAAAACTGTTCGGACCAGCTCCTGAAAAGCCGAGAATCGGTGTCAGTGCGGGAAAATGGAAGAATCCGGGACAGTTCCGGGAAAAGGTAGAATCCGTGCGAGTACCGAAAAACTGTTCGGACCAGTTCCTGAAAAGCCGAGAATCGGTGTCAGTGCGGGAAAATGGAAGAATCCGGGACAGTTCCGGGAAAAGGTAGAATCCGTGCGAGTACCGAAAAACTGTCCGGACCAGCTCCTGAAAAGGCTAGAATCGGTGTCAGCGCGGGAAAATGGAAGAATCCGGGACAGTTCCGGGAAAAGGTAGAATCCGTGCGAGTACCGAAAAACTGTCCGGACCAGCTCCTGAAAAGGCTAGAATCGGTGTCAGCGCGGGAAAATGGAAGAATCCGGGACAGTTCCGGGAAAAGGTAGAATCCGTGCGAGTACCGAAAAACTGTTCGGACCAGTTCCTGAAAAGCCGAGAATCGGTGTCAGTGCGGGAAAATGGAAGAATCCGGGACAGTTCCGGGAAAAGGTAGAATCCGTGCGAGTACCGAAAAACTGTTCGGACCAGTTCCTGAAAAATCTAGAATCGTGGTCAGTATCGGAAAATGGAAGAATCGGGGACAGTACCGGGAAAAGGTAGAATCCGTGCTAGTAGCGAAAAACTGTTCGGATCAGTTCCTGAAAATGCTAGAATCGGGGTCAGTACCGGAAAATGGAAGAATCGGGGACAGTACCGGGAAAAGGTAGAATCCGTGCGAGTACCGAAAAACTGTTCGGACCAGCTCCTGAAAAGCCGAGAATCGGTGTCAGTGCGGGAAAATGGAAGAATCCGGGACAGTTCCGGGAAAAGGTAGAATCCGTGCGAGTACCGAAAAACTGTCCGGACCAGCACCTGAAAAGGCTAGAATCGGTGTCAGCGCGGGAAAATGGAAGAATCGGGGACAGTACCGGGAAAAGGTAGAATCCGTGCGAGTACCGAAAAACTGTTCGGACCAGTTCCTGAAAAGCCGAGAATCGGTGTCAGTGCGGGAAAATGGAAGAATCCGGGACAGTTCCGGGAAAAGGTAGAATCCGTGCGAGTACCGAAAAACTGTCCGGACCAGCTCCTGAAAAGGCTAGAATCGGTGTCAGCGCGGGAAAATGGAAGAATCCGGGACAGTACCGGGAAAAGGTAGAATCCGTGCGAGTACCGAAAAACTGTTCGGACCAGTTCCTGAAAAGCCGAGAATCGGTGTCAGTGCGGGAAAATGGAAGAATCCGGGACAGTTCCGGGAAAAGGTAGAATCCGTGCGAGTACCGAAAAACTGTTCGGACCAGTTCCTGAAAAATCTAGAATCGTGGTCAGTATCGGAAAATGGAAGAATCGGGGACAGTACCGGGAAAAGGTAGAATCCGTGCGAGTACCGAAAAACTGTTCGGACCAGCTCCTGAAAAGGCTAGATTCGGTGTCAGCGCGGGAAAATGGAAGAATCCGGGACAGTACCGGGAAAAGGTAGAATCCGTGCGAGTACCGAAAAACTGTTCGGACCAGTTCCTGAAAAGCCGAGAATCGGTGTCAGTGCGGGAAAATGGAAGAATCCGGGACAGTTCCGGGAAAAGGTAGAATCCGTGCGAGTACAGAAAAACTGTCCGGACCAGCTCCTGAAAAGGCTAGAATCGGTGTCAGCGCGGGAAAATGGAAGAATCCGGGACAGTACCGGGAAAAGGTAGAATCCGTGCGAGTACCGAAAAACTGTTCGGACCAGTTCCTGAAAAGCCGAGAATCGGTGTCAGTGCGGGAAAATGGAAGAATCCGGGACAGTTCCGGGAAAAGGTAGAATCCGTGCGAGTACCGAAAAACTGTTCGGACCAGTTCCTGAAAAATCTAGAATCGTGGTCAGTATCGGAAAATGGAAGAATCGGGGACAGTACCGGGAAAAGGTAGAATCCGTGCGAGTACCGAAAAACTGTTCGGACCAGCTCCTGAAAAGGCTAGATTCGGTGTCAGCGCGGGAAAATAGAAGAATCCGGGACAGTTCCGGGAAAAGGTAGAATCCGTGCGAGTACCGAAAAACTGTCCGGACCAGCTCCTGAAAAGGCTAGAATCGGTGTCAGCGCGGGAAAATCGAAGAATCCGGGACAGTACCGGGAAAAGGTAGAATCCGTGCGAGTACCGAAAAACTGGTCGGACCAGCTCCTGAAAAGGCTAGAATCGGTGTCAGCGCGGGAAAATAGAAGAATCCGGGACAGTACCGGGAAAAGGTAGAATCCGTGCGAGTACCGAAAAACTGGTCGGACCAGCTCCTGAAAAGGCTAGAATCGGTGTCAGCGCGGGAAAATAGAAGAATCCGGGACAGTACCGGGAAAAGGTAGAATCCGTGCGAGTACCGAAAAACTGTTCGGACCAGCTCCTGAAAAGGCTAGATTCGGTGTCAGCGCGGGAAAATGGAAGAATCCGGGACAGTACAGGGAAAAGGTAGAATCCGTGCGAGTACCGAAAAACTGTTCGGACCAGTTCCTCAAAAGCCGAGAATCGGTGTCAGTGCGGGAAAATGGAAGAATCCGGGACAGTTCCGGGAAAAGGTAGAATCCGTGCGAGTACCGAAAAACTGTTCGGACCAGTTCCTGAAAAATCTAGAATCGTGGTCAGTATCGGAAAATGGAAGAATCGGGGACAGTACCGGGAAAAGGTAGAATCCGTGCGAGTACCGACAAACTGTCCGGACCAGCTCCTGAAAAGGCTAGAATCAGTGTCAGTGCGGGAAAATGGAAGAATCCGGGACAGTACCGGGAAAAGGTAGAATCCGTGCGAGTACCGAAAAACTGTTCGGACCAGTTCCTGAAAAGCCGAGAATCGGTGTCAGTGCGGGAAAATGGAAGAATCCGGGACAGTTCCGGGAAAAGGTAGAATCCGTGCGAGTACCGAAAAACTGTCCGGACCAGCTCCTGAAAAGGCTAGAATCGGTGTCAGCGCGGGAAAATGGAAGAATCCGGGACAGTACCGGGAAAAGGTAGAATCCGTGCGAGTACCGAAAAACTGTTCGGACCAGTTCCTGAAAAGCCGAGACTCGGTGTCAGTGCGGGAAAATGGAAGAATCCGGGACAGTACCGGGAAAAGGTAGAATCCGTGCGAGTACCGAAAAACTGTTTGGACCAGTTCCTGAAAAGCCGAGAATCGGTGTCAGTGCGGGAAAATGGAAGAATCCGGGACAGTTCCGGGAAAAGGTAGAATCCGTGCGAGTACCGAAAAACTGTCCGGACCAGCTCCTGAAAAGGCTAGAATCGGTGTCAGCTCGGGAAAATGAAAGAATCCGGGACAGTTCCGGGAAAAGGTAGAATCCGTGCGAGTACCGAAAAACTGTCCGGACCAGCTCCTGAAAAGGCTAGAATCGGTGTCAGCGCGGGAAAATGGAAGAATCCGGGACAGTACCGGGAAAAGGTAGAATCCGTGCGAGTACCGAAAAACTGGTCGGACCAGCTCCTGAAAAGGCTAGAATCGGTGTCAGCGCGGGAAAATAGAAGAATCCGGGACAGTACCGGGAAAAGGTAGAATCCGTGCGAGTATCGAAAAACTGTCCGGACCAGCTCCTAAAAAGGCGAGAATCGGTGTCAGCGCGGGAAAATGGAAGAATCCGGGACAGTACCGGGAAAAGGTACAATCCGTGCGAGTACCGAAAAACTGTTCGGACCAGTTCCTGAAAAGCCGAGAATCGGTGTCAGTGCGGGAAAATGGAAGAATCCGGGACAGTTCCGGGAAAAGGTAGAATCCGTGCGAGTACCGAAAAACTGTTCGGACCAGTTCCTGAAAAATCTAGAATCGTGGTCAGTATCGGAAAATGGAAGAATCGGGGACAGTACCGGGAAAAGGTAGAATCCGTGCGAGTACCGAAAAACTGTTCGGACCAGCTCCTGAAAAGGCTAGATTCGGTGTCAGCGCGGGAAAATGGAAGAATCGGGGACAGTACCGGGAAAAGGTAGAATCCGTGCGAGTACCGAAAAACTGTTCGGACCAGTTCCTGAAAAGCCGAGAATCGGTGTCAGAGCGGGAAAATGGAAGAATCCGGGACAGTTCCGGGAAAAGGTAGAATCCGTGCGAGTACCGAAAAACTGTTCGGACCAGTTCCTGAAAAATCTAGAATCGTGGTCAGTATCGGAAAATGGAAGAATCGGGGACAGTACCGGGAAAAGGTAGAATCCGTGCGAGTACCGAAAAACTGTTCGGACCAGCTCCTGAAAAGGCTAGATTCGGTGTCAGCGCGGGAAAATGGAAGAATCCGGGACAGTACCGGGAAAAGGTAGAATCCGTGCGAGTACCGAAAAACTGTTCGGACCAGTTCCTGAAAAGCCGAGAATCGGTGTCAGTGCGGGAAAATGGAAGAATCCGGGACAGCTCCGGGAAAAGGTAGAATCCGTGCGAGTACCGAAAAACTGTTCGGACCAGTTCCTGAAAAATCTAGAATCGTGGTCAGTATCGGAAAATGGAAGAATCGGGGACAGTACCGGGAAAAGGTAGAATCCGTGCGAGTACCGAAAAACTGTTCGGACCAGCTCCTGAAAAGGCTAGATTCGGTGTCAGCGCGGGAAAATGGAAGAATCCGGGACAGTACCGGGAAAAGGTAGAATCCGTGCGAGTACCGAAAAACTGTTCGGACCAGTTCCTGAAAAGCCGAGAATCGGTGTCAGTGCGGGAAAATGGAAGAATCCGGGACAGCTCCGGGAAAAGGTAGAATCCGTGCGAGTACCGAAAAACTGTTCGGACCAGTTCCTGAAAAGCCGAGAATCGGTGTCAGTGCGGGAAAATGGAAGAATCCGGGACAGTTCCGGGAAAAGGTAGAATCCGTGCGAGTACCGAAAAACTGTTCGGACCAGTTCCTGAAAAATCTAGAATCGTGGTCAGTATCGGAAAATGGAAGAATCGGGGACAGTACCGGGAAAAGGTAGAATCCGTGCGAGTACCGAAAAACTGTTCGGACCAGCTCCTGAAAAGGCTAGATTCGGTGTCAGCGCGGGAAAATGGAAGAATCCGGGACAGTACCGGGAAAAGGTAGAATCCGTGCGAGTACCGAAAAACTGTTCGGACCAGTTCCTGAAAAGCCGAGAATCGGTGTCAGTGCGGGAAAATGGAAGAATCCGGGACAGCTCCGGGAAAAGGTAGAATCCGTGCGAGTACCGAAAAACTGTTCGGACCAGTTCCTGAAAAGGCTAGATTCGGTGTCAGCGCGGGAAAATAGAAGAATCCGGGACAGTTCCGGGAAAAGGTAGAATCCGTGCGAGTACCGAAAAACTGTCTGGACCAGCTCCTAAAAAGGCGAGAATCGGTGTCAGCGCGGGAAAATGGAAGAATCCGGGACAGTACCGGGAAAAGGTAGAATCCGTGCGAGTACCGAAAAACTGTCCGGACCAGCTCCTGAAAAGGCTAGAATCGGTGTCAGCTCGGGAAAATGAAATAATCCGGGACAGTTCCGGGAAAAGGTAGAATCCGTGCGAGTACCGAAAAACTGTCCGGACCAGCTCCTGAAAAGGCTAGAATCGGTGTCAGCGCGGGAAAATGGAAGAATCCGGGACAGTACCGGGAAAAGGTAGAATCCGTGCGAGTACCGAAAAACTGGTCGGACCAGCTCCTGAAAAGGCTAGAATCGGTGTCAGCGCGGGAAAATAGAAGAATCCGGGACAGTACCGGGAAAAGGTAGAATCCGTGCGAGTACCGAAAAACTGTCCGGACCAGCTCCTAAAAAGGCGAGAATTGGTGTCAGCGCGGGAAAATGGAAGAATCCGGGACAGTACCGGGAAAAGGTAGAATCCGTGCGAGTACCGAAAAACTGTTCGGACCAGTTCCTGAAAAGCCGAGAATCGGTGTCAGTGCGGGAAAATGGAAGAATCCGGGACAGTTCCGGGAAAAGGTAGAATCCGTGCGAGTACCGAAAAACTGTTCGGACCAGTTCCTGAAAAATCTAGAATCGTGGTCAGTATCGGAAAATGGAAGAATCGGGGACAGTACCGGGAAAAGGTAGAATCCGTGCGAGTACCGAAAAACTGTTCGGACCAGCTCCTGAAAAGGCTAGATTCGGTGTCAGCGCGGGAAAATGGAAGAATCCGGGACAGTACCGGGAAAAGGTAGAATCCGTGCGAGTACCGAAAAACTGTTCGGACCAGTTCCTGAAAAGCCGAGAATCGGTGTCAGTGCGGGAAAATGGAAGAATCCGGGACAGCTCCGGGAAAAGGTAGAATCCGTGCGAGTACCGAAAAACTGTTCGGACCAGTTCCTGAAAAGGCTAGATTCGGTGTCAGCGCGGGAAAATAGAAGAATCCGGGACAGTTCCGGGAAAAGGTAGAATCCGTGCGAGTACCGAAAAACTGTCTGGACCAGCTCCTAAAAAGGCGAGAATCGGTGTCAGCGCGGGAAAATGGAAGAATCCGGGACAGTACCGGGAAAAGGTAGAATCCGTGCGAGTACCGAAAAACTGTCCGGACCAGCTCCTGAAAAGGCTAGAATCGGTGTCAGCTCGGGAAAATGAAATAATCCGGGACAGTTCCGGGAAAAGGTAGAATCCGTGCGAGTACCGAAAAACTGTCCGGACCAGCTCCTGAAAAGGCTAGAATCGGTGTCAGCGCGGGAAAATGGAAGAATCCGGGACAGTACCGGGAAAAGGTAGAATCCGTGCGAGTACCGAAAAACTGGTCGGACCAGCTCCTGAAAAGGCTAGAATCGGTGTCAGCGCGGGAAAATCGAAGAATCCGGGACAGTACCGGGAAAAGGTAGAATCCGTGCGAGTACCGAAAAACTGGTCGGACCAGCTCCTGAAAAGGCTAGAATCGGTGTCAGCGCGGGAAAATAGAAGAATCCGGGACAGTACCGGGAAAAGGTAGAATCCGTGCGAGTACCGAAAAACTGGTCGGACCAGCTCCTGAAAAGGCTAGAATCGGTGTCAGCGCGGGAAAATAGAAGAATCCGGGACAGTACCGGGAAAAGGTAGAATCCGTGCGAGTACCGAAAAACTGTCCGGACCAGCTCCTAAAAAGGCGAGAATCGGTGTCAGCGCGGGAAAATGGAAGAATCCGGGACAGTACCGGGAAAAGGTAGAATCCGTGCGAGTACCGAAAAACTGTTCGGACCAGTTCCTGAAAAGCCGAGAATCGGTGTCAGTGCGGGAAAATGGAAGAATCCGGGACAGTTCCGGGAAAAGGTAGAATCCGTGCGAGTACCGAAAAACTGTTCGGACCAGTTCCTGAAAAATCTAGAATCGTGGTCAGTATCGGAAAATGGAAGAATCGGGGACAGTACCGGGAAAAGGTAGAATCCGTGCGAGTACCGACAAACTGTCCGGACCAGCTCCTGAAAAGGCTAGAATCAGTGTCAGTGCGGGAAAATGGAAGAATCCGGGACAGTACCGGGAAAAGGTAGAATCCGTGCGAGTACCGAAAAACTGTTCGGACCAGTTCCTGAAAAGCCGAGAATCGGTGTCAGTGCGGGAAAATGGAAGAATCCGGGACAGTTCCGGGAAAAGGTAGAATCCGTGCGAGTACCGAAAAACTGTCCGGACCAGCTCCTGAAAAGGCTAGAATCGGTGTCAGCGCGGGAAAATGGAAGAATCCGGGACAGTACCGGGAAAAGGTAGAATCCGTGCGAGTACCGAAAAACTGTTCGGACCAGTTCCTGAAAAGCCGAGACTCGGTGTCAGTGCGGGAAAATGGAAGAATCCGGGACAGTACCGGGAAAAGGTAGAATCCGTGCGAGTACCGAAAAACTGTTTGGACCAGTTCCTGAAAAGCCGAGAATCGGTGTCAGTGCGGGAAAATGGAAGAATCCGGGACAGTTCCGGGAAAAGGTAGAATCCGTGCGAGTACCGAAAAACTGTCCGGACCAGCTCCTGAAAAGGCTAGAATCGGTGTCAGCTCGGGAAAATGAAAGAATCCGGGACAGTTCCGGGAAAAGGTAGAATCCGTGCGAGTACCGAAAAACTGTCCGGACCAGCTCCTGAAAAGGCTAGAATCGGTGTCAGCGCGGGAAAATGGAAGAATCCGGGACAGTACCGGGAAAAGGTAGAATCCGTGCGAGTACCGAAAAACTGGTCGGACCAGCTCCTGAAAAGGCTAGAATCGGTGTCAGCGCGGGAAAATAGAAGAATCCGGGACAGTACCGGGAAAAGGTAGAATCCGTGCGAGTATCGAAAAACTGTCCGGACCAGCTCCTAAAAAGGCGAGAATCGGTGTCAGCGCGGGAAAATGGAAGAATCCGGGACAGTACCGGGAAAAGGTAGAATCCGTGCGAGTACCGAAAAACTGTTCGGACCAGTTCCTGAAAAGCCGAGAATCGGTGTCAGTGCGGGAAAATGGAAGAATCCGGGACAGTTCCGGGAAAAGGTAGAATCCGTGCGAGTACCGAAAAACTGTTCGGACCAGTTCCTGAAAAATCTAGAATCGTGGTCAGTATCGGAAAATGGAAGAATCGGGGACAGTACCGGGAAAAGGTAGAATCCGTGCGAGTACCGAAAAACTGTTCGGACCAGCTCCTGAAAAGGCTAGATTCGGTGTCAGCGCGGGAAAATGGAAGAATCGGGGACAGTACCGGGAAAAGGTAGAATCCGTGCGAGTACCGAAAAACTGTTCGGACCATTTCCTGAAAAGCCGAGAATCGGTGTCAGTGCGGGAAAATGGAAGAATCCGGGACAGTTCCGGGAAAAGGTAGAATCCGTGCGAGTACCGAAAAACTGTCCGGACCAGCTCCTGAAAAGGCTAGAATCGGTGTCAGCGCGGGAAAATGGAAGAATCCGGGACAGTACCGGGAAAAGGTAGAATCCGTGCGAGTACCGAAAAACTGTTCGGACCAGTTCCTGAAAAGCCGAGACTCGGTGTCAGTGCGGGAAAATGGAAGAATCCGGGACAGTACCGGGAAAAGGTAGAATCCGTGCGAGTACCGAAAAACTGTTTGGACCAGTTCCTGAAAAGCCGAGAATCGGTGTCAGTGCGGGAAAATGGAAGAATCCGGGACAGTTCCGGGAAAAGGTAGAATCCGTGCGAGTACCGAAAAACTGTCCGGACCAGCTCCTGAAAAGGCTAGAATCGGTGTCAGCTCGGGAAAATGAAAGAATCCGGGACAGTTCCGGGAAAAGGTAGAATCCGTGCGAGTACCGAAAAACTGTTCGGACCAGTTCCTGAAAAGCCGAGAATCGGTGTCAGTGCGGGAAAATGGAAGAATCCGGGACAGTTCCGGGAAAAGGTAGAATCCGTGCGAGTACCGAAAAACTGTTCGGACCAGTTCCTGAAAAATCTAGAATCGTGGTCAGTATCGGAAAATGGAAGAATCGGGGACAGTACCGGGAAAAGGTAGAATCCGTGCGAGTACCGAAAAACTGTTCGGACCAGCTCCTGAAAAGGCTAGATTCGGTGTCAGCGCGGGAAAATGGAAGAATCCGGGACAGTACCGGGAAAAGGTAGAATCCGTGCGAGTACCGAAAAACTGTTCGGACCAGTTCCTGAAAAGCCGAGAATCGGTGTCAGTGCGGGAAAATGGAAGAATCCGGGACAGTTCCGGGAAAAGGTAGAATCCGTGCGAGTACCGAAAAACTGTCCGGACCAGCTCCTGAAAAGGCTAGAATCGGTGTCAGCGCGGGAAAATGGAAGAATCCGGGACAGTACCGGGAAAAGGTAGAATCCGTGCGAGTACCGAAAAACTGTTCGGACCAGTTCCTGAAAAGCCGAGAATCGGTGTCAGTGCGGGAAAATGGAAGAATCCGGGACAGTACCGGGAAAAGGTAGAATCCGTGCGAGTACCGAAAAACTGTTTGGACCAGTTCCTGAAAAGCCGAGAATCGGTGTCAGTGCGGGAAAATGGAAGAATCCGGGACAGTTCCGGGAAAAGGTAGAATCCGTGCGAGTACCGAAAAACTGTCCGGACCAGCTCCTGAAAAGGCTAGAATCGGTGTCAGCGCGGGAAAATGGAAGAATCCGGGACAGTACCGGGAAAAGGTAGAATCCGTGCGAGTACCGAAAAACTGTTCGGACCAGTTCCTGAAAAGCCGAGAATCGGTGTCAGTGCGGGAAAATGGAAGAATCCGGGACAGTTCCGGGAAAAGGTAGAATCCGTGCGAGTACCGAAAAACTGTCCGGACCAGCTCCTGAAAAGGCTAGATTCAGTGTCAGCGCGGGAAAATGGAAGAATCCGGGACAGTACCGGGAAAAGGTAGAATCCGTGCGAGTACCGAAAAACTGTCCGGACCAGCTCCTGAAAAGGCTAGATTCGGTGTCAGCGCGGGAAAATGGAAGAATCCGGGACAGTACCGGGAAAAGGTAGAATCCGTGCGAGTACCGAAAAACTGTTCGGACCAGTTCCTGAAAAGCCGAGAATCGGTGTCAGTGCGGGAAAATGGAAGAATCCGGGACAGTTCCGGGAAAAGGTAGAATCCGTGCGAGTACCGAAAAACTGTCCGGACCAGCTCCTGAAAAGGCTAGAATCGGTGTCAGCGCGGGAAAATGGAAGAATCCGGGACAGTACCGGGAAAAGGTAGAATCCGTGCGAGTACCGAAAAACTGTTCGGACCAGTTCCTGAAAAGCCGAGAATCGGTGTCAGTATCGAAAAATGGAAGAATCCGGGACAGTTCCGGGAAAAGGTAGAATCCGTGCGAGTACCGAAAAACTGTTCGGACCAGTTCCTGAAAAATCTAGAATCGTGGTCAGTATCGGAAAATGGAAGAATCGGGGACAGTACCGGGAAAAGGTAGAATCCGTGCGAGTACCGAAAAACTGTTCGGACCAGTTCCTGAAAAGCCGAGAATCGGTGTCAGTGCGGGAAAATGGAAGAATCCGGGACAGTTCCGGGAAAAGGTAGAATCCGTGCGAGTACCGAAAAACTGTCCGGACCAGCTCCTGAAAAGGCTAGAATCGGTGTCAGCGCGGGAAAATGGAAGAATCCGGGACAGTACCGGGAAAAGGTAGAATCCGTGCGAGTACCGAAAAACTGTTCGGACCAGTTCCTGAAAAGCCGAGAATCGGTGTCAGTGCGGGAAAATGGAAGAATCCGGGACAGTACCGGGAAAAGGTAGAATCCGTGCGAGTACCGAAAAACTGTTTGGACCAGTTCCTGAAAAGCCGAGAATCGGTGTCAGTGCGGGAAAATGGAAGAATCCGGGACAGTTCCGGGAAAAGGTAGAATCCGTGCGAGTACCGAAAAACTGTCCGGACCAGCTCCTGAAAAGGCTAGAATCGGTGTCAGCGCGGGAAAATGGAAGAATCCGGGACAGTACCGGGAAAAGGTAGAATCCGTGCGAGTACCGAAAAACTGTTCGGACCAGTTCCTGAAAAGCCGAGAATCGGTGTCAGTGCGGGAAAATGGAAGAATCCGGGACAGTTCCGGGAAAAGGTAGAATCCGTGCGAGTACCGAAAAACTGTCCGAACCAGCTCCTGAAAAGGCTAGATTCAGTGTCAGCGCGGGAAAATGGAAGAATCCGGGACAGTACCGGGAAAAGGTAGAATCCGTGCGAGTACCGAAAAACTGTCCGGACCAGCTCCTGAAAAGGCTAGATTCGGTGTCAGCACGGGAAAATGGAAGAATCCGGGACAGTACCGGGAAAAGGTAGAATCCGTGCGAGTACCGAAAAACTGTTCGGACCAGTTCCTGAAAAGCCGAGAATCGGTGTCAGTGCGGGAAAATGGAAGAATCCGGGACAGTTCCGGGAAAAGGTAGAATCCGTGCGAGTACCGAAAAACTGTCCGGACCAGCTCCTGAAAAGGCTAGAATCGGTGTCAGCGCGGGAAAATGGAAGAATCCGGGACAGTACCGGGAAAAGGTAGAATCCGTGCGAGTACCGAAAAACTGTTCGGACCAGTTCCTGAAAAGCCGAGAATCGGTGTCAGTATCGAAAAATGGAAGAATCCGGGACAGTTCCGGGAAAAGGTAGAATCCGTGCGAGTACCGAAAAACTGTCCGGACCAGCTCCTGAAAAATCTAGAATCGTGGTCAGTATCGGAAAATGGAAGAATCGGGGACAGTACCGGGAAAAGGTAGAATCCGTGCGAGTACCGAAAAACTGTTCGGACCAGCTCCTGAAAAGGCTAGATTCGGTGTCAGCGCGGGAAAATGGAAGAATCCGGGACAGTACCGGGAAAAGGTAGAATCCGTGCGAGTACCGAAAAACTGTTCGGACCAGTTCCTGAAAAGCCGAGAATCGGTGTCAGTGCGGGAAAATGGAAGAATCCGGGACAGTTCCGGGAAAAGGTAGAATCCGTGCGAGTACCGAAAAACTGTCCGGACCAGCTCCTGAAAAGGCTAGAATCGGTGTCAGCGCGGGAAAATGGAAGAATCCGGGACAGTACCGGGAAAAGGTAGAATCCGTGCGAGTACCGAAAAACTGTTCGGACCAGTTCCTGAAAAGCCGAGAATCGGTGTCAGTGCGGGAAAATGGAAGAATCCGGGACAGTACCGGGAAAAGGTAGAATCCGTGCGAGTACCGAAAAACTGTTTGGACCAGTTCCTGAAAAGCCGAGAATCGGTGTCAGTGCGGGAAAATGGAAGAATCCGGGACAGTTCCGGGAAAAGGTAGAATCCGTGCGAGTACCGAAAAACTGTCCGGACCAGCTCCTGAAAAGGCTAGAATCGGTGTCAGCGCGGGAAAATGGAAGAATCCGGGACAGTACCGGGAAAAGGTAGAATCCGTGCGAGTACCGAAAAACTGTTCGGACCAGTTCCTGAAAAGCCGAGAATCGGTGTCAGTGCGGGAAAATGGAAGAATCCGGGACAGTTCCGGGAAAAGGTAGAATCCGTGCGAGTACCGAAAAACTGTCCGGACCAGCTCCTGAAAAGGCTAGATTCAGTGTCAGCGCGGGAAAATGGAAGAATCCGGGACAGTACCGGGAAAAGGTAGAATCCGTGCGAGTACCGAAAAACTGTCCGGACCAGCTCCTGAAAAGGCTAGATTCGGTGTCAGCACGGGAAAATGGAAGAATCCGGGACAGTACCGGGAAAAGGTAGAATCCGTGCGAGTACCGAAAAACTGTTCGGACCAGTTCCTGAAAAGCCGAGAATCGGTGTCAGTGCGGGAAAATGGAAGAATCCGGGACAGTTCCGGGAAAAGGTAGAATCCGTGCGAGTACCGAAAAACTGTCCGGACCAGCTCCTGAAAAGGCTAGAATCGGTGTCAGCGCGGGAAAATGGAAGAATCCGGGACAGTACCGGGAAAAGGTAGAATCCGTGCGAGTACCGAAAAACTGTTCGGACCAGTTCCTGAAAAGCCGAGAATCGGTGTCAGTATCGAAAAATGGAAGAATCCGGGACAGTTCCGGGAAAAGGTAGAATCCGTGCGAGTACCGAAAAACTGTCCGGACCAGCTCCTGAAAAATCTAGAATCGTGGTCAGTATCGGAAAATGGAAGAATCGGGGACAGTACCGGGAAAAGGTAGAATCCGTGCGAGTACCGAAAAACTGTTCGGACCAGCTCCTGAAAAGGCTAGATTCGGTGTCAGCGCGGGAAAATGGAAGAATCCGGGACAGTACCGGGAAAAGGTAGAATCCGTGCGAGTACCGAAAAACTGTTCGGACCAGTTCCTGAAAAGCCGAGAATCGGTGTCAGTGCGGGAAAATGGAAGAATCCGGGACAGTTCCGGGAAAAGGTAGAATCCGTGCGAGTACCGAAAAACTGTCCGGACCAGCTCCTGAAAAGGCTAGAATCGGTGTCAGCGCGGGAAAATGGAAGAATCCGGGACAGTACCGGGAAAAGGTAGAATCCGTGCGAGTACCGAAAAACTGTTCGGACCAGTTCCTGAAAAGCCGAGAATCGGTGTCAGTGCGGGAAAATGGAAGAATCCGGGACAGTACCGGGAAAAGGTAGAATCCGTGCGAGTACCGAAAAACTGTTTGGACCAGTTCCTGAAAAGCCGAGAATCGGTGTCAGTGCGGGAAAATGGAAGAATCCGGGACAGTTCCGGGAAAAGGTAGAATCCGTGCGAGTACCGAAAAACTGTCCGGACCAGCTCCTGAAAAGGCTAGAATCGGTGTCAGCGCGGGAAAATGGAAGAATCCGGGACAGTACCGGGAAAAGGTAGAATCCGTGCGAGTACCGAAAAACTGTTCGGACCAGTTCCTGAAAAGCCGAGAATCGGTGTCAGTGCGGGAAAATGGAAGAATCCGGGACAGTTCCGGGAAAAGGTAGAATCCGTGCGAGTACCGAAAAACTGTCCGGACCAGCTCCTGAAAAGGCTAGATTCAGTGTCAGCGCGGGAAAATGGAAGAATCCGGGACAGTACCGGGAAAAGGTAGAATCCGTGCGAGTACCGAAAAACTGTCCGGACCAGCTCCTGAAAAGGCTAGATTCGGTGTCAGCGCGGGAAAATGGAAGAATCCGGGACAGTACCGGGAAAAGGTAGAATCCGTGCGAGTACCGAAAAACTGTTCGGACCAGTTCCTGAAAAGCCGAGAATCGGTGTCAGTGCGGGAAAATGGAAGAATCCGGGACAGTTCCGGGAAAAGGTAGAATCCGTGCGAGTACCGAAAAACTGTCCGGACCAGCTCCTGAAAAGGCTAGAATCGGTGTCAGCGCGGGAAAATGGAAGAATCCGGGACAGTACCGGGAAAAGGTAGAATCCGTGCGAGTACCGAAAAACTGTTCGGACCAGTTCCTGAAAAGCCGAGAATCGGTGTCAGTATCGAAAAATGGAAGAATCCGGGACAGTTCCGGGAAAAGGTAGAATCCGTGCGAGTACCGAAAAACTGTTCGGACCAGTTCCTGAAAAATCTAGAATCGTGGTCAGTATCGGAAAATGGAAGAATCGGGGACAGTACCGGGAAAAGGTAGAATCCGTGCGAGTACCGAAAAACTGTTCGGACCAGTTCCTGAAAAGCCGAGAATCGGTGTCAGTGCGGGAAAATGGAAGAATCCGGGACAGTTCCGGGAAAAGGTAGAATCCGTGCGAGTACCGAAAAACTGTCCGGACCAGCTCCTGAAAAGGCTAGAATCGGTGTCAGCGCGGGAAAATGGAAGAATCCGGGACAGTACCGGGAAAAGGTAGAATCCGTGCGAGTACCGAAAAACTGTTCGGACCAGTTCCTGAAAAGCCGAGAATCGGTGTCAGTGCGGGAAAATGGAAGAATCCGGGACAGTACCGGGAAAAGGTAGAATCCGTGCGAGTACCGAAAAACTGTTTGGACCAGTTCCTGAAAAGCCGAGAATCGGTGTCAGTGCGGGAAAATGGAAGAATCCGGGACAGTTCCGGGAAAAGGTAGAATCCGTGCGAGTACCGAAAAACTGTCCGGACCAGCTCCTGAAAAGGCTAGAATCGGTGTCAGCTCGGGAAAATGAAAGAATCCGGGACAGTTCCGGGAAAAGGTAGAATCCGTGCGAGTACCGAAAAACTGTCCGGACCAGCTCCTGAAAAGGCTAGAATCGGTGTCAGCGCGGGAAAATGGAAGAATCCGGGACAGTACCGGGAAAAGGTAGAATCCGTGCGAGTACCGAAAAACTGGTCGGACCAGCTCCTGAAAAGGCTAGAATCGGTGTCAGCGCGGGAAAATAGAAGAATCCGGGACAGTACCGGGAAAAGGTAGAATCCGTGCGAGTACCGAAAAACTGTCTGGACCAGCTCCTAAAAAGGCGAGAATCGGTGTCAGCGCGGGAAAATGGAAGAATCCGGGACAGTACCGGGAAAAGGTAGAATCCGTGCGAGTACCGAAAAACTGTTCGGACCAGTTCCTGAAAAGCCGAGAATCGGTGTCAGTGCGGGAAAATGGAAGAATCCGGGACAGTTCCGGGAAAAGGTAGAATCCGTGCGAGTACCGAAAAACTGTTCGGACCAGTTCCTGAAAAATCTAGAATCGTGGTCAGTATCGGAAAATGGAAGAATCGGGGACAGTACCGGGAAAAGGTAGAATCCGTGCGAGTACCGAAAAACTGTTCGGACCAGCTCCTGAAAAGGCTAGATTCGGTGTCAGCGCGGGAAAATGGAAGAATCCGGGACAGTACCGGGAAAAGGTAGAATCCGTGCGAGTACCGAAAAACTTTTCGGACCAGTTCCTGAAAAGGCTAGAATCGGTGTCAGTGCGGGAAAATGGAAGAATCGGGGACAGTACCGGGAAAAGGTAGAATCCGTGCGAGTACCGAAAAACTTTCCGCACTAGCTCCTGAAAAAGCTAGAATCGAGGTCAGTACCGGAAAATGGAAGAATCCGGGACAGTACCGGGAAAAGGTAGAATCCGTGCGAGTACCGAAAAACTGTTCGGACCAGTTCCTGAAAAGCCGAGAATCGGTGTCAGTGCGGGAAAATGGAAGAATCCGGGACAGTTCCGGGAAAAGGTAGAATCCGTGCGAGTACCGAAAAACTGTCCGGACCAGCTCCTGAAAAGGCTAGAATCGGTGTCAGCTCGGGAAAATGAAAGAATCCGGGACAGTTCCGGGAAAAGGTAGAATCCGTGCGAGTACCGAAAAACTGTCCGGACCAGCTCCTGAAAAGGCTAGAATCGGTGTCAGCGCGGGAAAATGGAAGAATCCGGGACAGTACCGGGAAAAGGTAGAATCCGTGCGAGTACCGAAAAACTGTTCGGACCAGTTCCTGAAAAGCCGAGAATCGGTGTCAGTGCGGGAAAATGGAAGAATCCGGGACAGTTCCGGGAAAAGGTAGAATCCGTGCGAGTACCGAAAAACTGTCCGGACCAGCTCCTGAAAAGGCTAGATTCAGTGTCAGCGCGGGAAAATGGAAGAATCCGGGACAGTACCGGGAAAAGGTAGAATCCGTGCGAGTACCGAAAAACTGTCCGGACCAGCTCCTGAAAAGGCTAGATTCGGTGTCAGCGCGGGAAAATGGAAGAATCCGGGACAGTACCGGGAAAAGGTAGAATCCGTGCGAGTACCGAAAAACTGTTCGGACCAGTTCCTGAAAAGCCGAGAATCGGTGTCAGTGCGGGAAAATGGAAGAATCCGGGACAGTTCCGGGAAAAGGTAGAATCCGTGCGAGTACCGAAAAACTGTCCGGACCAGCTCCTGAAAAGGCTAGAATCGGTGTCAGCGCGGGAAAATGGAAGAATCCGGGACAGTACCGGGAAAAGGTAGAATCCGTGCGAGTACCGAAAAACTGTTCGGACCAGTTCCTGAAAAGCCGAGAATCGGTGTCAGTATCGAAAAATGGAAGAATCCGGGACAGTTCCGGGAAAAGGTAGAATCCGTGCGAGTACCGAAAAACTGTCCGGACCAGCTCCTGAAAAGGCTAGAATCGGTGTCAGCTCGGGAAAATGAAAGAATCCGGGACAGTTCCGGGAAAAGGTAGAATCCGTGCGTGTACCGAAAAACTGTCCGGACCAGCTCCTGAAAAGGCTAGAATCGGTGTCAGCGCGGGAAAATGGAAGAATCCGGGACAGTACCGGGAAAAGGTAGAATCCGTGCGAGTACCGAAAAACTGTTCGGACCAGTTCCTGAAAAGCCGAGAATCGGTGTCAGTGCGGGAAAATGGAAGAATCCGGGACAGTACCGGGAAAAGGTAGAATCCGTGCGAGTACCGAAAAACTGTTCGGACCAGTTCCTGAAAAGCCGAGAATCGGTGTCAGTGCGGGAAAATGGAAGAATCCGGGACAGTTCCGGGAAAAGGTAGAATCCGTGCGAGTACCGAAAAACTGTCCGGACCAGCTCCTGAAAAGTCTAGAATCGGTGTCAGCTCGGGAAAATGAAAGAATCCGGGACAGTTCCGGGAAAAGGTAGAATCCGTGCGAGTACCGAAAAACTGTCCGGACCAGCTCCTGAAAAGGCTAGAATCGGTGTCAGCGCGGGAAAATGGAAGAATCCGGGACAGTACCGGGAAAAGGTAGAATCCGTGCGAGTACCGAAAAACTGGTCGGACCAGCTCCTGAAAAGGCTAGAATCGGTGTCAGCGCGGGAAAATAGAAGAATCCGGGACAGTACCGGGAAAAGGTAGAATCCGTGCGAGTACCGAAAAACTGTTCGGACCAGTTCCTGAAAAGCCGAGAATCGGTGTCAGTGCGGGAAAATGGAAGAATCCGGGACAGTTCCGGGAAAAGGTAGAATCCGTGCGAGTACCGAAAAACTGTCCGGACCAGCTCCTGAAAAGGCTAGAATCGGTGTCAGCTCGGGAAAATGAAAGAATCCGGGACAGTTCCGGGAAAAGGTAGAATCCGTGCGAGTACCGAAAAACTGTCCGGACCAGCTCCTGAAAAGGCTAGAATCGGTGTCAGCGCGGGAAAATGGAAGAATCCGGGACAGTACCGGGAAAAGGTAGAATCCGTGCGAGTACCGAAAAACTGTTCGGACCAGTTCCTGAAAAGCCGAGAATCGGTGTCAGTGCGGGAAAATGGAAGAATCCGGGACAGTTCCGGGAAAAGGTAGAATCCGTGCGAGTACCGAAAAACTGTCCGGACCAGCTCCTGAAAAGGCTAGAATCAGTGTCAGCGCGGGAAAATGGAAGAATCCGGGACAGTACCGGGAAAAGGTAGAATTCTTGCGAGTACCGAAAAACTGTCCGGACCAGCTCCTGAAAAGGCTAGATTCGGTGTCAGCGCGGGAAAATGGAAGAATCCGGGACAGTACCGGGAAAAGGTAGAATCCGTGCGAGTACCGAAAAACTGTTCGGACCAGTTCCTGAAAAGCCGAGAATCGGTGTCAGTGCGGGAAAATGGAAGAATCCGGGACAGTTCCGGGAAAAGGTAGAATCCGTGCGAGTACCGAAAAACTGTCCGGACCAGCTCCTGAAAAGGCTAGAATCGGTGTCAGCGCGGGAAAATGGAAGAATCTGGGACAGTACCGGGAAAAGGTAGAATCCGTGCGAGTACCGAAAAACTGTTCGGACCAGTTCCTGAAAAGCCGAGAATCGGTGTCAGTATCGAAAAATGGAAGAATCCGGGACAGTTCCGGGAAAAGGTAGAATCCGTGCGAGTACCGAAAAACTGTCCGGACCAGCTCCTGAAAAGGCTAGAATCGGTGTCAGCTCGGGAAAATGAAAGAATCCGGGACAGTTCCGGGAAAAGGTAGAATCCGTGCGTGTACCGAAAAACTGTCCGGACCAGCTCCTGAAAAGGCTAGAATCGGTGTCAGCGCGGGAAAATGGAAGAATCCGGGACAGTACCGGGAAAAGGTAGAATCCGTGCGAGTACCGAAAAACTGTTCGGACCAGTTCCTGAAAAGCCGAGAATCGGTGTCAGTGCGGGAAAATGGAAGAATCCGGGACAGTACCGGGAAAAGGTAGAATCCGTGCGAGTACCGAAAAACTGTTCGGACCAGTTCCTGAAAAGCCGAGAATCGGTGTCAGTGCGGGAAAATGGAAGAATCCGGGACAGTTCCGGGAAAAGGTAGAATCCGTGCGAGTACCGAAAAACTGTCCGGACCAGCTCCTGAAAAGTCTAGAATCGGTGTCAGCTCGGGAAAATGAAAGAATCCGGGACAGTTCCGGGAAAAGGTAGAATCCGTGCGAGTACCGAAAAACTGTCCGGACCAGCTCCTGAAAAGGCTAGAATCGGTGTCAGCGCGGGAAAATGGAAGAATCCGGGACAGTACCGGGAAAAGGTAGAATCCGTGCGAGTACCGAAAAACTGGTCGGACCAGCTCCTGAAAAGGCTAGAATCGATGTCAGCGCGGGAAAATAGAAGAATCCGGGACAGTACCGGGAAAAGGTAGAATCCGTGCGAGTACCGAAAAACTGTCTGGACCAGCTCCTAAAAAGGCGAGAATCGGTGTCAGCGCAGGAAAATGGAAGAATCCGGGACAGTACCGGGAAAAGGTAGAATCCGTGCGAGTACCGAAAAACTGTTCGGACCAGTTCCTGAAAAGCCGAGAATCGGTGTCAGTGCGGGAAAATGGAAGAATCCGGGACAGTTCCGGGAAAAGGTAGAATCCGTGCGAGTACCGAAAAACTGTTCGGACCAGTTCCTGAAAAGCCGAGAATCGGTGTCAGTGCGGGAAAATGGAAGAATCCGGGACAGTTCCGGGAAAAGGTAGAATCCGTGCGAGTACCGAAAAACTGTCCGGACCAGCTCCTGAAAAGGCTAGAATCGGTGTCAGCTCGGGAAAATGAAAGAATCCGGGACAGTTCCGGGAAAAGGTAGAATCCGTGCGTGTACCGAAAAACTGTCCGGACCAGCTCCTGAAAAGGCTAGAATCGGTGTCAGCGCGGGAAAATGGAAGAATCCGGGACAGTACCGGGAAAAGGTAGAATCCGTGCGAGTACCGAAAAACTGTTCGGACCAGTTCCTGAAAAGCCGAGAATCGGTGTCAGGGCGGGAAAATGGAAGAATCCGGGACAGTACCGGGAAAAGGTAGAATCCGTGCGAGTACCGAAAAACTGTTCGGACCAGTTCCTGAAAAGCCGAGAATCGGTGTCAGTGCGGGAAAATGGAAGAATCCGGGACAGTTCCGGGAAAAGGTAGAATCCGTGCGAGTACCGAAAAACTGTCCGGACCAGCTCCTGAAAAGTCTAGAATCGGTGTCAGCTCGGGAAAATGAAAGAATCCGGGACAGTTCCGGGAAAAGGTAGAATCCGTGCGAGTACCGAAAAACTGTCCGGACCAGCTCCTGAAAAGGCTAGAATCGGTGTCAGCGCGGGAAAATGGAAGAATCCGGGACAGTACCGGGAAAAGGTAGAATCCGTGCGAGTACCGAAAAACTGGTCGGACCAGCTCCTGAAAAGGCTAGAATCGGTGTCAGTGCGGGAAAATGGAAGAATCCGGGACAGTTCCGGGAAAAGGTAGAATCCGTGCGAGTACCGAAAAACTGTCCGGACCAGCTCCTGAAAAGGCTAGAATCGGTGTCAGCGCGGGAAAATGGAAGAATCCGGGACAGTACCGGGAAAAGGTAGAATCCGTGCGAGTACCGAAAAACTGTTCGGACCAGTTCCTGAAAAGCCGAGAATCGGTGTCAGTGCGGGAAAATGGAAGAATCCGGGACAGTTCCGGGAAAAGGTAGAATCCGTGCGAGTACCGAAAAACTGTCCGGACCAGCTCCTGAAAAGGCTAGAATCGGTGTCAGCTCGGGAAAATGAAAGAATCCGGGACAGTTCCGGGAAAAGGTAGAATCCGTGCGTGTACCGAAAAACTGTCCGGACCAGCTCCTGAAAAGGCTAGAATCGGTGTCAGCGCGGGAAAATGGAAGAATCCGGGACAGTACCGGGAAAAGGTAGAATCCGTGCGAGTACCGAAAAACTGTTCGGACCAGTTCCTGAAAAGCCGAGAATCGGTGTCAGGGCGGGAAAATGGAAGAATCCGGGACAGTACCGGGAAAAGGTAGAATCCGTGCGAGTACCGAAAAACTGTTCGGACCAGTTCCTGAAAAGCCGAGAATCGGTGTCAGTGCGGGAAAATGGAAGAATCCGGGACAGTTCCGGGAAAAGGTAGAATCCGTGCGAGTACCGAAAAACTGTTCGGACCAGTTCCTGAAAAATCTAGAATCGTGGTCAGTATCGGAAAATGGAAGAATCGGGGACAGTACCGGGAAAAGGTAGAATCCGTGCGAGTACCGACAAACTGTCCGGACCAGCTCCTGAAAAGGCTAGAATCAGTGTCAGTGCGGGAAAATGGAAGAATCCGGGACAGTACCGGGAAAAGGTAGAATCCGTGCGAGTACCGAAAAACTGTTCGGACCAGTTCCTAAAAAGCCGAGAATCGGTGTCAGTGCGGGAAAATGGAAGAATCCGGGACAGTTCCGGGAAAAGGTAGAATCCGTGCGAGTACCGAAAAACTGTCCGGACCAGCTCCTGAAAAGGCTAGAATCGGTGTCAGCTCGGGAAAATGAAAGAATCCGGGACAGTTCCGGGAAAAGGTAGAATCCGTGCGAGTACCGAAAAACTGTCCGGACCAGCTCCTGAAAAGGCTAGAATCGGTGTCAGCGCGGGAAAATGGAAGAATCCGGGACAGTACCGGGAAAAGGTAGAATCCGTGCGAGTACCGAAAAACTGGTCGGACCAGCTCCTGAAAAGGCTAGAATCGGTGTCAGCGCGGGAAAATAGAAGAATCCGGGACAGTACCGGGAAAAGGTAGAATCCGTGCGAGTACCGAAAAACTGTCTGGACCAGCTCCTAAAAAGGCGAGAATCGGTGTCAGCGCGGGAAAATGGAAGAATCCGGGACACTACCGGGAAAAGGTAGAATCCGTGCGAGTACCGAAAAACTGTTCGGACCAGTTCCTGAAAAGCCGAGAATCGGTGTCAGGGCGGGAAAATGGAAGAATCCGGGACAGTACCGGGAAAAGGTAGAATCCGTGCGAGTACCGAAAAACTGTTCGGACCAGTTCCTGAAAAGCCGAGAATCGGTGTCAGTGCGGGAAAATGGAAGAATCCGGGACAGTTCCGGGAAAAGGTAGAATCCGTGCGAGTACCGAAAAACTGTTCGGACCAGTTCCTGAAAAATCTAGAATCGTGGTCAGTATCGGAAAATGGAAGAATCGGGGACAGTACCGGGAAAAGGTAGAATCCGTGCGAGTACCGACAAACTGTCCGGACCAGCTCCTGAAAAGGCTAGAATCAGTGTCAGTGCGGGAAAATGGAAGAATCCGGGACAGTACCGGGAAAAGGTAGAATCCGTGCGAGTACCGAAAAACTGTTCGGACCAGTTCCTGAAAAGCCGAGAATCGGTGTCAGTGCGGGAAAATGGAAGAATCCGGGACAGTTCCGGGAAAAGGTAGAATCCGTGCGAGTACCGAAAAACTGTCCGGACCAGCTCCTGAAAAGGCTAGAATCGGTGTCAGCTCGGGAAAATGAAAGAATCCGGGACAGTTCCGGGAAAAGGTAGAATCCGTGCGAGTACCGAAAAACTGTCCGGACCAGCTCCTGAAAAGGCTAGAATCGGTGTCAGCGCGGGAAAATGGAAGAATCCGGGACAGTACCGGGAAAAGGTAGAATCCGTGCGAGTACCGAAAAACTGGTCGGACCAGCTCCTGAAAAGGCTAGAATCGGTGTCAGCGCGGGAAAATAGAAGAATCCGGGACAGTACCGGGAAAAGGTAGAATCCGTGCGAGTACCGAAAAACTGTCTGGACCAGCTCCTAAAAAGGCGAGAATCGGTGTCAGCGCGGGAAAATGGAAGAATCCGGGACACTACCGGGAAAAGGTAGAATCCGTGCGAGTACCGAAAAACTGTTCGGACCAGTTCCTGAAAAGCCGAGAATCGGTGTCAGTATCGAAAAATGGAAGAATCCGGGACAGTTCCGGGAAAAGGTAGAATCCGTGCGAGTACCGAAAAACTGTCCGGACCAGCTCCTGAAAAGGCTAGAATCGGTGTCAGCTCGGGAAAATGAAAGAATCCGGGACAGTTCCGGGAAAAGGTAGAATCCGTGCGAGTACCGAAAAACTGTCCGGACCAGCTCCTGAAAAGGCTAGAATCGGTGTCAGCGCGGGAAAATGGAAGAATCCGGGACAGTACCGGGAAAAGGTAGAATCCGTGCGAGTACCGAAAAACTGGTCGGACCAGCTCCTGAAAAGGCTAGAATCGGTGTCAGTGCGGGAAAATGGAAGAATCCGGGACAGTTCCGGGAAAAGGTAGAATCCGTGCGAGTACCGAAAAACTGTCCGGACCAGCTCCTGAAAAGGCTAGAATCGGTGTCAGCGCGGGAAAATGGAAGAATCCGGGACAGTACCGGGAAAAGGTAGAATCCGTGCGAGTACCGAAAAACTGTTCGGACCAGTTCCTGAAAAGCCGAGAATCGGTGTCAGTGCGGGAAAATGGAAGAATCCGGGACAGTTCCGGGAAAAGGTAGAATCCGTGCGAGTACCGAAAAACTGTCCGGACCAGCTCCTGAAAAGTCTAGAATCGGTGTCAGCTCGGGAAAATGAAAGAATCCGGGACAGTTCCGGGAAAAGGTAGAATCCGTGCGAGTACCGAAAAACTGTCCGGACCAGCTCCTGAAAAGGCTAGAATCGGTGTCAGCGCGGGAAAATGGAAGAATCCGGGACAGTACCGGGAAAAGGTAGAATCCGTGCGAGTACCGAAAAACTGGTCGGACCAGCTCCTGAAAAGGCTAGAATCGGTGTCAGTGCGGGAAAATGGAAGAATCCGGGACAGTTCCGGGAAAAGGTAGAATCCGTGCGAGTACCGAAAAACTGTCCGGACCAGCTCCTGAAAAGGCTAGAATCGGTGTCAGCGCGGGAAAATGGAAGAATCCGGGACAGTACCGGGAAAAGGTAGAATCCGTGCGAGTACCGAAAAACTGTTCGGACCAGTTCCTGAAAAGCCGAGAATCGGTGTCAGTGCGGGAAAATGGAAGAATCCGGGACAGTTCCGGGAAAAGGTAGAATCCGTGCGAGTACCGAAAAACTGTCCGGACCAGCTCCTGAAAAGGCTAGAATCGGTGTCAGCTCGGGAAAATGAAAGAATCCGGGACAGTTCCGGGAAAAGGTAGAATCCGTGCGTGTACCGAAAAACTGTCCGGACCAGCTCCTGAAAAGGCTAGAATCGGTGTCAGCGCGGGAAAATGGAAGAATCCGGGACAGTACCGGGAAAAGGTAGAATCCGTGCGAGTACCGAAAAACTGTTCGGACCAGTTCCTGAAAAGCCGAGAATCGGTGTCAGGGCGGGAAAATGGAAGAATCCGGGACAGTACCGGGAAAAGGTAGAATCCGTGCGAGTACCGAAAAACTGTTCGGACCAGTTCCTGAAAAGCCGAGAATCGGTGTCAGTGCGGGAAAATGGAAGAATCCGGGACAGTTCCGGGAAAAGGTAGAATCCGTGCGAGTACCGAAAAACTGTCCGGACCAGCTCCTGAAAAGTCTAGAATCGGTGTCAGCTCGGGAAAATGAAAGAATCCGGGACAGTTCCGGGAAAAGGTAGAATCCGTGCGAGTACCGAAAAACTGTCCGGACCAGCTCCTGAAAAGGCTAGAATCGGTGTCAGCGCGGGAAAATGGAAGAATCCGGGACAGTACCGGGAAAAGGTAGAATCCGTGCGAGTACCGAAAAACTGGTCGGACCAGCTCCTGAAAAGGCTAGAATCGGTGTCAGCGCGGGAAAATAGAAGAATCCGGGACAGTACCGGGAAAAGGTAGAATCCGTGCGAGTACCGAAAAACTGTCTGGACCAGCTCCTAAAAAGGCGAGAATCGGTGTCAGCGCGGGAAAATGGAAGAATCCGGGACAGTACCGGGAAAAGGTAGAATCCGTGCGAGTACCGAAAAACTGTTCGGACCAGTTCCTGAAAAGCCGAGAATCGGTGTCAGTGCGGGAAAATGGAAGAATCCGGGACAGTTCCGGGAAAAGGTAGAATCCGTGCGAGTACCGAAAAACTGTTCGGACCAGTTCCTGAAAAATCTAGAATCGTGGTCAGTATCGGAAAATGGAAGAATCGGGGACAGTACCGGGAAAAGGTAGAATCCCTATGAGTACCGAAAAACTGTTCGGACCAGTTCCTGAAAAGCCGAGAATCGGTGTCAGTGCGGGAAAATGGAAGAATCCGGGACAGTTCCGGGAAAAGGTAGAATCCGTGCGAGTACCGAAAAACTGTCCGGACCAGCTCCTGAAAAGGCTAGAATCGGTGTCAGCGCGGGAAAATGGAAGAATCCGGGACAGTACCGGGAAAAGGTAGAATCCGTGCGAGTACCGAAAAACTGTCCGGACCAGCTCCTGAAAAGGCTAGATTCGGTGTCAGCGCGGGAAAATGGAAGAATCCGGGACAGTACCGGGAAAAGGTAGAATCCGTGCGAGTACCGAAAAACTGTTCGGACCAGTTCCTGAAAAGCCGAGAATCGGTGTCAGTGCGGGAAAATGGAAGAATCCGGGACAGTTCCGGGAAAAGGTAGAATCCGTGCGAGTACCGAAAAACTGTCCGGACCAGCTCCTGAAAAGGCTAGAATCGGTGTTAGCGCGGGAAAATGGAAGAATCCGGGACAGTACCGGGAAAAGGTAGAATCCGTGCTAGTACCGAAAAACTGTTCGGACCAGTTCCTGAAAAGCCGAGAATCGGTGTCAGTATCGAAAAATGGAAGAATCCGGGACAGTTCCGGGAAAAGGTAGAATCCGTGCGAGTACCGAAAAACTGTCCGGACCAGCTCCTGAAAAGGCTAGAATCGGTGTCAGCTCGGGAAAATGAAAGAATCCGGGACAGTTCCGGGAAAAGGTAGAATCCGTGCGTGTACCGAAAAACTGTCCGGACCAGCTCCTGAAAAGGCTAGAATCGGTGTCAGCGCGGGAAAATGGAAGAATCCGGGACAGTACCGGGAAAAGGTAGAATCCGTGCGAGTACCGAAAAACTGTTCGGACCAGTTCCTGAAAAGCCGAGAATCGGTGTCAGTGCGGGAAAATGGAAGAATCCGGGACAGTACCGGGAAAAGGTAGAATCCGTGCGAGTACCGAAAAACTGTTCGGACCAGTTCCTGAAAAGCCGAGAATCGGTGTCAGTGCGGGAAAATGGAAGAATCCGGGACAGTTCCGGGAAAAGGTAGAATCCGTGCGAGTACCGAAAAACTGTCCGGACCAGCTCCTGAAAAGTCTAGAATCGGTGTCAGCTCGGGAAAATGAAAGAATCCGGGACAGTTCCGGGAAAAGGTAGAATCCGTGCGTGTACCGAAAAACTGTCCGGACCAGCTCCTGAAAAGGCTAGAATCGGTGTCAGCGCGGGAAAATGGAAGAATCCGGGACAGTACCGGGAAAAGGTAGAATCCGTGCGAGTACCGAAAAACTGTTCGGACCAGTTCCTGAAAAGCCGAGAATCGGTGTCAGTGCGGGAAAATGGAAGAATCCGGGACAGTACCGGGAAAAGGTAGAATCCGTGCGAGTACCGAAAAACTGTTCGGACCAGTTCCTGAAAAGCCGAGAATCGGTGTCAGTGCGGGAAAATGGAAGAATCCGGGACAGTTCCGGGAAAAGGTAGAATCCGTGCGAGTACCGAAAAACTGTCCGGACCAGCTCCTGAAAAGTCTAGAATCGGTGTCAGCTCGGGAAAATGAAAGAATCCGGGACAGTTCCGGGAAAAGGTAGAATCCGTGTGAGTACCGAAAAACTGTCCGGACCAGCTCCTGAAAAGGCTAGAATCGGTGTCAGCGCGGGAAAATGGAAGAATCCGGGACAGTACCGGGAAAAGGTAGAATCCGTGCGAGTACCGAAAAACTGGTCGGACCAGCTCCTGAAAAGGCTAGAATCGGTGTCAGCGCGGGAAAATAGAAGAATCCGGGACAGTACCGGGAAAAGGTAGAATCCGTGCGAGTACCGAAAAACTGTCTGGACCAGCTCCTAAAAAGGCGAGAATCGGTGTCAGCGCGGGAAAATGGAAGAATCCGGGACACTACCGGGAAAAGGTAGAATCCGTGCGAGTACCGAAAAACTGTTCGGACCAGTTCCTGAAAAGCCGAGAATCGGTGTCAGTGCGGGAAAATGGAAGAATCCGGGACAGTTCCGGGAAAAGGTAGAATCCGTGCGAGTACCGAAAAACTGTTCGGACCAGTTCCTGAAAAATCTAGAATCGTGGTCAGTATCGGAAAATGGAAGAATCGGGGACAGTACCGGGAAAAGGTAGAATCCCTGCGAGTACCGAAAAACTGTTCGGACCAGTTCCTGAAAAGCCGAGAATCGGTGTCAGTGCGGGAAAATGGAAGAATCCGGGACAGTTCCGGGAAAAGGTAGAATCCGTGCGAGTACCGAAAAACTGTCCGGACCAGCTCCTGAAAAGGCTAGAATCGGTGTCAGCGCGGGAAAATGGAAGAATCGGGGACAGTACCGGGAAAAGGTAGAATCCGTGCGAGTACCGAAAAACTGTCCGGACCAGCTCCTGAAAAGGCTAGATTCGGTGTCAGCGCGGGAAAATGGAAGAATCCGGGACAGTACCGGGAAAAGGTAGAATCCGTGCGAGTACCGAAAAACTGTTCGGACCAGTTCCTGAAAAGCCGAGAATCGGTGTCAGTGCGGGAAAATGGAAGAATCCGGGACAGTTCCGGGAAAAGGTAGAATCCGTGCGAGTACCGAAAAACTGTCCGGACCAGCTCCTGAAAAGGCTAGAATCGGTGTCAGCGCGGGAAAATGGAAGAATCCGGGACAGTACCGGGAAAAGGTAGAATCCGTGCGAGTACCGAAAAACTGTTCGGACCAGTTCCTGAAAAGCCGAGAATCGGTGTCAGTATCGAAAAATGGAAGAATCCGGGACAGTTCCGGGAAAAGGTAGAATCCGTGCGAGTACCGAAAAACTGTCCGGACCAGCTCCTGAAAAGGCTAGAATCGGTGTCAGCTCGGGAAAATGAAAGAATCCGGGACAGTTCCGGGAAAAGGTAGAATCCGTGCGTGTACCGAAAAACTGTCCGGACCAGCTCCTGAAAAGGCTAGAATCGGTGTCAGCGCGGGAAAATGGAAGAATCCGGGACAGTACCGGGAAAAGGTAGAATCCGTGCGAGTACCGAAAAACTGTTCGGACCAGTTCCTGAAAAGCCGAGAATCGGTGTCAGTGCGGGAAAATGGAAGAATCCGGGACAGTTCCGGGAAAAGGTAGAATCCGTGCGAGTACCGAAAAACTGTCCGGACCAGCTCCTGAAAAGGCTAGAATCGGTGTTAGCGCGGGAAAATGGAAGAATCCGGGACAGTACCGGGAAAAGGTAGAATCCGTGCTAGTACCGAAAAACTGTTCGGACCAGTTCCTGAAAAGCCGAGAATCGGTGTCAGTATCGAAAAATGGAAGAATCCGGGACAGTTCCGGGAAAAGGTAGAATCCGTGCGAGTACCGAAAAACTGTCCGGACCAGCTCCTGAAAAGGCTAGAATCGGTGTCAGCTCGGGAAAATGAAAGAATCCGGGACAGTTCCGGGAAAAGGTAGAATCCGTGCGTGTACCGAAAAACTGTCCGGACCAGCTCCTGAAAAGGCTAGAATCGGTGTCAGCGCGGGAAAATGGAAGAATCCGGGACAGTACCGAGAAAAGGTAGAATCCGTGCGAGTACCGAAAAACTGTTCGGACCAGTTCCTGAAAAGCCGAGAATCGGTGTCAGTGCGGGAAAATGGAAGAATCCGGGACAGTACCGGGAAAAGGTAGAATCCGTGCGAGTACCGAAAAACTGTTCGGACCAGTTCCTGAAAAGCCGAGAATCGGTGTCAGTGCGGGAAAATGGAAGAATCCGGGACAGTTCCGGGAAAAGGTAGAATCCGTGCGAGTACCGAAAAACTGTCCGGACCAGCTCCTGAAAAGTCTAGAATCGGTGTCAGCTCGGGAAAATGAAAGAATCCGGGACAGTTCCGGGAAAAGGTAGAATCCGTGCGTGTACCGAAAAACTGTCCGGACCAGCTCCTGAAAAGGCTAGAATCGGTGTCAGCGCGGGAAAATGGAAGAATCCGGGACAGTACCGGGAAAAGGTAGAATCCGTGCGAGTACCGAAAAACTGTTCGGACCAGTTCCTGAAAAGCCGAGAATCGGTGTCAGTGCGGGAAAATGGAAGAATCCGGGACAGTACCGGGAAAAGGTAGAATCCGTGCGAGTACCGAAAAACTGTTCGGACCAGTTCCTGAAAAGCCGAGAATCGGTGTCAGTGCGGGAAAATGGAAGAATCCGGGACAGTTCCGGGAAAAGGTAGAATCCGTGCGAGTACCGAAAAACTGTCCGGACCAGCTCCTGAAAAGTCTAGAATCGGTGTCAGCTCGGGAAAATGAAAGAATCCGGGACAGTTCCGGGAAAAGGTAGAATCCGTGCGAGTACCGAAAAACTGTCCGGACCAGCTCCTGAAAAGGCTAGAATCGGTGTCAGCGCGGGAAAATGGAAGAATCCGGGACAGTACCGGGAAAAGGTAGAATCCGTGCGAGTACCGAAAAACTGGTCGGACCAGCTCCTGAAAAGGCTAGAATCGGTGTCAGCGCGGGAAAATAGAAGAATCCGGGACAGTACCGGGAAAAGGTAGAATCCGTGCGAGTACCGAAAAACTGTCTGGACCAGCTCCTAAAAAGGCGAGAATCGGTGTCAGCGCGGGAAAATGGAAGAATCCGGGACAGTACCGGGAAAAGGTAGAATCCGTGCGAGTACCGACAAACTGTTCGGACCAGTTCCTGAAAAGCCGAGAATCGGTGTCAGTGCGGGAAAATGGAAGAATCCGGGACAGTTCCGGGAAAAGGTAGAATCCGTGCGAGTACCGAAAAACTGTTCGGACCAGTTCCTGAAAAGCCGAGAATCGGTGTCAGTGCGGGAAAATGGAAGAATCCGGGACAGTTCCGGGAAAAGGTAGAATCCGTGCGAGTACCGAAAAACTGTTCGGACCAGTTCCTGAAAAATCTAGAATCGTGGTCAGTATCGGAAAATGGAAGAATCGGGGACAGTACCGGGAAAAGGTAGAATCCCTGCGAGTACCGAAAAACTGTTCGGACCAGTTCCTGAAAAGCCGAGAATCGGTGTCAGTGCGGGAAAATGGAAGAATCCGGGACAGTTCCGGGAAAAGGTAGAATCCGTGCGAGTACCGAAAAACTGTCCGGACCAGCTCCTGAAAAGGCTAGAATCGGTGTCAGCGCGGGAAAATGGAAGAATCCGGGACAGTACCGGGAAAAGGTAGAATCCGTGCGAGTACCGAAAAACTGTCCGGACCAGCTCCTGAAAAGGCTAGATTCGGTGTCAGCGCGGGAAAATGGAAGAATCCGGGACAGTACCGGGAAAAGGTAGAATCCGTGCGAGTACCGAAAAACTGTTCGGACCAGTTCCTGAAAAGCCGAGAATCGGTGTCAGTGCGGGAAAATGGAAGAATCCGGGACAGTTCCGGGAAAAGGTAGAATCCGTGCGAGTACCGAAAAACTGTCCGGACCAGCTCCTGAAAAGGCTAGAATCGGTGTCAGCTCGGGAAAATGAAAGAATCCGGGACAGTTCCGGGAAAAGGTAGAATCCGTGCGTGTACCGAAAAACTGTCCGGACCAGCTCCTGAAAAGGCTAGAATCGGTGTCAGCGCGGGAAAATGGAAGAATCCGGGACAGTACCGGGAAAAGGTAGAATCCGTGCGAGTACCGAAAAACTGTTCGGACCAGTTCCTGAAAAGCCGAGAATCGGTGTCAGTGCGGGAAAATGGAAGAATCCGGGACAGTACCGGGAAAAGGTAGAATCCGTGCGAGTACCGAAAAACTGTTCGGACCAGTTCCTGAAAAGCCGAGAATCGGTGTCAGTGCGGGAAAATGGAAGAATCCGGGACAGTTCCGGGAAAAGGTAGAATCCGTGCGAGTACCGAAAAACTGTCCGGACCAGCTCCTGAAAAGTCTAGAATCGGTGTCAGCTCGGGAAAATGAAAGAATCCGGGACAGTTCCGGGAAAAGGTAGAATCCGTGCGTGTACCGAAAAACTGTCCGGACCAGCTCCTGAAAAGGCTAGAATCGGTGTCAGCGCGGGAAAATGGAAGAATCCGGGACAGTACCGGGAAAAGGTAGAATCCGTGCGAGTACCGAAAAACTGTTCGGACCAGTTCCTGAAAAGCCGAGAATCGGTGTCAGTGCGGGAAAATGGAAGAATCCGGGACAGTACCGGGAAAAGGTAGAATCCGTGCGAGTACCGAAAAACTGTTCGGACCAGTTCCTGAAAAGCCGAGAATCGGTGTCAGTGCGGGAAAATGGAAGAATCCGGGACAGTTCCGGGAAAAGGTAGAATCCGTGCGAGTACCGAAAAACTGTCCGGACCAGCTCCTGAAAAGTCTAGAATCGGTGTCAGCTCGGGAAAATGAAAGAATCCGGGACAGTTCCGGGAAAAGGTAGAATCCGTGCGAGTACCGAAAAACTGTCCGGACCAGCTCCTGAAAAGGCTAGAATCGGTGTCAGCGCGGGAAAATGGAAGAATCCGGGACAGTACCGGGAAAAGGTAGAATCCGTGCGAGTACCGAAAAACTGGTCGGACCAGCTCCTGAAAAGGCTAGAATCGGTGTCAGCGCGGGAAAATAGAAGAATCCGGGACAGTACCGGGAAAAGGTAGAATCCGTGCGAGTACCGAAAAACTGTCTGGACCAGCTCCTAAAAAGGCGAGAATCGGTGTCAGCGCGGGAAAATGGAAGAATCCGGGACAGTACCGGGAAAAGGTAGAATCCGTGCGAGTACCGAAAAACTGTTCGGACCAGTTCCTGAAAAGCCGAGAATCGGTGTCAGTGCGGGAAAATGGAAGAATCCGGGACAGTTCCGGGAAAAGGTAGAATCCGTGCGAGTACCGAAAAACTGTTCGGACCAGTTCCTGAAAAATCTAGAATCGTGGTCAGTATCGGAAAATGGAAGAATCGGGGACAGTACCGGGAAAAGGTAGAATCCCTGCGAGTACCGAAAAACTGTTCGGACCAGTTCCTGAAAAGCCGAGAATCGGTGTCAGTGCGGGAAAATGGAAGAATCCGGGACAGTTCCGGGAAAAGGTAGAATCCGTGCGAGTACCGAAAAACTGTCCGGACCAGCTCCTGAAAAGGCTAGAATCGGTGTCAACGCGGGAAAATGGAAGAATCCGGGACAGTACCGGGAAAAGGTAGAATCCGTGCGAGTACCGAAAAACTGTCCGGACCAGCTCCTGAAAAGGCTAGATTCGGTGTCAGCGCGGGAAAATGGAAGAATCCGGGACAGTACCGGGAAAAGGTAGAATCCGTGCGAGTACCGAAAAACTGTTCGGACCAGTTCCTGAAAAGCCGAGAATCGGTGTCAGTGCGGGAAAATGGAAGAATCCGGGACAGTTCCGGGAAAAGGTAGAATCCGTGCGAGTACCGAAAAACTGTCCGGACCAGCTCCTGAAAAGGCTAGAATCGGTGTCAGCGCGGGAAAATGGAAGAATCCGGGACAGTACCGGGAAAAGGTAGAATCCGTGCGAGTACCGAAAAACTGTTCGGACCAGTTCCTGAAAAGCCGAGAATCGGTGTCAGTATCGAAAAATGGAAGAATCCGGGACAGTTCCGGGAAAAGGTAGAATCCGTGCGAGTACCGAAAAACTGTCCGGACCAGCTCCTGAAAAGGCTAGAATCGGTGTCAGCTCGGGAAAATGAAAGAATCCGGGACAGTTCCGGGAAAAGGTAGAATCCGTGCGTGTACCGAAAAACTGTCCGGACCAGCTCCTGAAAAGGCTAGAATCGGTGTCAGCGCGGGAAAATGGAAGAATCCGGGACAGTACCGGGAAAAGGTAGAATCCGTGCGAGTACCGAAAAACTGTTCGGACCAGTTCCTGAAAAGCCGAGAATCGGTGTCAGTGCGGGAAAATGGAAGAATCCGGGACAGTACCGGGAAAAGGTAGAATCAGTGCGAGTACCGAAAAACTGTTCGGACCAGTTCCTGAAAAGCCGAGAATCGGTGTCAGTGCGGGAAAATGGAAGAATCCGGGACAGTTCAGGGAAAAGGTAGAATCCGTGCGAGTACCGAAAAACTGTCCGGACCAGCTCCTGAAAAGTCTAGAATCGGTGTCAGCTCGGGAAAATGAAAGAATCCGGGACAGTTCCGGGAAAAGGTAGAATCCGTGCGAGTACCGAAAAACTGTCCGGACCAGCTCCTGAAAAGGCTAGAATCGGTGTCAGCGCGGGAAAATGGAAGAATCCGGGACAGTACCGGGAAAAGGTAGAATCCGTGCGAGTACCGAAAAACTGGTCGGACCAGCTCCTGAAAAGGCTAGAATCGGTGTCAGCGCGGGAAAATAGAAGAATCCGGGACAGTACCGGGAAAAGGTAGAATCCGTGCGAGTACCGAAAAACTGTCTGGACCAGCTCCTAAAAAGGCGAGAATCGGTGTCAGCGCGGGAAAATGGAAGAATCCGGGACAGTACCGGGAAAAGGTAGAATCCGTGCGAGTACCGAAAAACTGTTCGGACCAGTTCCTGAAAAGCCGAGAATCGGTGTCAGTGCGGGAAAATGGAAGAATCCGGGACAGTTCCGGGAAAAGGTAGAATCCGTGCGAGTACCGAAAAACTGTTCGGACCAGTTCCTGAAAAATCTAGAATCGTGGTCAGTATCGGAAAATGGAAGAATCGGGGACAGTACCGGGAAAAGGTAGAATCCGTGCGAGTACCGAAAAACTGTTCGGACCAGCTCCTGAAAAGGCTAGATTCGGTGTCAGCGCGGGAAAATGGAAGAATCCGGGACAGTACCGGGAAAAGGTAGAATCCGTGCGAGTACCGAAAAACTGTTCGGACCAGTTCCTGAAAAGCCGAGAATCGGTGTCAGTGCGGGAAAATGGAAGAATCCGGGACAGTTCCGGGAAAAGGTAGAATCCGTGCGAGTACCAAAAAACTGTCCGGACCAGCTCCTGAAAAGGCTAGAATCGGTGTCAGCAAGGGGAAAATGGAAGAATCCGGGACAGTACCGGGAAAAGGTAGAATCCGTGCGAGTACCGAAAAACTGTCCGGACCAGCTCCTGAAAAGGCTAGATTCGGTGTCAGCGCGGGAAAATGGAAGAATCCGGGACAGTACCGGGAAAAGGTAGAATCCGTGCGAGTACCGAAAAACTGTTCGGACCAGTTCCTGAAAAGCCGAGAATCGGTGTCAGTGCGGGAAAATGGAAGAATCCGGGACAGTTCCGGGAAAAGGTAGAATCCGTGCGAGTACCGAAAAACTGTCCGGACCAGCTCCTGAAAAGGCTAGAATCGGTGTCAGCGCGGGAAAATGGAAGAATCCGGGACAGTACCGGGAAACGGTAGAATCCGTGCGAGTACCGAAAAACTGTTCGGACCAGTTCCTGAAAAGCCGAGAATCGGTGTCAGTGCGGGAAAATGGAAGAATCCGGGACAGTTCCGGGAAAAGGTAGAATCCGTGCGAGTACCGAAAAACTGTCCGGACCAGCTCCTGAAAAGGCTAGAATCGGTGTCAGCTCGGGAAAATGAAAGAATCCGGGACAGTTCCGGGAAAAGGTAGAATCCGTGCGAGTACCGAAAAACTGTCCGGACCAGCTCCTGAAAAGGCTAGAATCGGTGTCAGCGCGGGAAAATGGAAGAATCCGGGACAGTACCGGGAAAAGGTAGAATCCGTGCGAGTACCGAAAAACTGTTCGGACCAGTTCCTGAAAAGCCGAGAATCGGTGTCAGTGCGGGAAAATGGAAGAATCCGGGACAGTTCCGGGAAAAGGTAGAATCCGTGCGTGTACCGAAAAACTGTCCGGACCAGCTCCTGAAAAGGCTAGAATCGGTGTCAGCGCGGGAAAATGGAAGAATCCGGGACAGTACCGGGAAAAGGTTGAATCCGTGCGAGTACCGAAAAACTGTTCGGACCAGTTCCTGAAAAGCCGAGAATCGGTGTCAGTGCGGGAAAATGGAAGAATCCGGGACAGTACCGGGAAAAGGTAGAATCCGTGCGAGTACCGAAAAACTGTTCGGACCAGTTCCTGAAAAGCCGAGAATCGGTGTCAGTGCGGGAAAATGGAAGAATCCGGGACAGTTCCGGGAAAAGGTAGAATCCGTGCGAGTACCGAAAAACTGTCCGGACCAGCTCCTGAAAAGGCTAGATTCGGTGTCAGCGCGGGAAAATGGAAGAATCCGGGACAGTACCGGGAAAAGGTAGAATCCGTGCGAGTACCGAAAAACTGTCCGGACCAGCTCCTGAAAAGGCTAGAATCGGTGTCAGCGCGGGAAAATGGAAGAATCCGGGACAGTACCGGGAAAAGGTAGAATCCGTGCGAGTACCGAAAAACTGTTCGGACCAGTTCCTGAAAAGCCGAGAATCGGTGTCAGTGCGGGAAAATGGAAGAATCCGGGACAGTTCCGGGAAAAGGTAGAATCCGTGCGAGTACCAAAAAACTGTCCGGACCAGCTCCTGAAAAGGCTAGAATCGGTGTCAGCAAGGGGAAAATGGAAGAATCCGGGACAGTACCGGGAAAAGGTAGAATCCGTGCGAGTACCGAAAAACTGTCCGGACCAGCTCCTGAAAAGGCTAGATTCGGTGTCAGCGCGGGAAAATGGAAGAATCCGGGACAGTACCGGGAAAAGGTAGAATCCGTGCGAGTACCGAAAAACTGTTCGGACCAATTCCTGAAAAGCCGAGAATCGGTGTCAGTGCGGGAAAATGGAAGAATCCGGGACAGTTCCGGGAAAAGGTAGAATCCGTGCGAGTACCGAAAAACTGTCCGGACCAGCTCCTGAAAAGGCTAGAATCGGTGTCAGCGCGGGAAAATGGAAGAATCCGGGACAGTACCGGGAAAAGGTAGAATCCGTGCGAGTACCGAAAAACTGTTCGGACCAGTTCCTGAAAAGCCGAGAATCGGTGTCAGTGCGGGAAAATGGAAGAATCCGGGACAGTTCCGGGAAAAGGTAGAATCCGTGCGAGTACCGAAAAACTGTCCGGACCAGCTCCTGAAAAGGCTAGAATCGGTGTCAGCTCGGGAAAATGAAAGAATCCGGGACAGTTCCGGGAAAAGGTAGAATCCGTGCGAGTACCGAAAAACTGTCCGGACCAGCTCCTGAAAAGGCTAGAATCGGTGTCAGCGCGGGAAAATGGAAGAATCCGGGACAGTACCGGGAAAAGGTAGAATCCGTGCGAGTACCGAAAAACTGGTCGGACCAGCTCCTGAAAAGGCTAGAATCGGTGTCAGCGCGGGAAAATAGAAGAATCCGGGACAGTACCGGGAAAAGGTAGAATCCGTGCGAGTACCGAAAAACTGTCCGGACCAGCTCCTAAAAAGGCGAGAATCGGTGTCAGCGCGGGAAAATGGAAGAATCCGGGACAGTACCGGGAAAAGGTAGAATCCGTGCGAGTACCGAAAAACTGTTCGGACCAGTTCCTGAAAAGCCGAGAATCGGTGTCAGTGCGGGAAAATGGAAGAATCCGGGACAGTTCCGGGAAAATGTAGAATCCGTGCGAGTACCGAAAAACTGTTCGGACCAGTTCCTGAAAAATCTAGAATCGTGGTCAGTATCGGAAAATGGAAGAATCGGGGACAGTACCGGGAAAAGGTAGAATCCGTGCGAGTACCGAAAAACTGTTCGGACCAGCTCCTGAAAAGGCTAGATTCGGTGTCAGCGCGGGAAAATGGAAGAATCCGGGACAGTACCGGGAAAAGGTAGAATCCGTGCGAGTACCGAAAAACTGTTCGGACCAGTTCCTGAAAAGCCGAGAATCGGTGTCAGTGCGGGAAAATGGAAGAATCCGGGACAGTTCCGGGAAAAGGTAGAATCCGTGCGAGTATCGAAAAACTGTCCGGACCAGCTCCTGAAAAGGCTAGAATCGGTGTCAGCGCGGGAAAATGGAAGAATCCGGAACAGTACCGGGAAAAGGTAGAATCCGTGCGAGTACCGAAAAACTGTCCGGACCAGCTCCTGAAAAGGCTAGAATCGGTGTCAGCTCGGGAAAATGAAAGAATCCGGGACAGTTCCGGGAAAAGGTAGAATCCGTGCGAGTACCGAAAAACTGGTCGGACCAGCTCCTGAAAAGGCTAGAATCGGTGTCAGCGCGGGAAAATAGAAGAATCCGGGACAGTACCGGGAAAAGGTAGAATCCGTGCGAGTACCGAAAAACTGTCCGGACCAGCTCCTAAAAAGGCGAGAATCGGTGTCAGCGCGGGAAAATGGAAGAATCCGGGACAGTACCGGGAAAAGGTAGAATCCGTGCGAGTACCGAAAAACTGTTCGGACCAGTTCCTGAAAAGCCGAGAATCGGTGTCAGTGCGGGAAAATGGAAGAATCCGGGACAGTTCCGGGAAAAGGTAGAATCCGTGCGAGTACCGAAAAACTGTCCGGACCAGCTCCTGAAAAGGCTAGAATCGGTGTCAGCTCGGGAAAATGAAAGAATCCGGGACAGTTCCGGGAAAAGGTAGAATCCGTGCGAGTACCGAAAAACTGTCCGGACCAGATCCTGAAAAGGCTAGAATCGGTGTCAGCGCGGGAAAATGGAAGAATCCGGGACAGTACCGGGAAAAGGTAGAATCCGTGCGAGTACCGAAAAACTGTTCGGACCAGTTCCTGAAAAGCCGAGAATCGGTGTCAGTGCGGGAAAATGGAAGAATCCGGGACAGTACCGGGAAAAGGTAGAATCCGTGCGAGTACCGAAAAACTGTTCGGACCAGTTCCTTAAAAGCCGAGAATCGGTGTCAGTGCGGGAAAATGGAAGAATCCGGGACAGTTCCGGGAAAAGGTAGAATCCGTGCGAGTACCGAAAAACTGTCCGGACCAGCTCCTGAAAAGGCTAGAATCGGTGTCAGCTCGGGAAAATGAAAGAATCCGGGACAGTTCCGGGAAAAGGTAGAATCCGTGCGAGTACCGAAAAACTGTCCGGACCAGCTCCTGAAAAGGCTAGAATCGGTGTCAGCGCGGGAAAATGGAAGAATCCGGGACAGTACCGGGAAAAGGTAGAATCCGTGCGAGTACCGAAAAACTGGTCGGACCAGCTCCTGAAAAGGCTAGAATCGGTGTCAGCGCGGGAAAATAGAAGAATCCGGGACAGTACCGGGAAAAGGTAGAATCCGTGCGAGTACCGAAAAACTGTCCGGACCAGCTCCTAAAAAGGCGAGAATCGGTGTCAGCGCGGGAAAATGGAAGAATCCGGGACAGTACCGGGAAAAGGTAGAATCCGTGCGAGTACCGAAAAACTGTTCGGACCAGTTCCTGAAAAGCCGAGAATCGGTGTCAGTGCGGGAAAATGGAAGAATCCGGGACAGTTCCGGGAAAAGGTAGAATCCGTGCGAGCACCGAAAAACTGTTCGGACCAGTTCCTGAAAAATCTAGAATCGTGGTCAGTATCGGAAAATGGAAGAATCGGGGACAGTACCGGGAAAAGGTAGAATCCGTGCGAGTACCGAAAAACTGTTCGGACCAGCTCCTGAAAAGGCTAGATTCGGTGTCAGCGCGGGGAAAATGGAAGAATCCGGGACAGTACCGGGAAAAGGTAGAATCCGTGCGAGTACCGAAAAACTGTTCGGACCAGTTCCTGAAAAGCCGAGAATCGGTGTCAGTGCGGGAAAATGGAAGAATCCGGGACAGTTCCGGGAAAAGGTAGAATCCGTGCGAGTATCGAAAAACTGTCCGGACCAGCTCCTGAAAAGGCTAGAATCGGTGTCAGCGCGGGAAAATGGAAGAATCCGGAACAGTACCGGGAAAAGGTAGAATCCGTGCGAGTACCGAAAAACTGTCCGGACCAGCTCCTGAAAAGGCTAGAATCGGTGTCAGCTCGGGAAAATGAAAGAATCCGGGACAGTTCCGGGAAAAGGTAGAATCCGTGCGAGTACCGAAAAACTGGTCGGACCAGCTCCTGAAAAGGCTAGAATCGGTGTCAGCGCGGGAAAATAGAAGAATCCGGGACAGTACCGGGAAAAGGTAGAATCCGTGCGAGTACCGAAAAACTGTCCGGACCAGCTCCTAAAAAGGCGAGAATCGGTGTCAGCGCGGGAAAATGGAAGAATCCGGGACAGTACCGGGAAAAGGTAGAATCCGTGCGAGTACCGAAAAACTGTTCGGACCAGTTCCTGAAAAGCCGAGAATCGGTGTCAGTGCGGGGAAAATGGAAGAATCCGGGACAGTTCCGAGAAAAGGTAGAATCCGTGCGAGTACCGAAAAACTGTCCGGACCAGCTCCTGAAAAGGCTAGAATCGGTGTCAGCTCGGGAAAATGAAAGAATCCGGGACAGTTCCGGGAAAAGGTAGAATCCGTGCGAGTACCGAAAAACTGTCCGGACCAGCTCCTGAAAAGGCTAGAATCGGTGTCAGCGCGGGAAAATGGAAGAATCCGGGACAGTACCGGGAAAAGGTAGAATCCGTGCGAGTACCGAAAAACTGTTCGGACCAGTTCCTGAAAAGCCGAGAATCGGTGTCAGTGCGGGAAAATGGAAGAATCCGGGACAGTACCGGGAAAAGGTAGAATCCGTGCGAGTACCGAAAAACTGTTCGGACCAGTTCCTGAAAAGCCGAGAATCGGTGTCAGTGCGGGAAAATGGAAGAATCCGGGACAGTTCCGGGAAAAGGTAGAATCCGTGCGAGTACCGAAAAACTGTCCGGACCAGCTCCTGAAAAGGCTAGAATCGGTGTCAGCTCGGGAAAATGAAAGAATCCGGGACAGTTCCGGGAAAAGGTAGAATCCGTGCGAGTACCGAAAAACTGTCCGGACCAGCTCCTGAAAAGGCTAGAATCGGTGTCAGCGCGGGAAAATGGAAGAATCCGGGACAGTACCGGGAAAAGGTAGAATCCGTGCGAGTACCGAAAAACTGTTCGGACCAGTTCCTGAAAAGCCGAGAATCGGTGTCAGTGCGGGAAAATGGAAGAATCCGGGACAGTACCGGGAAAAGGTAGAATCCGTGCGAGTACCGAAAAACTGTTCGGACCAGTTCCTGAAAAGCCGAGAATCGGTGTCAGTGCGGGAAAATGGAAGAATCCGGGACAGTTCCGGGGAAAAGGTAGAATCCGTGCGAGTACCGAAAAACTGTCCGGACCAGCTCCTGAAAAGGCTAGAATCGGTGTCAGCTCGGGAAAATGAAAGAATCCGGGACAGTTCCGGGAAAAGGTAGAATCCGTGCGAGTACCGAAAAACTGTCCGGACCAGCTCCTGAAAAGGCTAGAATCGGTGTGAGCGCGGGAAAATGGAAGAATCCGGGACAGTACCGGGAAAAGGTAGAATCCGTGCGAGTACCGAAAAACTGGTCGGACCAGCTCCTGAAAAGGCTAGAATCGGTGTCAGCGCGGGAAAATGGAAGAATCCGGGACAGTACCGGGAAAAGGTAGAATCCGTGCGAGTACCGAAAAACTTTTCGGACCAGTTCCTGAAAATTCTAGAATCGGTGTCAGTGCGGGAAAATGGAAGAATCGGGGACAGTACCGGGAAAAGGTAGAATCCGTGCGAGTACCGAAAAACTTTCCGCACTAGCTCCTGAAAAAGCTAGAATCGAGGTCAGTACCGGAAAATGGAAGAATCCGGGACAGTACCGGGAAAAGGTAGAATCCGTGCGAGTACCGAAAAACTTTCCGGACCAGCTCCTGCAGAGGCTAAAATCGGTGTCAGCGCGGGAAAATGGAAGAATCCGGGACAGTACCGGGAAAAGGTAGAATCCGTGCGAGTACCGAAAAACTGTCCGGACCAGCTCCTGAAAAGGCTAGAATCGGTGTCAGCGCGGGAAAATGGAAGAATCCGGGACAGTACCGGGAAAAGGTAGAATCCGTGCGAGTACCGAAAAACTGTTCGGACCAGTTCCTGAAAAGCCGAGAATCGGTGTCAGTGCGGGGAAAATGGAAGAATCCGGGACAGTTCCGGGAAAAGGTAGAATCCGTGCGAGTACCGAAAAACTGTCCGGACCAGCTCCTGAAAAGGCTAGAATCGGTGTCAGCTCGGGAAAATGAAAGAATCCGGGACAGTTCCGGGAAAAGGTAGAATCCGTGCGAGTACCGAAAAACTGTCCGGACCAGCTCCTGAAAAGGCTAGAATCGGTGGTGAGCGCGGGAAAATGGAAGAATCCGGGACAGTACCGGGAAAAGGTAGAATCCGTGCGAGTACCGAAAAACTGGTCGGACCAGCTCCTGAAAAGGCTAGAATCGGTGTCAGCGCGGGAAAATGGAAGAATCCGGGACAGTACCGGGAAAAGGTAGAATCCGTGCGAGTACCGAAAAACTTTTCGGACCAGTTCCTGAAAATTCTAGAATCGGTGTCAGTGCGGGAAAATGGAAGAATCGGGGACAGTACCGGGAAAAGGTAGAATCCGTGCGAAGTACCGAAAAACTTTCCGCACTAGCTCCTGAAAAAGCTAGAATCGAGGTCAGTACCGGAAAATGGAAGAATCCGGGACAGTACCGGGAAAAGGTAGAATCCGTGCGAGTACCGAAAAACTTTCCGGACCAGCTCCTGCAGAGGCTAAAATCGGTGTCAGCGCGGGAAAATGGAAGAATCCGGGACAGTACCGGGAAAAGGTAGAATCCGTGCGAGTACCGAAAAACTGTCCGGACCAGCTCCTGAAAAGGCTAGAATCGGTGTCAGCGCGGGAAAATGGAAGAATCCGGGACAGTACCGGGAAAAGGTAGAATCCGTGCGAGTACCGAAAAACTGTTCGGACCAGTTCCTGAAAAGCCGAGAATCGGTGTCAGTGCGGGAAAATGGAAGAATCCGGGACAGTTCCGGGAAAAGGTAGAATCCGTGCGAGTACCGAAAAACTGTCCGGACCAGCTCCTGAAAAGGCTAGAATCGGTGTCAGCTCGGGAAAATGAAAGAATCCGGGACAGTTCCGGGAAAAGGTAGAATCCGTGCGAGTACCGAAAAACTGTCCGGACCAGCTCCTGAAAAGGCTAGAATCGGTGTGAGCGCGGGAAAATGGAAGAATCCGGGACAGTACCGGGAAAAGGTAGAATCCGTGCGAGTACCGAAAAACTGGTCGGACCAGCTCCTGAAAAGGCTAGAATCGGTGTCAGCGCGGGAAAATGGAAGAATCCGGGACAGTACCGGGAAAAGGTAGAATCCGTGCGAGTACCGAAAAACTTTTCGGACCAGTTCCTGAAAATTCTAGAATCGGTGTCAGTGCGGGGAAAATGGAAGAATCGGGGACAGTACCGGGAAAAGGTAGAATCCGTGCGAGTACCGAAAAACTTTCCGCACTAGCTCCTGAAAAAGCTAGAATCGAGGTCAGTACCGGAAAATGGAAGAATCCGGGACAGTACCGGGAAAAGGTAGAATCCGTGCGAGTACCGAAAAACTTTCCGGACCAGCTCCTGCAGAGGCTAAAATCGGTGTCAGCGCGGGGAAAATGGAAGAATCCGGGACAGTACCGGGAAAAGGTAGAATCCGTGCGAGTACCGAAAAACTGTCCGGACCAGCTCCTGAAAAGGCTAGAATCGGTGTCAGCGCGGGAAAATGGAAGAATCCGGGACAGTACCGGGAAAAGGTAGAATCCGTGCGAGTACCGAAAAACTGTTCGGACCAGTTCCTGAAAAGCCGAGAATCGGTGTCAGTGCGGGAAAATGGAAGAATCCGGGACAGTACCGGGAAAAGGTAGAATCCGTGCGAGTACCAAAAAACTGTTCGGACCAGTTCCTGAAAAGCCGAGAATCGGTGTCAGTGCGGGAAAATGGAAGAATCCGGGACAGTTCCGGGAAAAGGTAGAATCCGTGCGAGTACCGAAAAACTGTCCGGACCAGCTCCTGAAAAGGCTAGAATCGGTGTCAGCTCGGGAAAATGAAAGAATCCGGGACAGTTCCGGGAAAAGGTAGAATCCGTGCGAGTACCGAAAAACTGTCCGGACCAGCTCCTGAAAAGGCTAGAATCGGTGTCAGCGCGGGAAAATGGAAGAATCCGGGACAGTACCGGGAAAAGGTAGAATCCGTGCGAGTACCGAAAAACTGTTCGGACCAGTTCCTGAAAAGCCGAGAATCGGTGTCAGTGCGGGAAAATGGAAGAATCCGGGACAGTACCGGGAAAAGGTAGAATCCGTGCGAGTACCGAAAAACTGTTCGGACCAGTTCCTGAAAAGCCGAGAATCGGTGTCAGTGCGGGAAAATGGAAGAATCCGGGACAGTTCCGGGAAAAGGTAGAATCCGTGCGAGTACCGAAAAACTGTCCGGACCAGCTCCTGAAAAGGCTAGAATCGGTGTCAGCTCGGGAAAATGAAAGAATCCGGGACAGTTCCGGGAAAAGGTAGAATCCGTGCGAGTACCGAAAAACTGTCCGGACCAGCTCCTGAAAAGGCTAGAATCGGTGTGAGCGCGGGGAAATGGAAGAATCCGGGACAGTACCGGGAAAAGGTAGAATCCGTGCGAGTACCGAAAAACTGGTCGGACCAGCTCCTGAAAAGGCTAGAATCGGTGTCAGCGCGGGAAAATGGAAGAATCCGGGACAGTACCGGGAAAAGGTAGAATCCGTGCGAGTACCGAAAAACTTTTCGGACCAGTTCCTGAAAATTCTAGAATCGGTGTCAGTGCGGGAAAATGGAAGAATCGGGGACAGTACCGGGAAAAGGTAGAATCCGTGCGAGTACCGAAAAACTTTCCGCACTAGCTCCTGAAAAAGCTAGAATCGAGGTCAGTACCGGAAAATGGAAGAATCCGGGACAGTACCGGGAAAAGGTAGAATCCGTGCGAGTACCGAAAAACTTTCCGGACCAGCTCCTGCAGAGGCTAAAATCGGTGTCAGCGCGGGAAAATGGAAGAATCCGGGACAGTACCGGGAAAAGGTAGAATCCGTGCGAGTACCGAAAAACTGTTCGGACCAGTTCCTGAAAATTCTAGAATCGTGGTCAGTACCGGAAAATGGAAGAATCGGGGACAGTACCGGGAAAAGGTAGAATCCGAGCGAGTACCGAAAAACTGTCCGGACCAGCTCCTGAAAAGGCTAGAATCGGTGTCAGCGCGGGAAAATGGAAGAATCCGGGACAGTTCCGGGAAAAGGTAGAATCCGTGCGAGTACCGAAAAACTGTTCGGACCAGTTCCTGAAAATTCTAGAATCGGTGTCAGTGCGGGAAAATGGAAGAATCGGGGACAGTACCGGGAAAAGGTAGAATCCGTGCGAGTACCGAAAAACTTTCCGGACTAGCTCCTGAAAAAGCTAGAATCGAGGTCAGTACCGGAAAATGGAAGAATCCGGGACAGTACCGGGAAAAGGTAGAATCCGTGCGAGTACCGAAAAACTGTTCGGACCAGTTCCTGAAAAGCCGAGAATCGGTGTCAGCTCGGGAAAATGGAAGAATCCGGGACAGTACCGGGAAAAGGTAGAATCCGTGCGAGTACCGAAAAACTTTCCGGACCAACTCCTGCAGAGGCTAAAATCGGTGTCAGCGCGGGAAAATGGAAGAATCCGGGACAGTACCGGGAAAAGGTAGAATCCGTGCGAGTACCGAAAAACTGTTCGGACCACTTCCTGAAAATTCTAGAATCGTTGTCAGTACCGGAAAATGGAAGAATCGGGGACAGTACCGGGAAAAGGTAGAATCCGTGCGAGTACCGAAAAACTGTCCGGACCAGCTCCTGAAAAGGCTAGAATCGGTGTCAGCGCGGGAAAATGGAAGAATCCGGGACAGTACCGGGAAAAGGTAGAATCCGTGCGAGTACCGAAAATTTGTTCGGACCAGTTCCTGAAAATTCTAGAATCGTGGTCAGTACCGGAAAATGGAAGAATCGGGGACAGTACCGGGAAAAGGTAGAATCCGTGCGAGTACCGAAAAATTGTCCGGACCAGCTCCTGAAAAGGCTAGAATCGGTGTCAGCGCGGGAAAATGGAAGAATCCGGGACAGTACCGGGAAAAGGTAGAATCCGTGCGAGTACCGAAAAACTGTTCGGACCAGTTCCTGAAAATTCTAGAATCGTGGTCAGTACCGGAAAATGGAAGAATCGGGGACAGTACCGGGAAAAGGTAGAATCCGTGCGAGTACCGAAAAACTGTCCGGACCAGCTCCTGAAAAGGCTAGAATCGGTGTCAGCGTGGGAAAATGGAAGAATCCGGGACAGTTCCGGGAAAAGGTAGAATCCGTGCGAGTACCGAAAAACTGTTCGGACCAGTTCCTGAAAATTCTAGAATCGGTGTCAGTGCGGGAAAATGGAAGAATCGGGGACAGTACCGGGAAAAGGTAGAATCCGTGCGAGTACCGAAAAACTTTCCGGACTAGCTCCTGAAAAAGCTAGAATCGAGGTCAGTACCGGAAAATGGAAGAATCCGGGACAGTACCGGGAAAAGGTAGAATCCGTGCGAGTACCGAAAAACTGTTCGGACCAGCTCCTGAAAAGGCTAGATTCGGTGTCAGCGTGGGAAAATGGAAGAATCCGGGACAGTTCCGGGAAAAGGTAGAATCCGTGCGAGTACCGAAAAACTGTTCGGACCAGTTCCTGAAAATTCTAGAATCGGTGTCAGTGCGGGAAAATGGAAGAATCGGGGACAGTACCGGGAAAAGGTAGAATCCGTGCGAGTACCGAAAAACTTTCCGGACTAGCTCCTGAAAAAGCTAGAATCGAGGTCAGTACCGGAAAATGGAAGAATCCGGGACAGTACCGGGAAAAGGTAGAATCCGTGCGAGTACCGAAAAACTGTTCGGACCAGCTCCTGAAAAGGCTAGATTCGGTGTCAGCGCGGGAAAATGGAAGAATCCGGGACAGTACCGGGAAAAGGTAGAATCCGTGCGAGTACCGAAAAACTGTTCGGACCAGTTCCTGAAAAGCCGAGAATCGGTGTCAGTGCGGGAAAATGGAAGAATCCGGGACAGTTCCGGGAAAAGGTAGAATCCGTGCGAGTATCGAAAAACTGTCCGGACCAGCTCCTGAAAAGGCTAGAATCGGTGTCAGCGCGGGAAAATGGATGAATCCGGAACAGTACCGGGAAAAGGTAGAATCCGTGCGAGTACCGAAAAACTGTCCGGACCAGTTCCTGAAAAGGCTAGAATCGGTGTCAGCTCGGGAAAATGAAAGAATCCGGGACAGTTCCGGGAAAAGGTAGAATCCGTGCGAGTACCGAAAAACTTTCCGGACTAGCTCCTGAAAAAGCTAGAATCGAGGTCAGTACCGGAAAATGGAAGAATCCGGGACAGTACCGGGAAAAGGTAGAATCCGTGCGAGTACCGAAAAACTGTTCGGACCAGTTCCTGAAAAGCCGAGAATCGGTGTCAGTGCGGGAAAATGGAAGAATCCGGGACAGTTCCGGGAAAAGGTAGAATCCGTGCGAGTACCGAAAAACTGTCCGGACCAGCTCCTGAAAAGGCTAGAATCGGTGTCAGCTCGGGAAAATGAAAGAATCCGGGACAGTTCCGGGAAAAGGTAGAATCCGTGCGAGTACCGAAAAACTGTCCGGACCAGCTCCTGAAAAGGCTAGAATCGGTGTCAGCGCGGGAAAATGGAAGAATCCGGGACAGTACCGGGAAAAGGTAGAATCCGTGCGAGTACCGAAAAACTGTTCGGACCAGTTCCTGAAAAGCCGAGAATCGGTGTCAGTGCGGGAAAATGGAAGAATCCGGGACAGTACCGGGAAAAGGTAGAATCCGTGCGAGTACCGAAAAACTGTTCGGACCAGTTCCTGAAAAGCCGAGAATCGGTGTCAGTGCGGGAAAATGGAAGAATCCGGGACAGTTCCGGGAAAAGGTAGAATCCGTGCGAGTACCAAAAAACTGTCCGGACCAGCTCCTGAAAAGGCTAGAATCGGTGTCAGCTCGGGAAAATGAAAGAATCCGGGACAGTTCCGGGAAAAGGTAGAATCCGTGCGAGTACCGAAAAACTGTCCGGACCAGCTCCTGAAAAGGCTAGAATCGGTGTCAGCGCGGGAAAATGGAAGAATCCGGGACAGTACCGGGAAAAGGTAGAATCCGTGCGAGTACCGAAAAACTGTTCGGACCAGTTCCTGAAAAGCCGAGAATCGGTGTCAGTGCGGGAAAATGGAAGAATCCGGGACAGTACCGGGAAAAGGTAGAATCCGTGCGAGTACCGAAAAACTGTTCGGACCAGTTCCTGAAAAGCCGAGAATCGGTGTCAGTGCGGGAAAATGGAAGAATCCGGGACAGTTCCGGGAAAAGGTAGAATCCGTGCGAGTACCGAAAAACTGTCCGGACCAGCTCCTGAAAAGGCTAGAATCGGTGTCAGCTCGGGAAAATGAAAGAATCCGGGACAGTTCCGGGAAAAGGTAGAATCCGTGCGAGTACCGAAAAACTGTCCGGACCAGCTCCTGAAAAGGCTAGAATCGGTGTGAGCGCGGGAAAATGGAAGAATCCGGGACAGTACCGGGAAAAGGTAGAATCCGTGCGACTACCGAAAAACTGTTCGGACCAGTTCCTGAAAAGCCGAGAATCGGTGTCAGTGCGGGAAAATGGAAGAATCCGGGACAGTACCGGGAAAAGGTAGAATCCGTGCGAGTACCGAAAAACTGTTCGGACCAGTTCCTGAAAAGCCGAGAATCGGTGTCAGTGCGGGAAAATGGAAGAATCCGGGACAGTTCCGGGAAAAGGTAGAATCCGTGCGAGTACCGAAAAACTGTCCGGACCAGCTCCTGAAAAGGCTAGAATCGGTGTCAGCTCGGGAAAATGAAAGAATCCGGGACAGTTCCGGGAAAAGGTAGAATCCGTGCGAGTACCGAAAAACTGTCCGGACCAGCTCCTGAAAAGGCTAGAATCGGTGTGAGCGCGGGAAAATGGAAGAATCCGGGACAGTACCGGGAAAAGGTAGAATCCGTGCGAGTACCGAAAAACTGGTCGGACCAGCTCCTGAAAAGGCTAGAATCGGTGTCAGCGCGGGAAAATGGAAGAATCCGGGACAGTACCGGGAAAAGGTAGAATCCGTGCGAGTACCGAAAAACTTTTCGGACTAGTTCCTGAAAATTCTAGAATCGGTGTCAGTGCGGGAAAATGGAAGAATCGGGGACAGTACCGGGAAAAGGTAGAATCCGTGCGAGTACCGAAAAACTTTCCGCACTAGCTCCTGAAAAAGCTAGAATCGAGGTCAGTACCGGAAAATGGAAGAATCCGGGACAGTACCGGGAAAAGGTAGAATCCGTGCGAGTACCGAAAAACTTTCCGGACCAGCTCCTGCAGAGGCTAAAATCGGTGTCAGCGCGGGAAAATGGAAGAATCCGGGACAGTACCGGGAAAAGGTAGAATCCGTGCGAGTACCGAAAAACTGTTCGGACCAGTTCCTGAAAATTCTAGAATCGTGGTCAGTACCGGAAAATGGAAGAATCGGGGACAGTACCGGGAAAAGGTAGAATCCGAGCGAGTACCGAAAAACTGTCCGGACCAGCTCCTGAAAAGGCTAGAATCGGTGTCAGCGCGGGAAAATGGAAGAATCCGGGACAGTTCCGGGAAAAGGTAGAATCCGTGCGAGTACCGAAAAACTGTTCGGACCAGTTCCTGAAAATTCTAGAATCGGTGTCAGTGCGGGAAAATGGAAGAATCGGGGACAGTACCGGGAAAAGGTAGATTCCGTGCGAGTACCGAAAAACTTTCCGGACTAGCTCCTGAAAAAGCTAGAATCGAGGTCAGTACCGGAAAATGGAAGAATCCGGGACAGTACCGGGAAAAGGTAGAATCCGTGCGAGTACCGAAAAACTGTTCGGACCAGTTCCTGAAAAGCCGAGAATCGGTGTCAGCTCGGGAAAATGGAAGAATCCGGGACAGTACCGGGAAAAGGTAGAATCCGTGCGAGTACCGAAAAACTTTCCGGACCAACTCCTGCAGAGGCTAAAATCGGTGTCAGCGCGGGAAAATGGAAGAATCCGGGACAGTACCGGGAAAAGGTAGAATCCGTGCGAGTACCGAAAAACTGTTCGGACCACTTCCTGAAAATTCTAGAATCGTTGTCAGTACCGGAAAATGGAAGAATCGGGGACAGTACCGGGAAAAGGTAGAATCCGTGCGAGTACCGAAAAACTGTCCGGACCAGCTCCTGAAAAGGCTAGAATCGGTGTCAGCGCGGGAAAATGGAAGAATCCGGGACAGTACCGGGAAAAGGTAGAATCCGTGCGAGTACCGAAAATTTGTTCGGACCAGTTCCTGAAAATTCTAGAATCGTGGTCAGTACCGGAAAATGGAAGAATCGGGGACAGTACCGGGAAAAGGTAGAATCCGTGCGAGTACCGAAAAATTGTCCGGACCAGCTCCTGAAAAGGCTAGAATCGGTGTCAGCGCGGGAAAATGGAAGAATCCGGGACAGTACCGGGAAAAGGTAGAATCCGTGCGAGTACCGAAAAACTGTTCGGACCAGTTCCTGAAAATTCTAGAATCGTGGTCAGTACCGGAAAATGGAAGAATCGGGGACAGTACCGGGAAAAGGTAGAATCCGTGCGAGTACCGAAAAACTGTCCGGACCAGCTCCTGAAAAGGCTAGAATCGGTGTCAGCGTGGGAAAATGGAAGAATCCGGGACAGTTCCGGGAAAAGGTAGAATCCGTGCGAGTACCGAAAAACTGTTCGGACCAGTTCCTGAAAATTCTAGAATCGGTGTCAGTGCGGGAAAATGGAAGAATCGGGGACAGTACCGGGAAAAGGTAGAATCCGTGCGAGTACCGAAAAACTTTCCGCACTAGCTCCTGAAAAAGCTAGAATCGAGGTCAGTACCGGAAAATGGAAGAATCCGGGACAGTACCGGGAAAAGGTAGAATCCGTGCGAGTACCGAAAAACTTTCCGGACCAGCTCCTGCAGAGGCTAAAATCGGTGTCAGCGCGGGAAAATGGAAGAATCCGGGACAGTACCGGGAAAAGGTAGAATCCGTGCGAGTACCGAAAAACTGTTCGGACCAGTTCCTGAAAATTCTAGAATCGTGGTCAGTACCGGAAAATGGAAGAATCGGGGACAGTACCGGGAAAAGGTAGAATCCGAGCGAGTACCGAAAAACTGTCCGGACCAGCTCCTGAAAAGGCTAGAATCGGTGTCAGCGCGGGAAAATGGAAGAATCCGGGACAGTTCCGGGAAAAGGTAGAATCCGTGCGAGTACCGAAAAACTGTTCGGACCAGTTCCTGAAAATTCTAGAATCGGTGTCAGTGCGGGAAAATGGAAGAATCGGGGACAGTACCGGGAAAAGGTAGAATCCGTGCGAGTACCGAAAAACTTTCCGGACTAGCTCCTGAAAAAGCTAGAATCGAGGTCAGTACCGGAAAATGGAAGAATCCGGGACAGTACCGGGAAAAGGTAGAATCCGTGCGAGTACCGAAAAACTGTTCGGACCAGTTCCTGAAAAGCCGAGAATCGGTGTCAGCTCGGGAAAATGGAAGAATCCGGGACAGTACCGGGAAAAGGTAGAATCCGTGCGAGTACCGAAAAACTTTCCGGACCAACTCCTGCAGAGGCTAAAATCGGTGTCAGCGCGGGAAAATGGAAGAATCCGGGACAGTACCGGGAAAAGGTAGAATCCGTGCGAGTACCGAAAAACTGTTCGGACCACTTCCTGAAAATTCTAGAATCGTTGTCAGTACCGGAAAATGGAAGAATCGGGGACAGTACCGGGAAAAGGTAGAATCCGTGCGAGTACCGAAAAACTGTCCGGACCAGCTCCTGAAAAGGCTAGAATCGGTGTCAGCGCGGGAAAATGGAAGAATCCGGGACAGTACCGGGAAAAGGTAGAATCCGTGCGAGTACCGAAAATTTGTTCGGACCAGTTCCTGAAAATTCTAGAATCGTGGTCAGTATCGGAAAATGGAAGAATCGGGGACAGTACCGGGAAAAGGTAGAATCCGTGCGAGTACCGAAAAATTGTCCGGACCAGCTCCTGAAAAGGCTAGAATCGGTGTCAGCGCGGGAAAATGGAAGAATCCGGGACAGTACCGGGAAAAGGTAGAATCCGTGCGAGTACCGAAAAACTGTTCGGACCAGTTCCTGAAAATTCTAGAATCGTGGTCAGTACCGGAAAATGGAAGAATCGGGGACAGTACCGGGAAAAGGTAGAATCCGTGCGAGTACCGAAAAACTGTCCGGACCAGCTCCTGAAAAGGCTAGAATCGGTGTCAGCGTGGGAAAATGGAAGAATCCGGGACAGTTCCGGGAAAAGGTAGAATCCGTGCGAGTACCGAAAAACTGTTCGGACCAGTTCCTGAAAATTCTAGAATCGGTGTCAGTGCGGGAAAATGGAAGAATCGGGGACAGTACCGGGAAAAGGTAGAATCCGTGCGAGTACCGAAAAACTTTCCGGACTAGCTCCTGAAAAAGCTAGAATCGAGGTCAGTACCGGAAAATGGAAGAATCCGGGACAGTACCGGGAAAAGGTAGAATCCGTGCGAGTACCGAAAAACTGTTCGGACCAGCTCCTGAAAAGGCTAGATTCGGTGTCAGCGTGGGAAAATGGAAGAATCCGGGACAGTTCCGGGAAAAGGTAGAATCCGTGCGAGTACCGAAAAACTGTTCGGACCAGTTCCTGAAAATTCTAGAATCGGTGTCAGTGCGGGAAAATGGAAGAATCGGGGACAGTACCGGGAAAAGGTAGAATCCGTGCGAGTACCGAAAAACTTTCCGGACTAGCTCCTGAAAAAGCTAGAATCGAGGTCAGTACCGGAAAATGGAAGAATCCGGGACAGTACCGGGAAAAGGTAGAATCCGTGCGAGTACCGAAAAACTGTTCGGACCAGCTCCTGAAAAGGCTAGATTCGGTGTCAGCGCGGGAAAATGGAAGAATCCGGGACAGTACCGGGAAAAGGTAGAATCCGTGCGAGTACCGAAAAACTGTTCGGACCAGTTCCTGAAAAGCCGAGAATCGGTGTCAGTGCGGGAAAATGGAAGAATCCGGGACAGTTCCGGGAAAAGGTAGAATCCGTGCGAGTATCGAAAAACTGTCCGGACCAGCTCCTGAAAAGGCTAGAATCGGTGTCAGCGCGGGAAAATGGATGAATCCGGAACAGTACCGGGAAAAGGTAGAATCCGTGCGAGTACCGAAAAACTGTCCGGACCAGCTCCTGAAAAGGCTAGAATCGGTGTCAGCTCGGGAAAATGAAAGAATCCGGGACAGTTCCGGGAAAAGGTAGAATCCGTGCGAGTACCGAAAAACTTTCCGGACTAGCTCCTGAAAAAGCTAGAATCGAGGTCAGTACCGGAAAATGGAAGAATCCGGGACAGTACCGGGAAAAGGTAGAATCCGTGCGAGTACCGAAAAACTGTTCGGACCAGTTCCTGAAAAGCCGAGAATCGGTGTCAGTGCGGGAAAATGGAAGAATCCGGGACAGTTCCGGGAAAAGGTAGAATCCGTGCGAGTACCGAAAAACTGTCCGGACCAGCTCCTGAAAAGGCTAGAATCGGTGTCAGCTCGGGAAAATGAAAGAATCCGGGACAGTTCCGGGAAAAGGTAGAATCCGTGCGAGTACCGAAAAACTGTCCGGACCAGCTCCTGAAAAGGCTAGAATCGGTGTCAGCGCGGGAAAATGGAAGAATCCGGGACAGTACCGGGAAAAGGTAGAATCCGTGCGAGTACCGAAAAACTGTTCGGACCAGTTCCTGAAAAGCCGAGAATCGGTGTCAGTGCGGGAAAATGGAAGAATCCGGGACAGTACCGGGAAAAGGTAGAATCCGTGCGAGTACCGAAAAACTGTTCGGACCAGTTCCTGAAAAGCCGAGAATCGGTGTCAGTGCGGGAAAATGGAAGAATCCGGGACAGTTCCGGGAAAAGGTAGAATCCGTGCGAGTACCGAAAAACTGTCCGGACCAGCTCCTGAAAAGGCTAGAATCGGTGTCAGCTCGGGAAAATGAAAGAATCCGGGACAGTTCCGGGAAAAGGTAGAATCCGTGCGAGTACCGAAAAACTGTCCGGACCAGCTCCTGAAAAGGCTAGAATCGGTGTCAGCGCGGGAAAATGGAAGAATCCGGGACAGTACCGGGAAAAGGTAGAATCCGTGCGAGTACCGAAAAACTGTTCGGACCAGTTCCTGAAAAGCCGAGAATCGGTGTCAGTGCGGGAAAATGGAAGAATCCGGGACAGTTCCGGGAAAAGGTAGAATCCGTGCGAGTACCGAAAAACTGTCCGGACCAGCTCCTGAAAAGGCTAGAATCGGTGTCAGCTCGGGAAAATGAAAGAATCCGGGACAGTTCCGGGAAAAGGTAGAATCCGTGCGAGTACCGAAAAACTGTCCGGACCAGCTCCTGAAAAGGCTAGAATCGGTGTCAGCGCGGGAAAATGGAAGAATCCGGGACAGTACCGGGAAAAGGTAGAACCCGTGCGAGTACCGAAAAACTGTTCGGACCAGTTCCTGAAAAGCCGAGAATCGGTGTCAGTGCGGGAAAATGGAAGAATCCGGGACAGTACCGGGAAAAGGTAGAATCCGTGCGAGTACCGAAAAACTGTCCGGACCAGCTCCTGAAAAGGCTAGAATCGGTGTCAGCTCGGGAAAATGGAAGAATCGGGGACAGTACCGGGAAAAGGTAGAATCCGTGCGAGTACCGAAAAACTGTTCGGACCAGTTCCTGAAAATTCTAGAATCGTGGTCAGTACCGGAAAATGGAAGAATCGGGGACAGTACCGGGAAAAGGTAGAATCCGTGCGAGTACCGAAAAACTGTTCGGACCAGTTCCTGAAAATTCTAGAATCGGTGTCAGTGCGGGAAAATGGAAGAATCGGGGACAGTACCGGGAAAAGGTAGAATCCGTGCGAGTACCGAAAAACTTTCCGGACTAGCTCCTGAACAAGCTAGAATCGAGGTCAGTACCGGAAAATGGAAGAATCCGGGACAGTACCGGGAAAAGGTAGAATCCGTGCGAGTACCGAAAAACTGTTCGGACCAGCTCCTGAAAAGGCTAGAATCGGTGTCAGCGCGGGAAAATGGAAGAATCCGGGACAGTACCGGGAAAAGGTAGAATCCGTGCGAGTACCGAAAAACTTTCCGGACTAGCTCCTGAAAAAGCTAGAATCGAGGTCAGTACCGGAAAATGGAAGAATCCGGGACAGTACCGGGAAAAGGTAGAATCCGTGCGAGTACCGAAAAACTGTTCGGACCAGTTCCTGAAAAGCCGAGAATCGGTGTCAGTGCGGGAAAATGGAAGAATCGGGGACAGTACAGGGAAAAGGTAGAATCCGTGCGAGTACCGAAAAACTGTTCGGACTAGTTCCTGAAAATTCTAGAATCGGTGTCAGTGCGGGAAAATGGAAGAATCGGGGACAGTACCGGGAAAAGGTAGAATCCGTGCGAGTACCGAAAAACTTTCCGGACTAGCTCCTGAAAAAGCTAGAATCGGTGTCAGTACCGGAAAATGGAAGAATCCGGGACAGTACCGGGAAAAGGTAGAATCCGTGCGAGTACCGAAAAACTGTCCGGACCAGCTCCTGAAAAGGCTAGAATCGGTGTCAGCTCGGGAAAATGGAAGAATCCGGGACAGTACCGGGAAAAGGTAGAATCCGTGCGAGTACCGAAAAACTGTTCGGACCAGTTCCTGAAAATTCTAGAATCGTGGTCAGTACCGGAAAATGGAAGAATCGGGGACAGTACCGGGAAAAGGTAGAATCCGTGCGAGTACCGAAAAACTGTCCGGACCAGCTCCTGAAAAGGATAGAATCGGTGTCAGCGCTGGAAAATGGAAGAATCCGGGACAGTTCCGGGAAAAGGTAGAATCCGTGCGAGTACCGAAAAACTGTTCGGACCAGTTCCTGAAAATTCTAGAATCGGTGTCAGTGCGGGAAAATGGAAGAATCGGGGACAGTACCGGGAAAAGGTAGAATCCGTGCGAGTACCGAAAAACTTTCCGGACTAGCTCCTGAAAAGGCTAGAATCGGTGTCAGCGCGGGAAAATGGAAGAATCCGGGACAGTTCCGGGAAAAGGTAGAACCCGTGCGAGTACCGAAAAACTGTTCGGACCAGTTCCTGAAAAGCCGAGAATCGGTGTCAGTGCGGGAAAATGGAAGAATCCGGGACAGTACCGGGAAAAGGTAGAATCCGTGCGAGTACCGAAAAACTGTTCGGACCAGTTCCTGAAAATTCTAGAATCGTGGTCAGTACCGGCAAATGGAAGAATCGGGGACAGTACCGGGACAAGGTAGAATCCGTGCGAGTACCGAAAAACTGTCCGGACCAGCTCCTGAAAAGGCTAGAATCGGTGTCAGCGCGGGAAAATGGAAGAATCCGGGACAGTACCGGGAAAAGGTAGAATCCGTGCGAGTACCGAAAAACTTTCCGGACTAGCTCCTGAAAAAGCTAGAATCGAGGTCAGTACCGGAAAATGGAAGAATCCGGGACAGTACCGGGAAAAGGTAGAATCCGTGCGAGTACCGAAAAACTGTTCGGACAAGTTCCTGAAAAGCCGAGAATCGGTGTCAGTGCGGGAAAATGGAAGAATCGGGGACAGTACCGGGAAAAGGTAGAATCCGTGCGAGTACCGAAAAACTGTTCGGACTAGTTCCTGAAAATTCTAGAATCGGTGTCAGTGCGGGAAAATGGAAGAATCGGGGACAGTACCGGGAAAAGGTAGAATCCGTGCGAGTACCGAAAAACTTTCCGGACTAGCTCCTGAAAAAGCTAGAATCGGTGTCAGTACCGGAAAATGGAAGAATCCGGGACAGTACCGGGAAAAGGTAGAATCCGTGCGAGTACCGAAAAACTGTTCGGACCAGTTCCTGAAAATTCTAGAATCGTGGTCAGTACCGGCAAATGGAAGAATCGGGGACAGTACCGGGACAAGGTAGAATCCATGCGAGTACCGAAAAACTGTCCGGACCAGCTCCTGAAAAGGCTAGAATCGGTGTCAGCGCGGGAAAATGGAAGTATCCGGGACAGTACCGGGAAAAGGTAGAATCCGTGCGAGTACCGAAAAACTTTCCGGACTAGCTCCTGAAAAAGCTAGAATCGAGGTCAGTACCGGAAAATGGAAGAATCCGGGACAGTACCGGGAAAAGGTAGAATCCGTGCGAGTACCGAAAAACTGTTCGGACCAGTTCCTGAAAATTCTAGAATCGTGGTCAGTACCGGAAAATGGAAGAATCGGGGACAGTACCGGGAAAAGGTAGAATCCGTGCGAGTACCGAAAAACTGTCCGGACCAGCTCCTGAAAAGGATAGAATCGGTGTCAGCGCGGGAAAATGGAAGAATCCGGGACAGTTCCGGGAAAAGGTAGAATCCGTGCGAGTACCGAAAAACTTTTCGGACCAGTTCCTGAAAATTCTAGAATCGGTGTCAGTGCGGGAAAATGGAAGAATCGGGGACAGTACCGGGAAAAGGTAGAATCCGTGCGAGTACCGAAAAACTGTCCGGACCAGCTCCTGAAAAGGCTAGAATCGGTGTCAGCGCGGGAAAATGGAAGAATCCGGGACAGTACCGGGAAAAGGTAGAATCCGTGCGAGTACCGAAAAACTTTCCGGACCAGTTCCTGAAAATTCTAGAATCGTGGTAAGTACCGGCAAATGGAAGAATCGGGGACAGTACCGGGACAAGGTAGAATCCGTGCGAGTACCGAAAAACTGTCCGGACCAGCTCCTGAAAAGGCTAGAATCGGTGTCAGCGCGGGAAAATGGAAGAATCCGGGACAGTACCGGGAAAAGGTAGAATCCGTGCGAGTACCGAAAAACTTTCCGGACTAGCTCCTGAAAAAGCTAGAATCGAGGTCAGTACCGGAAAATGGAAGAATCCGGGACAGTACCGGGAAAAGGTAGAATCCGTGCGAGTACCGAAAAACTGTTCGGACCAGTTCCTGAAAAGCCGAGAATCGGTGTCAGTGCGGGAAAATGGAAGAATCGGGGACAGTACCGGGAAAAGGTAGAATCCGTGCGAGTACCGAAAAACTGTTCGGACTAGTTCCTGAAAATTCTAGAATCGGTGTCAGTGCGGGAAAATGGAAGAATCGGGGACAGTACCGGGAAAAGGTAGAATCCGTGCGAGTACCGAAAAACTTTCCGGACTAGCTCCTGAAAAAGCTAGAATCGGTGTCAGTACCGGAAAATGGAAGAATCCGGGACAGTACCGGGAAAAGGTAGAATCCGTGCGAGTACCGAAAAACTGTCCGGACCAGCTCCTGAAAAGGCTAGAATCGGTGTCAGCTCGGGAAAATGGAAGAATCCGGGACAGTTCCGGGAAAAGGTAGAATCCGTGCGAGTACCGAAAAACTGTTCGGACCAGTTCCTGAAAATTCTAGAATCGGTGTCAGTGCGGGAAAATGGAAGAATCGGGGACAGTACCGGGAAAAGGTAGAATCCGTGCGAGTACCGAAAAACTTTCCGGACTAACTCCTGAACAAGCTAGAATCGAGGTCAGTACCGGAAAATGGAAGAATCCGGGACAGTACCGGGAAAAGGTAGAATCCGTGCGAGTACCGAAAAACTGTTCGGACCAGTTCCTGAAAAGCCGAGAATCGGTGTCAGTGCGGGAAAATGGAAGAATCCGGGACAGTACCGGGAAAAGGTAGAATCCGTGCGAGTACCGAAAAACTGTCCGGACCAGCTCCTGAAAAGGCTAGAATCGGTGTCAGCTCGGGAAAATGGAAGAATCCGGGACAGTACCGGGAAAAGGTAGAATCCGTGCGAGTACCGAAAAACTGTTCGGACCAGTTCCTGAAAATTCTAGAATCGTGGTCAGTACCGGAAAATGGAAGAATCGGGGACAGTACCGGGAAAAGGTAGAATCCGTGCGAGTACCGAAAAACTGTCCGGACCAGCTCCTGAAAAGGCTAGAATCGGTGTCAGCGCGGGAAAATGGAAGAATCCGGGACAGTACCGGGAAAAGGTAGAACCCGTGCGAGTACCGAAAAACTGTTCGGACCAGTTCCTGAAAAGCCGAGAATCGGTGTCAGTGCGGGAAAATGGAAGAATCCGGGACAGTACCGGGAAAAGGTAGAATCCGTGCGAGTACCGAAAAACTTTCCGGACCAGCTCCTGAAAAGGCTAGAATCGGTGTCAGCTCGGGAAAATGGAAGAATCCGGGACAGTACCGGGAAAAGGTAGAATCCGTGCGAGTACCGAAAAACTGTTCGGACCAGTTCCTGAAATTTCTAGAATCGTGGTCAGTACCGGAAAATGGAAGAATCGGGGACAGTACCGGGAAAAGGTAGAATCCGTGCGAGTACCGAAAAACTGTCCGGACCAGCTCCTGAAAAGGATAGAATCGGTGTCAGCGCGGGAAAATGGAAGAATCCGGGACAGTTCCGGGAAAAGGTAGAATATGTGCGAGTACCGAAAAACTTTTCGGACCAGTTCCTGAAAATTCTAGAATCGGTGTCAGTGCGGGAAAATGGAAGAATCGGGGACAGTACCGGGAAAAGGTAGAATCCGTGCGAGTACCGAAAAACTGTTCGGACCAGTTCCTGAAAATTCTAGAATCGTGGTCAGTACCGGCAAATGGAAGAATCGGGGACAGTACCGGGACAAGGTAGAATCCGTGCGAGTACCGAAAAACTGTCCGGACCAGCTCCTGAAAAGGCTAGAATCGGTGTCAGCGCGGGAAAATGGAAGAATCCGGGACAGTACCGGGAAAAGGTAGAATCCGTGCGAGTACCGAAAAACTGTTCGGACCAGTTCCTGAAAAGCCGAGAATCGGTGTCAGTGCGGGAAAATGGAAGAATCGGGGACAGTACCGGGAAAAGGTAGAATCCGTGCGAGTACCGAAAAACTGTTCGGACTAGTTCCTGAAAATTCTAGAATCGGTGTCAGTGCGGGAAAATGGAAGAATCGGGGACAGTACCGGGAAAAGGTAGAATCCGTGCGAGTACCGAAAAACTTTCCGGACCAGCTCCTGAAAAGGCTAGAATCGGTGTCAGCTCGGGAAAATGGAAGAATCCGGGACAGTACCGGGAAAAGGTAGAATCCGTGCGAGTACCGAAAAACTGTTCGGACCAGTTCCTGAAAATTCTAGAATCGTGGTCAGTACCGGAAAATGGAAGAATCGGGGACAGTACCGGGAAAAGGTAGAATCCGTGCGAGTACCGAAAAACTGTCCGGACCAGCTCCTGAAAAGGATAGAATCGGTGTCAGCGCGGGAAAATGGAAGAATCCGGGACAGTTCCGGGAAAAGGTAGAATATGTGCGAGTACCGAAAAACTTTTCGGACCAGTTCCTGAAAATTCTAGAATCGGTGTCAGTGCGGGAAAATGGAAGAATCGGGGACAGTACCGGGAAAAGGTAGAATCCGTGCGAGTACCGAAAAACTGTTCGGACCAGTTCCTGAAAATTCTAGAATCGTGGTCAGTACCGGCAAATGGAAGAATCGGGGACAGTACCGGGACAAGGTAGAATCCGTGCGAGTACCGAAAAACTGTCCGGACCAGCTCCTGAAAAGGCTAGAATCGGTGTCAGCGCGGGAAAATGGAAGAATCCGGGACAGTACCGGGAAAAGGTAGAATCCGTGCGAGTACCGAAAAACTTTCCGGACGAGCTCCTGAAAAAGCTAGAATCGAGGTCAGTACCGGAAAATGGAAGAATCCGGGACAGTACCGGGAAAAGGTAGAATCCGTGCGAGTACCGAAAAACTTTCCGGACCAGTTCCTGAAAATTCTAGAATCGGTGTCAGTGCGGGAAAATGGAAGAATCGGGGACAGTACCGGGAAAAGGTAGAATCCGTGCGAGTACCGAAAAACTGTCCGGACCAGCTCCTGAAAAGGCTAGATTCGGTGTCAGCGCGGGAAAATGGAAGAATCCGGGACAGTACCGGGAAAAGGTAGAATCCGTGCGAGTACCGAAAAACTGTTCGTACCAGTTCCTGAAAATTCTAGAATCGTTGTCAGTACCGGAAAATGGAAGAATCGGGGACAGTACCGGAAAAGGTAGAATCCGTGCGAGTACCGAAAAACTGTCCGGACCAGCTCCTGAAAAGGCTAGAATCGGTGTCAGCACGGGAAAATGGAAGAATCCGGGACAGTACCGGGAAAAGGTAGAATCCGTGCGAGTACCGAAAAACTGTTCGGACCAGTTCCTGAAAATTCTAGAATCGTTGTCAGTACCGGAAAATGGAAGAATCGGGGACAGTACCGGAAAAGGTAGAATCCGTGCGAGTACCGAAAAACTGTCCGGACCAGCTCCTGAAAAGACTAGAATCGGTGTCAGCGCGGGAAAATGGAAGAATCCGGGACAGTACCGGGAAAAGGTAGAATCCGTGCGAGTACCGAAAAACTTTCCGGACGAGCTCCTGAAAAAGCTAGAATCGAGGTCAGTACCGGAAAATGGAACAATCCGGGACAGTACCGGGAAAAGGTAGAATCCGTGCGAGTACCGAAAAACTGTGCGGACCAGTTGCTGAAAAGCCGAGAATCGGTGTCAGTGCGGGAAAATGGAAGAATCGGGGACAGTACCGGGAAAAGGTAGAATCCGTGCGAGTACCGAAAAACTTTCCGGACCAGCTCCTGCAGAGGCTAAAATCGGTGTCAGCGTGGGAAAATGGAAGAATCCGGGACAGTACCGGGAAAAGGTAGAATCCGTGCGAGTACCGAAAAACTGTTCGGACCAGTTCCTGAAAATTCTAGAATCGTTGTCAGTAGCGGAAAATGGAAGAATCGGGGACAGTACCGGGAAAAGGTAGAATCCCTGCAAGTACCGAAAAACTGTCCGGACCAGCTCCTGAAAAGGCTAGAATCGGTGTCAGCGCGGGAAAATGGAAGAATCCGGGACAGTACCGGGAAAAGGTAGAATCCGTGCGAGTACCGAAAAACTGTTCGCACCAGTTCCTGAAAATTCTAGAATCGTGGTCAGTACCGTAAATTGGAAGAATCGGGGACAGTACCGGGAAAAGATAGAATCCGTGCGAGTACCGAAAAACTGTCCGGACCAGCTCCTGAAAAGGCTAGAATCGGTGTCAGCGCGGGAAAATGGAAGAATCCGGGACAGTACCGGGAAAAGGTAGAATCCGTGCGAGTACCGAAAAACTGTTCGGACCAGCTCCTGAAAAGGCTAGAATCGGTGTCAGCGCGGGAAAATGGAAGAATCCGGGACAGTACCGGGAAAACGTAGAATCCGTGCGAGTACCGAAATACTGTTCGGACCAGTTCCTGAAAATTCTAGAATCGTGGTCAGTACCGGAAAATGGAAGAATCGGGGACAGTACCGGGAAAAGGTAGAATCCGTGCGAGTACCGAAAAACTGTCCGGACCAGCTCCTGAAAAGGCTAGAATCGGTGTCAGCGCGGGAAAATGGAAGAATCCGGGACAGTACCGGGAAAAGGTAGAATCCGTGCGAGTACCGAAAAACTTTCCGGACGAGCTCCTGAAAAAGCTAGAATCGAGGTCAGTACCGGAAAATGGAACAATCCGGGACAGTACCGGGAAAAGGTAGAATCCGTGCGAGTACCGAAAAACTGTGCGGACCAGTTGCTGAAAAGCCGAGAATCGGTGTCAGTGCGGGAAAATGGAAGAATCGGGGACAGTACCGGGAAAAGGTAGAATCCGTGCGAGTACCGAAAAACTTTCCGGACCAGCTCCTGCAGAGGCTAAAATCGGTGTCAGCGTGGGAAAATGGAAGAATCCGGGACAGTACCTGGAAAAGGTAGAATCCGTGCGAGTACCGAAAAACTGTTCGGACCAGTTCCTGAAAATTCTAGAATCGTTGTCAGTAGCGGAAAATGGAAGAATCGGGGACAGTACCGGGAAAAGGTAGAATCCCTGCGAGTACCGAAAAACTGTCCGGACCAGCTCCTGAAAAGGCTAGAATCGGTGTCAGCGCGGGAAAATGGAAGAATCCGGGACAGTACCGGGAAAAGGTAGAATCCGTGCGAGTACCGAAAAACTGTTCGCACCAGTTCCTGAAAATTCTAGAATCGTGGTCAGTACCGTAAATTGGAAGAATCGGGGACAGTACCGGGAAAAGATAGAATCCGTGCGAGTACCGAAAAACTGTCCGGACCAGCTCCTGAAAAGGCTAGAATCGGTGTCAGCGCGGGAAAATGGAAGAATCCGGGACAGTACCGGGAAAAGGTAGAATCCGTGCGAGTACCGAAAAACTGTTCGGACCAGCTCCTGAAAAGGCTAGAATCGGTGTCAGCGCGGGAAAATGGAAGAATCCGGGACAGTACCGGGAAAACGTAGAATCCGTGCGAGTACCGAAATACTGTTCGGACCAGTTCCTGAAAATTCTAGAATCGTGGTCAGTACCGGAAAATGGAAGAATCGGGGACAGTACCGGGAAAAGGTAGAATCCGTGCGAGTACCGAAAAACTGTCCGGACCAGCTCCTGAAAAGGCTAGAATCGGTGTCAGCGCGGGAAAATGGAAGAATCCGGGACAGTACCGGGAAAAGGTAGAATCCGTGCGAGTACCGAAAAACTTTCCGGACCAGCTCCTGCAGAGGCTAAAATCGGTGTCAGCGCGGGAAAATGGAAGAATCCGGGACAGTACCGGGAAAAGGTAGAATCCGTGCGAGTACCGAAAAACTGTTTGGACCAGTTCCTGAAAATTCTAGAATCGTTGTCAGTACCGGAAAATGGAAGAATCGGGGACAGTACCGGGAAAAGGTAGAATCTGTGCGAGTACCGAAAAACTGTCCGGACCAGCTCCTGAAAAGGCTAGAATCGGTGTCAGCACGGGAAAATGGAAGAATCCGGGACAGTACCGGGAAAAGGTAGAATCCGTGCGAGTACCGAAAAACTGTTCGGACCAGTTCCTGAAAATTGTAGAATCGTTGTCAGTACCGGAAAATGGAAGAATCGGGGACAGTACCGGAAAAGGTAGAATCCGTGCGAGTACCGAAAAACTGTCCGGACCAGCTCCTGAAAAGACTAGAATCGGTGTCAGCGCGGGAAAATGGAAGAATCCGGGACAGTACCGGGAAAAGGTAGAATCCGTGCGAGTACCGAAAAACTTTCCGGACGAGCTCCTGAAAAAGCTAGAATCGAGGTCAGTACCGGAAAATGGAACAATCCGGGACAGTACCGGGAAAAGGTAGAATCCGTGCGAGTACCGAAAAACTGTGCGGACCAGTTGCTGAAAAGCCGAGAATCGGTGTCAGTGCGGGAAAATGGAAGAATCGGGGACAGTACCGGGAAAAGGTAGAATCCGTGCGAGTACCGAAAAACTTTCCGGACCAGCTCCTGCAGAGGCTAAAATCGGTGTCAGCGTGGGAAAATGGAAGAATCCGGGACAGTACCGGGAAAAGGTAGAATCCGTGCGAGTACCGAAAAACTGTTCGGACCAGTTCCTGAAAATTCTAGAATCGTTGTCAGTAGCGGAAAATGGAAGAATCGGGGACAGTACCGGGAAAAGGTAGAATCCCTGCGAGTACCGAAAAACTGTCCGGACCAGCTCCTGAAAAGGCTAGAATCGGTGTCAGCGCGGGAAAATGGAAGAATCCGGGACAGTACCGGGAAAAGGTAGAATCCGTGCGAGTACCGAAAAACTGTTCGCACCAGTTCCTGAAAATTCTAGAATCGTGGTCAGTACCGTAAATTGGAAGAATCGGGGACAGTACCGGGAAAAGATAGAATCCGTGCGAGTACCGAAAAACTGTCCGGACCAGCTCCTGAAAAGGCTAGAATCGGTGTCAGCGCGGGAAAATGGAAGAATCCGGGACAGTACCGGGAAAAGGTAGAATCCGTGCGAGTACCGAAAAACTGTTCGGACCAGCTCCTGAAAAGGCTAGAATCGGTGTCAGCGCGGGAAAATGGAAGAATCCGGGACAGTACCGGGAAAACGTAGAATCCGTGCGAGTACCGAAATACTGTTCGGACCAGTTCCTGAAAATTCTAGAATCGTGGTCAGTACCGGAAAATGGAAGAATCGGGGACAGTACCGGGAAAAGGTAGAATCCGTGCGAGTACCGAAAAACTGTCCGGACCAGCTCCTGAAAAGGCTAGAATCGGTGTCAGCGCGGGAAAATGGAAGAATCCGGGACAGTACCGGGAAAAGGTAGAATCCGTGCGAGTACCGAAAAACTGTTCGCACCAGTTACTGAAAATTCTAGAATCGTGGTCAGTACCGTAAATTGGAAGAATCGGGGACAGTACCGGGAAAAGGTAGAATCCGTGCGAGTACCGAAAAACTGTCCGGACCAGCTCCTGAAAAGGCTAGAATCGGTGTCAGCGCGGGAAAATGGAAGAATCCGGGACAGTACCGGGAAAAGGTAGAATCCGTGCGAGTACCGAAAAACTGTTCGGACCAGTTCCTGAAAATTCTAGAATCGTGGTCAGTACCGGAAAATGGAAGAATCGGGGACAGTACCGGGAAAAGGTAGAATCCGTGCGAGTACCGAAAAACTTTCCGGACTAGCTCCTGAAAAAGCTAGAATCGAGGTCAGTACCGGAAAATGGAAGAATCCGGGACAGTACCGGGAAAAGGTAGAATCCGTGCGAGTACCGAAAAACTTTCCGGACCAGTTCCTGAAAATTCTAGAATCGGTGTCAGTGCGGGAAAATGGAAGAATCGGGGACAGTACCGGGAAAAGGTAGAATCCGTGCGAGTACCGAAAAACTGTCCGGACCAGCTCCTGAAAAGGCTAGAATCGGTGTCAGCGCGGGAAAATGGAAGAATCCGGGACAGTACCGGGAAAAGGTAGAATCCGTGCGAGTACCGAAAAACTGTCCGGACCAGCTCCTGAAAAGGCTAGAATCGGTGTCAGCGCGGGAAAATGGAAGAATCCGGGACAGTACCGGGAAAAGGTAGAATCCGTGCGAGTACCGAAAAACTGTCCGGACCAGTTCCTGAAAAGGCTAGAATCGGTGTCAGCGCGGGAAAATGGAAGAATCCGGGACAGTACCGGGAAAAGGTAGAATCCGTGCGAGTACCGAAAAACTGTTCGGACCAGTTCCTGAAAATTCTAGAATCGTGGTCAGTACCGGAAAATGGAAGAATCGGGGACAGTACCGGGAAAAGGTAGAATCCGTGCGAGTACCGAAAAACTTTCCGGACTAGCTCCTGAAAAAGCTAGAATCGAGGTCAGTACCGGAAAATGGAAGAATCCGGGACAGTACCGGGAAAAGGTAGAATCCGTGCGAGTACCGAAAAACTTTCCGGACCAGTTCCTGAAAATTCTAGAATCGGTGTCAGTGCGGGAAAATGGAAGAATCGGGGACAGTACCGGGAAAAGGTAGAATCCGTGCGAGTACCGAAAAACTGTCCGGACCAGCTCCTGAAAAGGCTAGAATCGGTGTCAGCGCGGGAAAATGGAAGAATCCGGGACAGTATCGGGAAAAGGTAGAATCCGTGCGAGTACCGAAAAACTGTCCGGACCAGCTCCTGAAAAGACTAGAATCGGTGTCAGCGCGGGAAAATGGAAGAATCCGGGACAGTACCGGGAAAAGGTAGAATCCGTGCGAGTACCGAAAAACTTTCCGGACGAGCTCCTGAAAAAGCTAGAATCGAGGTCAGTACCGGAAAATGGAACAATCCGGGACAGTACCGGGAAAAGGTAGAATCCGTGCGAGTACCGAAAAACTGTGCGGACCAGTTGCTGAAAAGCCGAGAATCGGTGTCAGTGCGGGAAAATGGAAGAATCGGGGACAGTACCGGGAAAAGGTAGAATCCGTGCGAGTACCGAAAAACTTTCCGGACCAGCTCCTGCAGAGGCTAAAATCGGTGTCAGCGTGGGAAAATGGAAGAATCCGGGACAGTACCGGGAAAAGGTAGAATCCGTGCGAGTACCGAAAAACTGTTCGGACCAGTTCCTGAAAATTCTAGAATCGTTGTCAGTAGCGGAAAATGGAAGAATCGGGGACAGTACCGGGAAAAGGTAGAATCCCTGCGAGTACCGAAAAACTGTCCGGACCAGCTCCTGAAAAGGCTAGAATCGGTGTCAGCGCGGGAAAATGGAAGAATCCGGGACAGTACCGGGAAAAGGTAGAATCCGTGCGAGTACCGAAAAACTGTTCGCACCAGTTCCTGAAAATTCTAGAATCGTGGTCAGTACCGTAAATTGGAAGAATCGGGGACAGTACCGGGAAAAGATAGAATCCGTGCGAGTACCGAAAAACTGTCCGGACCAGCTCCTGAAAAGGCTAGAATCGGTGTCAGCGCGGGAAAATGGAAGAATCCGGGACAGTACCGGGAAAAGGTAGAATCCGTGCGAGTACCGAAAAACTGTTCGGACCAGCTCCTGAAAAGGCTAGAATCGGTGTCAGCGCGGGAAAATGGAAGAATCCGGGACAGTACCGGGAAAACGTAGAATCCGTGCGAGTACCGAAATACTGTTCGGACCAGTTCCTGAAAATTCTAGAATCGTGGTCAGTACCGGAAAATGGAAGAATCGGGGACAGTACCGGGAAAAGGTAGAATCCGTGCGAGTACCGAAAAACTGTCCGGACCAGCTCCTGAAAAGGCTAGAATCGGTGTCAGCGCGGGAAAATGGAAGAATCCGGGACAGTACCGGGAAAAGGTAGAATCCGTGCGAGTACCGAAAAACTGTTCGCACCAGTTACTGAAAATTCTAGAATCGTGGTCAGTACAGTAAATTGGAAGAATCGGGGACAGTACCGGGAAAAGGTAGAATCCGTGCGAGTACCGAAAAACTGTCCGGACCAGCTCCTGAAAAGGCTAGAATCGGTGTCAGCGCGGGAAAATGGAAGAATCCGGGACAGTACCGGGAAAAGGTAGAATCCGTGCGAGTACCGAAAAACTGTTCGGACCAGTTCCTGAAAATTCTAGAATCGTGGTCAGTACCGGAAAATGGAAGAATCGGGGACAGTACCGGGAAAAGGTAGAATCCGTGCGAGTACCGAAAAACTTTCCGGACTAGCTCCTGAAAAAGCTAGAATCGAGGTCAGTACCGGAAAATGGAAGAATCCGGGACAGTACCGGGAAAAGGTAGAATCCGTGCGAGTACCGAAAAACTTTCCGGACCAGTTCCTGAAAATTCTAGAATCGGTGTCAGTGCGGGAAAATGGAAGAATCGGGGACAGTACCGGGAAAAGGTAGAATCCGTGCGAGTACCGAAAAACTGTCCGGACCAGCTCCTGAAAAGGCTAGAATCGGTGTCAGCGCGGGAAAATGGAAGAATCCGGGACAGTACCGGGAAAAGGTAGAATCCGTGCGAGTACCGAAAAACTGTCCGGACCAGCTCCTGAAAAGACTAGAATCGGTGTCAGCGCGGGAAAATGGAAGAATCCGGGACAGTACCGGGAAAAGGTAGAATCCGTGCGAGTACCGAAAAACTTTCCGGACGAGCTCCTGAAAAAGCTAGAATCGAGGTCAGTACCGGAAAATGGAACAATCCGGGACAGTACCGGGAAAAGGTAGAATCCGTGCGAGTACCGAAAAACTGTGCGGACCAGTTGCTGAAAAGCCGAGAATCGGTGTCAGTGCGGGAAAATGGAAGAATCGGGGACAGTACCGGGAAAAGGTAGAATCCGTGCGAGTACCGAAAAACTTTCCGGACCAGCTCCTGCAGAGGCTAAAATCGGTGTCAGCGTGGGAAAATGGAAGAATCCGGGACAGTACCGGGAAAAGGTAGAATCCGTGCGAGTACCGAAAAACTGTTCGGACCAGTTCCTGAAAATTCTAGAATCGTTGTCAGTAGCGGAAAATGGAAGAATCGGGGACAGTACCGGGAAAAGGTAGAATCCCTGCGAGTACCGAAAAACTGTCCGGACCAGCTCCTGAAAAGGCTAGAATCGGTGTCAGCGCGGGAAAATGGAAGAATCCGGGACAGTACCGGGAAAAGGTAGAATCCGTGCGAGTACCGAAAAACTGTTCGCACCAGTTCCTGAAAATTCTAGAATCGTGGTCAGTACCGTAAATTGGAAGAATCGGGGACAGTACCGGGAAAAGATAGAATCCGTGCGAGTACCGAAAAACTGTCCGGACCAGCTCCTGAAAAGGCTAGAATCGGTGTCAGCGCGGGAAAATGGAAGAATCCGGGACAGTACCGGGAAAAGGTAGAATCCGTGCGAGTACCGAAAAACTGTTCGGACCAGCTCCTGAAAAGGCTAGAATCGGTGTCAGCGCGGGAAAATGGAAGAATCCGGGACAGTACCGGGAAAACGTAGAATCCGTGCGAGTACCGAAATACTGTTCGGACCAGTTCCTGAAAATTCTAGAATCGTGGTCAGTACCGGAAAATGGAAGAATCGGGGACAGTACCGGGAAAAGGTAGAATCCGTGCGAGTACCGAAAAACTGTCCGGACCAGCTCCTGAAAAGGCTAGAATCGGTGTCAGCGCTGGAAAATGGAAGAATCCGGGACAGTACCGGGAAAAGGTAGAATCCGTGCGAGTACCGAAAAACTGTTCGCACCAGTTACTGAAAATTCTAGAATCGTGGTCAGTACAGTAAATTGGAAGAATCGGGGACAGTACCGGGAAAAGGTAGAATCCGTGCGAGTACCGAAAAACTGTCCGGACCAGCTCCTGAAAAGGCTAGAATCGGTGTCAGCGCGGGAAAATGGAAGAATCCGGGACAGTACCGGGAAAAGGTAGAATCCGTGCGAGTACCGAAAAACTGTCCGGACCAGCTCCTGAAAAGGCTAGAATCGGTGTCAGCGCGGGAAAATGGAAGAATCCGGGACAGTACCGGGAAAAGGTAGAATCCGTGCGAGTACCGAAAAACTGTCCGGACCAGTTCCTGAAAAGGCTAGAATCGGTGTCAGCGCGGGAAAATGGAAGAATCCGGGACAGTACCGGGAAAAGGTAGAATCCGTGCGAGTACCGAAAAACTGTTCGCACCAGTTACTGAAAATTCTAGAATCGTGGTCAGTACCGTAAATTGGAAGAATCGGGGACAGTACCGGGAAAAGGTAGAATCCGTGCGAGTATCGAAAAACTGTCCGGACCAGCTCCTGAAAAGGCTAGAATCGGTGTCAGCGCGGGAAAATGGAAGAATCCGGGACAGTACCGGGAAAAGGTAGAATCCGTGCGAGTACCGAAAAACTGTTCGGACCAGTTCCTGAAAATTCTAGAATCGTGGTCAGTACCGGAAAATGGAAGAATCGGGGACAGTACCGGGAAAAGGTAGAATCTGTGCGAGTACCGAAAAACTTTCCGGACTAGCTCCTGAAAAAGCTAGAATCGAGGTCAGTACCGGAAAATGGAAGAATCCGGGACAGTACCGGGAAAAGGTAGAATCCGTACGAGTACCGAAATACTTTCCGGACCAGTTCCTGGAAATTCTAGAATCGGTGTCAGTGCGGGAAAATGGAAGAATCGGGGACAGTACCGGGAAAAGGTAGAATCCGTGCGAGTGCCGAAAAACTTTCCGGACCAGCTCCTGCAGAGGCTAAAATCGGTGTCAGCGCGGGAAAATGGAAGAATCCGGGACAGTACCGGGAAAAGGTAGAATCCGTGCGAGTACCGAAAAACTGTTCGGACCAGTTCCTGAAAATTCTAGAATCGTGGTCAGTACCGGAAAATGGAAGAATCGGGGACAGTACCGGGAAAAGGTAGAATCCGTGCGAGTACCGAAAAACTTTCCGGACTAGCTCCTGAAAAAGCTAGAATCGAGGTCAGTACCGGAAAATGGAAGAATCCGGGACAGTACCGGGAAAAGGTAGAATCCGTGCGAGTACCGAAAAACTGTTCGGACCAGCTCCTGAAAAGGCTAGAATCGGTGTCAGCGCGGGAAAATGGAAGAATCCGGGACAGTACCGGGAAAACGTAGAATCCGTGCGAGTACCGAAATACTGTTCGGACCAGTTCCTGAAAATTCTAGAATCGTGGTCAGTACCGGAAAATGGAAGAATCGGGGACAGTACCGGGAAAAGGTAGAATCCGTGCGAGTACCGAAAAACTGTCCGGACCAGCTCCTGAAAAGGCTAGAATCGGTGTCAGCGCGGGAAAATGGAAGAATCCGGGACAGTACCGGGAAAAGGTAGAATCCGTGCGAGTACCGAAAAACTGTTCGCACCAGTTACTGAAAATTCTAGAATCGTGGTCAGTACCGTAAATTGGAAGAATCGGGGACAGTACCGGGAAAAGGTAGAATCCGTGCGAGTACCGAAAAACTGTCCGGACCAGCTCCTGAAAAGGCTAGAATCGGTGTCAGCGCGGGAAAATGGAAGAATCCGGGACAGTACCGGGAAAAGGTAGAATCCGTGCGAGTACCGAAAAACTGTTCGGACCAGTTCCTGAAAATTCTAGAATCGTGGTCAGTACCGGAAAATGGAAGAATCGGGGACAGTACCGGGAAAAGGTAGAATCCGTGCGAGTACCGAAAAACTTTCCGGACTAGCTCCTGAAAAAGCTAGAATCGAGGTCAGTACCGGAAAATGGAAGAATCCGGGACAGTACCGGGAAAAGGTAGAATCCGTGCGAGTACCGAAAAACTTTCCGGACCAGTTCCTGAAAATTCTAGAATCGGTGTCAGTGCGGGAAAATGGAAGAATCGGGGACAGTACCGGGAAAAGGTAGAATCCGTGCGAGTACCGAAAAACTGTCCGGACCAGCTCCTGAAAAGGCTAGAATCGGTGTCAGCGCGGGAAAATGGAAGAATCCGGGACAGTACCGGGAAAAGGTAGAATCCGTGCGAGTACCGAAAAACTGTCCGGACCAGCTCCTGAAAAGGCTAGAATCGGTGTCAGCGCGGGAAAATGGAAGAATCCGGGACAGTACCGGGAAAAGGTAGAATCCGTGCGAGTACCGAAAAACTGTCCGGACCAGCTCCTGAAAAGGCTAGAATCGGTGTCAGCGCGGGAAAATGGAAGAATCCGGGACAGTACCGGGAAAAGGTAGAATCCGTACGAGTACCGAAAAACTTTCCGGACCAGTTCCTGGAAATTCTAGAATCGGTGTCAGTGCGGGAAAATGGAAGAATCGGGGACAGTACCGGGAAAAGGTAGAATCCGTGCGAGTGCCGAAAAACTTTCCGGACCAGCTCCTGCAGAGGCTAAAATCGGTGTCAGCGCGGGAAAATGGAAGAATCCGGGACAGTACCGGGAAAAGGTAGAATCCGTGCGAGTACCGAAAAACTGTTCGGACCAGTTCCTGAAAATTCTAGAATCGTTGTCAGTACCGGAAAATGGAAGAATCGGGGACAGTACCGGGAAAAGGTAGAATCCGTGCGAGTACCGAAAAACTGTCCGGACCAGCTCCTGAAAAGGCTAGAATTGGTGTCAGCGCGGGAAAATGGAAGAATCCGGGACAGTACCGGGAAAAGGTAGAATCCGTGCGAGTACCGAAAAACTGTCCGGACCAGCTCCTGAAAAGGCTAGAATCGGTGTCAGCGCGGGAAAATGGAAGAATCCGGGACAGTTCCGGGAAAAGGTAGAATCCGTGCGAGTACCGAAAAACTGTTCGGACCAGTTCCTGAAAATTCTAGAATCGGTGTCAGTGCGGGAAAATGGAAGAATCGGGGACAGTACCGGGAAAAGGTAGAATCCGTGCGAGTACCGAAAAACTTTCCGGACTAGCTCCTGAAAAAGCTAGAATCGAGGTCAGTACCGGAAAATGGAAGAATCCGGGACAGTACCGGGAAAAGGTAGAATCCGTGCGAGTACCGAAAAACTTTCCGGACCAGCTCCTGCAGAGGCTAAAATCGGTGTCAGCGCGGGAAAATGGAAGAATCCGGGACAGTACCGGGAAAAGGTAGAATCCGTGCGAGTACCGAAAAACTGTTCGGACCAGTTCCTGAAAATTCTAGAATCGTTGTCAGTACCGGAAAATGGAAGAATCGGGGACAGTACCGGGAAAAGGTAGAATCCGTGCGAGTACCGAAAAACTGTCCGGACCAGCTCCTAAAAAGGCTAGAATCGTTGTCAGCGCGGGAAAATGGAAGAATCCGGGACAGTACCGGGAAAAGGTAGAATCCGTGCGAGTACCGAAAAACTGTTCGGACCAGTTCCTGAAAATTCTAGAATCGTGGTCAGTACCGGAAAATGGAAGAATCGGGGACAGTACCGGGAAAAGGTAGAATCCGTGCGAGTACCGAAAAACTGTCCGGACCAGCTCCTGAAAAGGCTAGAATCGGTGTCAACGCGGGAAAATGGAAGAATCCGGGACAGTACCGGGAAAAGGTAGAATCCGTGCGAGTACCGAAAAACTGTTCGGACCAGTTCCTGAAAATTCTAGAATCGTGGTCAGTACCGGAAAATGGAAGAATCGGGGACAGTACCGGGAAAAGGTAGAATCCGTGCGAGTATCGAAAAACTGTTCGGACCAGCTCCTGAAAAGGCTAGAATCGGTGTAAGCGCGGGAAAATGGAAGAATCCGGGACAGTACCGGGAAAAGGTAGAATCCGTGCGAGTACCGAAAAACTGTTCGGACCAGTTCCTGAAAATTCTAGAATCGTGGTCAGTACCGGAAAATGGAAGAATCGGGGACAGCACCGGGAAAAGGTAGAATCCGTGCGAGTACCGAAAAACTGTCCGGACCAGCTCCTGAAAAGGCTAGAATCGGTGTCAGCGCGGGAAAATGGAAGAATCCGGGACAGTACCGGGAAAAGGTAAAATCCGTGCGAGTACCGAAAAACTGTTCGGACCAGTTCCTGAAAATTCTAGAATCGTGGTCAGTACCGGAAAATGGAAGAATCGGGGACAGTACCGGGAAAACGTAGAATCCGTGCGAGTACCGAAAAACTGTTCGGACCAGTTCCTGAAAAGCCGAGAATCGGTGTCAGTGCGGGAAAATGGAAGAATCCGGGACAGTATCGGGAAAAGGTAGAATCCGTGTGAGTACCGAAAAACTGTCCGGACCAGCTCCTGAAAAGGCTAGAATCGGTGTCAGCTCGGGAAAATGGAAGAATCCGGGACAGTACCGGGAAAAGGTAGAATCCGTGCGAGTACCGAAAAACTGTTCGGACCAGTTCCTGAAAATTCTAGAATCGTGGTCAGTACCGGAAAATGGAAGAATCGGGGACAGTACCGGGAAAAGGTAGAATCCGTGCGAGTACCGAAAAACTGTCCGGACCAGCTCCTGAAAAGGCTAGAATCGGTGTCAGCGCGGGAAAATGGAAGAATCCGGGACAGTTTCTTGGAAAAGGTAGAATCCGTGCGAGTACCGAAAAACTGTTCGGACCAGTTCCTGAAAATTCTAGAATCGGTGTCAGTGCGGGAAAATAGAAGAATCCGGGACAGTTCCGGGAAAAGGTAGAATCCGTGCGAGTACCGAAAAACTGTTCGGACCAGTTCCTGAAAATTCTAGAATCGGTGTCAGTGCGGGAAAATGGAAGAATCGGGGACAGTACCGGGAAAAGGTAGAATCCGTGCGAGTACCGAAAAACTTTCCGGACGAGCTCCTGAAAAAGCTAGAATCGAGGTCAGTACCGGAAAATGGAAGAATCCGGGACAGTACCGGGAAAAGGTAGAATCCGTGCGAGTACCGAAAAACTGTCCGGACCAGTTCCTGAAAATTCTAGAATCGTGGTCAGTACCGGAAAATGGAAGAATCGGGGACAGTACCGGGAAAAGGTAGAATCCGTGCGAGTACCGAAAAACTGTTCGGACCAGTTCCTGAAAATTCTAGAATCGTGGTCAGTACCGGAAAATGGAAGAATCGGGGACAGTACCGGGAAAAGGTAGAATCCGTGCGAGTACCGAAAAACTGTCCGGACCAGCTCCTGAAAAGGCTAGAATCGGTGTCAGCGCGGGAAAATGGAAGAATCCGGGACAGTACCGGGAAAAGGTAGAATCCGTGCGAGTACCGAAAAACTGTTCGTACCAGTTCCTGAAAATTCTAGAATCGTGGTCAGTACCGAAAAATGGAAGAATCGGGGACAGTACCGGGAAAAGGTAGAATCCGTGCGAGTACCGAAAAACTGTTCGGACCAGTTCCTGAAAAGCCGAGAATCGGTGTCAGTGCGGGAAAATGGAAGAATCCGGGACAGTACCGGGAAAAGGTAGAATCCGTGTGAGTACCGAAAAACTGTCCGGACCAGCTCCTGAAAAGGCTAGAATCGGTGTCAGCTCGGGAAAATGGAAGAATCCGGGACAGTACCGGGAAAAGGTAGAATCCGTGCGAGTACCGAAAAACTGTTCGGACCAGTTCCTGAAAATTCTAGAATCGTGGTCAGTACCGGAAAATGGAAGAATCTGGGACAGTACCGGGAAAAGGTAGAATCCGTGCGAGTACCGAAAAACTGTCCGGACCAGCTCCTGAAAAGGCTAGAATCGGTGTCAGCGCGGGAAAATGGAAGAATCCGGGACAGTTCCGGGAAAAGGTAGAATCCGTGCGAGTACCGAAAAACTGTTCGGACCAGTTCCTGAAAATTCTAGAATCGGTGTCAGTGCGGGAAAATGGAAGAATCCGGGACAGTTCCGGGAAAAGGTAGAATCCGTGCGAGTACCGAAAAACTGTTCGGACCAGTTCCTGAAAATTCTAGAATCGGTGTCAGTGCGAGAAAATGGAAGAATCGGGGACAGTACCGGGAAAAGGTAGAATCCGTGCGAGTACCGAAAAACTTTCCGGACTAGCTCCTGAAAAAGCTAGAATCGAGGTCAGTACCGGAAAATGGAAGAATCCGGGACAGTACCGGGAAAAGGTAGAATCCGTGCGAGTACCGAAAAACTGTCCGGACCAGTTCCTGAAAATTCTAGAATCGTGGTCAGTACCGGAAAATGGAAGAATCGGGGACAGTACCGGGAAAAGGTAGAATCCGTGTGAGTACCGAAAAACTGTCCGGACCAGCTCCTGAAAAGGCTAGAATCGGTGTCAGCTCGGGAAAATGGAAGAATCCGGGACAGTACCGGGAAAAGGTAGAATCCGTGCGAGTACCGAAAAACTGTTCGGACCAGTTCCTGAAAATTCTAGAATCGTGGTCAGTACCGGAAAATGGAAGAATCTGGGACAGTACCGGGAAAAGGTAGAATCCGTGCGAGTACCGAAAAACTGTCCGGACCAGCTCCTGAAAAGGCTAGAATCGGTGTCAGCGCGGGAAAATGGAAGAATCCGGGACAGTTCCGGGAAAAGGTAGAATCCGTGCGAGTACCGAAAAACTGTTCGGACCAGTTCCTGAAAATTCTAGAATCGGTGTCAGTGCGGGAAAATGGAAGAATCCGGGACAGTTCCGGGAAAAGGTAGAATCCGTGCGAGTACCGAAAAACTGTTCGGACCAGTTCCTGAAAATTCTAGAATCGGTGTCAGTGCGAGAAAATGGAAGAATCGGGGACAGTACCGGGAAAAGGTAGAATCCGTGCGAGTACCGAAAAACTGTTCGGACCAGTTCCTGAAAAGCCGAGAATCGGTGTCAGTGCGGGAAAATGGAAGAATCCGGGACAGTACCGGGAAAAGGTAGAATCCGTGTGAGTACCGAAAAACTGTCCGGACCAGCTCCTGAAAAGGCTAGAATCGGTGTCAGCTCGGGAAAATGGAAGAATCCGGGACAGTACCGGGAAAAGGTAGAATCCGTGCGAGTACCAAAAAACTGTTCGGACCAGTTCCTGAAAATTCTAGAATCGTGGTCAGTACCGGAAAATGGAAGAATCGGGGACACTACCGGGAAAAGGTAGAATCCGTGCGAGTACCGAAAAACTGTCCGGACCAGCTCCTGAAAAGGCTAGAATCGGTGTCAGCGCGGGAAAATGGAAGAATCCGGGACAGTTCCGGGAAAAGGTAGAATCCGTGCGAGTACCGAAAAACAGTTCGGACCAGTTCCTGAAAATTCTAGAATCGGTGTCAGTGCGGGAAAATGGAAGAATCCGGGACAGTTCCGGGAAAAGGTAGAATCCGTGCGAGTACCGAAAAACTGTTCGGACCAGTTCCTGAAAATTCTAGAATCGGTGTCAGTGCGGGAAAATGGAAGAATCGGGGACAGTACCGGGAAAAGGTAGAATCCGTGCGAGTACCGAAAAACTTTCCGGACTAGCTCCTGAAAAAGCTAGAATCGAGGTCAGTACCGGAAAATGGAAGAATCCGGGACAGTACCGGGAAAAGGTAGAATCCGTGCGAGTACCGAAAAACTGTCCGGACCAGTTCCTGAAAATTCTAGAATCGTGGTCAGTACCGGAAAATGGAAGAATCGGGGACAGTACCGGGAAAAGGTAGAATCCGTGCGAGTACCGAAAAACTGTTCGGACCAGTTCCTGAAAATTCTAGAATCTTGGTCAGTACCGGAAAATGGAAGAATCGGGGACAGTACCGGGAAAAGGTAGAATCCGTGCGAGTACCGAAAAACTGTCCGGACCAGCTCCTGAAAAGGCTAGAATCGGTGTCAGCGCGGGAAAATGGAAGAATCCGGGACAGTACCGGGAAAGTTAGAATCCGTGCGAGTACCGAAAAACTGTTCGGACCAGTTCCTGAAAATTCTAGAATCGTGGTCAGTACCGGAAAATGGAAGAATCCGGGACAGTACCGGGAAAAGGTAGAATCCGTGCGAGTACCGAAAAACTGTCCGGACCAGCTCCTGAAAAGGCTAGAATCGGTGTCAGCGCGGGAAAATGGAAGAATCCGGGACAGTTCCGGGAAAAGGTAGAATCCGTGCGAGTACCGAAAAACTGTTCGGACCAGTTCCTGAAAATTCTAGAATCGGTGTCAGTGCGGGAAAATGGAAGAATCCGGGACAGTTCCGGGAAAAGGTAGAATCCGTGCGAGTACCGAAAAACTGTTCGGACCAGTTCCTGAAAATTCTAGAATCGGTGTCAGTGCGAGAAAATGGAAGAATCGGGGACAGTACCGGGAAAAGGTAGAATCCGTGCGAGTACCGAAAAACTGTTCGGACCAGTTCCTGAAAAGCCGAGAATCGGTGTCAGTGCGGGAAAATGGAAGAATCCGGGACAGTACCGGGAAAAGGTAGAATCCGTGTGAGTACCGAAAAACTGTCCGGACCAGCTCCTGAAAAGGCTAGAATCGGTGTCAGCTCGGGAAAATGGAAGAATCCGGGACAGTACCGGGAAAAGGTAGAATCCGTGCGAGTACCAAAAAACTGTTCGGACCAGTTCCTGAAAATTCTAGAATCGTGGTCAGTACCGGAAAATGGAAGAATCGGGGACACTACCGGGAAAAGGTAGAATCCGTGCGAGTACCGAAAAACTGTCCGGACCAGCTCCTGAAAAGGCTAGAATCGGTGTCAGCGCGGGAAAATGGAAGAATCCGGGACAGTTCCGGGAAAAGGTAGAATCCGTGCGAGTACCGAAAAACAGTTCGGACCAGTTCCTGAAAATTCTAGAATCGGTGTCAGTGCGGGAAAATGGAAGAATCCGGGACAGTTCCGGGAAAAGGTAGAATCCGTGCGAGTACCGAAAAACTGTTCGGACCAGTTCCTGAAAATTCTAGAATCGGTGTCAGTGCGGGAAAATGGAAGAATCGGGGACAGTACCGGGAAAAGGTAGAATCCGTGCGAGTACCGAAAAACTTTCCGGACTAGCTCCTGAAAAAGCTAGAATCGAGGTCAGTACCGGAAAATGGAAGAATCCGGGACAGTACCGGGAAAAGGTAGAATCCGTGCGAGTACCGAAAAACTGTCCGGACCAGTTCCTGAAAATTCTAGAATCGTGGTCAGTACCGGAAAATGGAAGAATCGGGGACAGTACCGGGAAAAGGTAGAATCCGTGCGAGTACCGAAAAACTGTTCGGACCAGTTCCTGAAAATTCTAGAATCTTGGTCAGTACCGGAAAATGGAAGAATCGGGGACAGTACCGGGAAAAGGTAGAATCCGTGCGAGTACCGAAAAACTGTCCGGACCAGCTCCTGAAAAGGCTAGAATCGGTGTCAGCGCGGGAAAATGGAAGAATCCGGGACAGTACCGGGAAAGTTAGAATCCGTGCGAGTACCGAAAAACTGTTCGGACCAGTTCCTGAAAATTCTAGAATCGTGGTCAGTACCGGAAAATGGAAGAATCCGGGACAGTACCGGGAAAAGGTAGAATCCGTGCGAGTACCGAAAAACTGTTCGTACCAGTTCCTGAAAATTCTAGAATCGTGGTCAGTACCGGAAAATGGAAGAATCGGGGACAGTACCGGGAAAAGGTAGAATCCGTGCGAGTACCGAAAAACTGTTCGGACCAGTTCCTGAAAAGCCGAGAATCGGTGTCAGTGCGGGAAAATGGAAGAATCCGGGACAGTACCGGGAAAAGGTAGAATCCGTGTGAGTACCGAAAAACTGTCCGGACCAGCTCCTGAAAAGGCTAGAATCGGTGTCAGCTCGGGAAAATGGAAGAATCCGGGACAGTACCGGGAAAAGGTAGAATCCGTGCGAGTACCGAAAAACTGTTCGGACCAGTTCCTGAAAATTCTAGAATCGTGGTCAGTACCGGAAAATGGAAGAATCGGGGACAGTACCGGGAAAAGGTAGAATCCGTGCGAGTACCGAAAAACTGTCCGGACCAGCTCCTGAAAAGGCTAGAATCGGTGTCAGCGCGGGAAAATGGAAGAATCCGGGACAGTTTCTTGGAAAAGGTAGAATCCGTGCGAGTACCGAAAAACTGTTCGGACCAGTTCCTGAAAATTCTAGAATCGGTGTCAGTGCGGGAAAATGGAAGAATCCGGGACAGTTCCGGGAAAAGGTAGAATCCGTGCGAGTACCGAAAAACTGTTCGGACCAGTTCCTGAAAATTCTAGAATCGGTGTCAGTGCGGGAAAATGGAAGAATCGGGGACAGTACCGGGAAAAGGTAGAATCCGTGCGAGTACCGAAAAACTTTCCGGACGAGCTCCTGAAAAAGCTAGAATCGAGGTCAGTACCAGAAAATGGAAGAATCCGGGACAGTACCGGGAAAAGGTAGAATCCGTGCGAGTACCGAAAAACTGTCCGGACCAGTTCCTGAAAATTCTAGAATCGTGGTCAGTACCGGAAAATGGAAGAATCGGGGACAGTACCGGGAAAAGGTAGAATCCGTGCGAGTACCGAAAAACTGTTCGGACCAGTTCCTGAAAATTCTAGAATCGTGGTCAGTACCGGAAAATGGAAGAATCGGGGACAGTACCGGGAAAAGGTAGAATCCGTGCGAGTACCGAAAAACTGTTCGGACCAGTTCCTGAAAAGCCGAGAATCGGTGTCAGTGCGGGAAAATGGAAGAATCCGGGACAGTACCGGGAAAAGGTAGAATCCGTGTGAGTACCGAAAAACTGTCCGGACCAGCTCCTGAAAAGGCTAGAATCGGTGTCAGCTCGGGAAAATGGAAGAATCCGGGACAGTACCGGGAAAAGGTAGAATCCGTGCGAGTACCAAAAAACTGTTCGGACCAGTTCCTGAAAATTCTAGAATCGTGGTCAGTACCGGAAAATGGAAGAATCGGGGACACTACCGGGAAAAGGTAGAATCCGTGCGAGTACCGAAAAACTGTCCGGACCAGCTCCTGAAAAGGCTAGAATCGGTGTCAGCGCGGGAAAATGGAAGAATCCGGGACAGTTCCGGGAAAAGGTAGAATCCGTGCGAGTACCGAAAAACAGTTCGGACCAGTTCCTGAAAATTCTAGAATCGGTGTCAGTGCGGGAAAATGGAAGAATCCGGGACAGTTCCGGGAAAAGGTAGAATCCGTGCGAGTACCGAAAAACTGTTCGGACCAGTTCCTGAAAATTCTAGAATCGGTGTCAGTGCGGGAAAATGGAAGAATCGGGGACAGTACCGGGAAAAGGTAGAATCCGTGCGAGTACCGAAAAACTTTCCGGACTAGCTCCTGAAAAAGCTAGAATCGAGGTCAGTACCGGAAAATGGAAGAATCCGGGACAGTACCGGGAAAAGGTAGAATCCGTGCGAGTACCGAAAAACTGTCCGGACCAGTTCCTGAAAATTCTAGAATCGTGGTCAGTACCGGAAAATGGAAGAATCGGGGACAGTACCGGGAAAAGGTAGAATCCGTGCGAGTACCGAAAAACTGTTCGGACCAGTTCCTGAAAATTCTAGAATCTTGGTCAGTACCGGAAAATGGAAGAATCGGGGACAGTACCGGGAAAAGGTAGAATCCGTGCGAGTACCGAAAAACTGTCCGGACCAGCTCCTGAAAAGGCTAGAATCGGTGTCAGCTCGGGAAAATGGAAGAATCCGGGACAGTACCGGGAAAAGGTAGAATCCGTGCGAGTACCGAAAAACTGTTCGGACCAGTTCCTGAAAATTCTAGAATCGTGGTCAGTACCGGAAAATGGAAGAATCGGGGACAGTACCGGGAAAAGGTAGAATCCGTGCGAGTACCGAAAAACTGTCCGGACCAGCTCCTGAAAAGGCTAGAATCGGTGTCAGCGCGGGAAAATGGAAGAATCCGGGACAGTTTCTTGGAAAAGGTAGAATCCGTGCGAGTACCGAAAAACTGTTCGGACCAGTTCCTGAAAATTCTAGAATCGGTGTCAGTGCGGGAAAATGGAAGAATCCGGGACAGTTCCGGGAAAAGGTAGAATCCGTGCGAGTACCGAAAAACTGTTCGGACCAGTTCCTGAAAATTCTAGAATCGGTGTCAGTGCGGGAAAATGGAAGAATCGGGGACAGTACCGGGAAAAGGTAGAATCCGTGCGAGTACCGAAAAACTTTCCGGACGAGCTCCTGAAAAAGCTAGAATCGAGGTCAGTACCAGAAAATGGAAGAATCCGGGACAGTACCGGGAAAAGGTAGAATCCGTGCGAGTACCGAAAAACTGTCCGGACCAGTTCCTGAAAATTCTAGAATCGTGGTCAGTACCGGAAAATGGAAGAATCGGGGACAGTACCGGGAAAAGGTAGAATCCGTGCGAGTACCGAAAAACTGTTCGGACCAGTTCCTGAAAATTCTAGAATCGTGGTCAGTACCGGAAAATGGAAGAATCGGGGACAGTACCGGGAAAAGGTAGAATCCGTGCGAGTACCGAAAAACTGTTCGGACCAGTTCCTGAAAAGCCGAGAATCGGTGTCAGTGCGGGAAAATGGAAGAATCCGGGACAGTACCGGGAAAAGGTAGAATCCGTGTGAGTACCGAAAAACTGTCCGGACCAGCTCCTGAAAAGGCTAGAATCGGTGTCAGCTCGGGAAAATGGAAGAATCCGGGACAGTACCGGGAAAAGGTAGAATCCGTGCGAGTACCAAAAAACTGTTCGGACCAGTTCCTGAAAATTCTAGAATCGTGGTCAGTACCGGAAAATGGAAGAATCGGGGACACTACCGGGAAAAGGTAGAATCCGTGCGAGTACCGAAAAACTGTCCGGACCAGCTCCTGAAAAGGCTAGAATCGGTGTCAGCGCGGGAAAATGGAAGAATCCGGGACAGTTCCGGGAAAAGGTAGAATCCGTGCGAGTACCGAAAAACAGTTCGGACCAGTTCCTGAAAATTCTAGAATCGGTGTCAGTGCGGGAAAATGGAAGAATCCGGGACAGTTCCGGGAAAAGGTAGAATCCGTGCGAGTACCGAAAAACTGTTCGGACCAGTTCCTGAAAATTCTAGAATCGGTGTCAGTGCGGGAAAATGGAAGAATCGGGGACAGTACCGGGAAAAGGTAGAATCCGTGCGAGTACCGAAAAACTTTCCGGACTAGCTCCTGAAAAAGCTAGAATCGAGGTCAGTACCGGAAAATGGAAGAATCCGGGACAGTACCGGGAAAAGGTAGAATCCGTGCGAGTACCGAAAAACTGTCCGGACCAGTTCCTGAAAATTCTAGAATCGTGGTCAGTACCGGAAAATGGAAGAATCGGGGACAGTACCGGGAAAAGGTAGAATCCGTGCGAGTACCGAAAAACTGTTCGGACCAGTTCCTGAAAATTCTAGAATCTTGGTCAGTACCGGAAAATGGAAGAATCGGGGACAGTACCGGGAAAAGGTAGAATCCGTGCGAGTACCGAAAAACTGTCCGGACCAGCTCCTGAAAAGGCTAGAATCGGTGTCAGCGCGGGAAAATGGAAGAATCCGGGACAGTACCGGGAAAGTTAGAATCCGTGCGAGTACCGAAAAACTGTTCGGACCAGTTCCTGAAAATTCTAGAATCGTGGTCAGTACCGGAAAATGGAAGAATCCGGGACAGTACCGGGAAAAGGTAGAATCCGTGCGAGTACCGAAAAACTGTTCGGACCAGTTCCTGAAAATTCTAGAATCGTGGTCAGTACCGGAAAATGGAAGAATCGGGGACAGTACCGGGAAAAGGTAGAATCCCTGCGAGTACCGAAAAACTGTTCGGACCAGTTCCTGAAAAGCCGAGAATCGGTGTCAGTGCGGGAAAATGGAAGAATCCGGGACAGTACCGGGAAAAGGTAGAATCCGTGTGAGTACCGAAAAACTGTCCGGACCAGCTCCTGAAAAGGCTAGAATCGGTGTCAGCTCGGGAAAATGGAAGAATCCGGGACAGTACCGGGAAAAGGTAGAATCCGTGCGAGTACCGAAAAACTGTTCGGACCAGTTCCTGAAAATTCTAGAATCGTGGTCAGTACCGGAAAATGGAAGAATCGGGGACAGTACCGGGAAAAGGTAGAATCCGTGCGAGTACCGAAAAACTGTCCGGACCAGCTCCTGAAAAGGCTAGAATCGGTGTCAGCGCGGGAAAATGGAAGAATCCGGGACAGTTTCTTGGAAAAGGTAGAATCCGTGCGAGTACCGAAAAACTGTTCGGACCAGTTCCTGAAAATTCTAGAATCGGTGTCAGTGCGGGAAAATGGAAGAATCCGGGACAGTTCCGGGAAAAGGTAGAATCCGTGCGAGTACCGAAAAACTGTTCGGACCAGTTCCTGAAAATTCTAGAATCGGTGTCAGTGCGGGAAAATGGAAGAATCGGGGACAGTACCGGGAAAAGGTAGAATCCGTGCGAGTACCGAAAAACTTTCCGGACGAGCTCCTGAAAAAGCTAGAATCGAGGTCAGTACCGGAAAATGGAAGAATCCGGGACAGTACCGGGAAAAGGTAGAATCCGTGCGAGTACCGAAAAACTGTCCGGACCAGTTCCTGAAAATTCTAGAATCGTGGTCAGTACCGGAAAATGGAAGAATCGGGGACAGTACCGGGAAAAGATAGAATCCGTGCGAGTACCGAAAAACTGTTCGGACCAGTTCCTGAAAATTCTAGAATCGTGGTCAGTACCGGAAAATGGAAGAATCGGGGACAGTACCGGGAAAAGGTAGAATCCGTGCGAGTACCGAAAAACTGTTCGGACCAGTTCCTGAAAATTCTAGAATCGTTGTCAGTAGCGGAAAATGGAAGAATCGGGGACAGTACCGGGAAAAGGTAGAATCCCTGCGAGTACCGAAAAACTGTCCGGACCAGCTCCTGAAAAGGCTAGAATCGGTGTCAGCTCGGGAAAATGGAAGAATCCGGGACAGTACCGGGAAAAGGTAGAATCCGTGCGAGTACCGAAAAACTGTTCGGACCAGTTCCTGAAAATTCTAGAATCGTGGTCAGTACCGGAAAATGGAAGAATCGGGGACAGTACCGGGAAAAGGTAGAATCCGTGCGAGTACCGAAAAACTGTCCGGACCAGCTCCTGAAAAGGCTAGAATCGGTGTCAGCGCGGGAAAATGGAAGAATCCGGGACAGTTCCGGGAAAAGGTAGAATCCGTGCGAGTACCGAAAAACTGTTCGGACCAGTTCCTGAAAATTCTAGAATCGGTGTCAGTGCGGGAAAATGGAAGAATCCGGGACAGTTCCGGGAAAAGGTAGAATCCGTGCGAGTACCGAAAAACTGTTCGGACCAGTTCCTGAAAATTCTAGAATCGGTGTCAGTGCGGGAAAATGGAAGAATCGGGGACAGTACCGGGAAAAGGTAGAATCCGTGCGAGTACCGAAAAACTTTCCGGACTAGCTCCTGAAAAAGCTAGAATCGAGGTCAGTACCGGAAAATGGAAGAATCCGGGACAGTACCGGGAAAAGGTAGAATCCGTGCGAGTACCGAAAAACTGTCCGGACCAGCTCCTGAAAAGGCTAGAATCGGTGTCAGCGCGGGAAAATGGAAGAATCCGGGACAGTTCCGGGAAAAGGTAGAATCCGTGCGAGTACCGAAAAACTGTTCGGACCAGTTCCTGAAAATTCTAGAATCGGTGTCAGTGCGGGAAAATGGAAGAATCCGGGACAGTTCCGGGAAAAGGTAGAATCCGTGCGAGTACCGAAAACTGTTCGGACCAGTTCCTGAAAATTCTAGAATCGGTGTCAGTGCGGGAAAATGGAAGAATCGGGGACAGTACCGGGAAAAGGTAGAATCCGTGCGAGTACCGAAAAACTTTCCGGACTAGCTCCTGAAAAAGCTAGAATCGAGGTCAGTACCGGAAAATGGAAGAATCCGGGACAGTACCGGGAAAAGGTAGAATCCGTGCGAGTACCGAAAAACTGTCCGGACCAGTTCCTGAAAATTCTAGAATCGTGGTCAGTACCGGAAAATGGAAGAATCGGGGACAGTACCGGGAAAAGGTAGAATCCGTGCGAGTACCGAAAAACTGTTCGGACCAGTTCCTGAAAATTCTAGAATCGTGGTCAGTACCGAAAAATGGAAGAATCGGGGACAGTACCGGGAAAAGGTAGAATCCGTGCGAGTACCGAAAAACTGTTCGGACCAGTTCCTGAAAAGCCGAGAATCGGTGTCAGTGCGGGAAAATGGAAGAATCCGGGACAGTACCGGGAAAAGGTAGAATCCGTGTGAGTACCGAAAAACTGTCCGGACCAGCTCCTGAAAAGGCTAGAATCGGTGTCAGCTCGGGAAAATGGAAGAATCCGGGACAGTACCGGGAAAAGGTAGAATCCGTGCGAGTACCGAAAAACTGTTCGGACCAGTTCCTGAAAATTCTAGAATCGGTGTCAGTGCGGGAAAATGGAAGAATCGGGGACAGTACCGGGAAAAGGTAGAATCCGTGCGAGTACCGAAAAACTTTCCGGACTAGCTCCTGAAAAAGCTAGAATCGAGGTCAGTACCGGAAAATGGAAGAATCCGGGACAGTACCGGGAAAAGGTAGAATCCGTGCGAGTACCGAAAAACTGTCCGGACCAGTTCCTGAAAATTCTAGAATCGTGGTCAGTACCGGAAAATGGAAGAATCGGGGACAGTACCGGGAAAAGGTAGAATCCGTGCGAGTACCGAAAAACTGTTCGGACCAGTTCCTGAAAATTCTAGAATCGTGGTCAGTACCGAAAAATGGAAGAATCGGGGACAGTACCGGGAAAAGGTAGAATCCGTGCGAGTACCGAAAAACTGTTCGGACCAGTTCCTGAAAAGCCGAGAATCGGTGTCAGTGCGGGAAAATGGAAGAATCCGGGACAGTTCCGGGAAAAGGTAGAATCCGTGCGAGTACCGAAAAACTGTCCGGACCAGCTCCTGAAAAGGCTAGAATCGGTGTGAGCGCGGGAAAATGGAAGAATCCGGGACAGTACCGGGAAAAGGTAGAATCCGTGCGAGTACCGAAAAACTGTTCGGACCAGTTCCTGAAAAGCCGAGAATCGGTGTCAGTGCGGGAAAATGGAAGAATCCGGGACAGTACCGGGAAAAGGTAGAATCCGTGCGAGTACCGAAAAACTGTTCGGACCAGTTCCTGAAAATTCTAGAATCGTTGTCAGTAGCGGAAAATGGAAGAATCGGGGACAGTACCGGGAAAAGGTAGAATCCCTGCGAGTACCGAAAAACTGTCCGGACCAGCTCCTGAAAAGGATAGAATCGGTGTCAGCTCGGGAAAATGGAAGAATCCGGGACAGTACCGGGAAAAGGTAGAATCCGTGCGAGTACCGAAAAACTGTTCGGACCAGTTCCTGAAAATTCTAGAATCGTGGTCAGTACCGGAAAATGGAAGAATCGGGGACAGTACCGGGAAAAGGTAGAATCCGTGCGAGTACCGAAAAACTGTCCGGACCAGCTCCTGAAAAGGCTAGAATCGGTGTCAGCGCGGGAAAATGGAAGAATCCGGGACAGTTCCGGGAAAAGGTAGAATCCGTGCGAGTACCGAAAAACTGTTCGGACCAGTTCCTGAAAATTCTAGAATCGGTGTCAGTGCGGGAAAATGGAAGAATCCGGGACAGTTCCGGGAAAAGGTAGAATCCGTGCGAGTACCGAAAAACTGTTCGGACCAGTTCCTGAAAATTCTAGAATCGGTGTCAGTGCGGGAAAATGGAAGAATCGGGGACAGTACCGGCAAAAGGTAGAATCCGTGCGAGTACCGAAAAACTTTCCGGACTAGCTCCTGAAAAAGCTAGAATCGAGGTCAGTACCGGAAAATGGAAGAATCCGGGACAGTACCGGGAAAAGGTAGAATCCGTGCGAGTACCGAAAAACTGTCCGGACCAGCTCCTGAAAAGGCTAGAATCGGTGTCAGCGCGGGAAAATGGAAGAATCCGGGACAGTTCCGGGAAAAGGTAGAATCCGTGCGAGTACCGAAAAACTGTTCGGACCAGTTCCTGAAAATTCTAGAATCGGTGTCAGTGCGGGAAAATGGAAGAATCGGGGACAGTACCGGCAAAAGGTAGAATCCGTGCGAGTACCGAAAAACTTTCCGGACTAGCTCCTGAAAAAGCTAGAATCGAGGTCAGTACCGGAAAATGGAAGAATCCGGGACAGTACCGGGAAAAGGTAGAATCCGTGCGAGTACCGAAAAACTGTCCGGACCAGCTCCTGAAAAGGCTAGAATCGGTGTCAGCGCGGGAAAATGGAAGAATCCGGGACAGTTCCGGGAAAAGGTAGAATCCGTGCGAGTACCGAAAAACTGTTCGGACCAGTTCCTGAAAATTCTAGAATCGGTGTCAGTGCGGGAAAATGGAAGAATCGGGGACAGTACCGGCAAAAGGTAGAATCCGTGCGAGTACCGAAAAACTTTCCGGACTAGCTCCTGAAAAAGCTAGAATCGAGGTCAGTACCGGAAAATGGAAGAATCCGGGACAGTACCGGGAAAAGGTAGAATCCGTGCGAGTACCGAAAAACTGTCCGGACCAGTTCCTGAAAATTCTAGAATCGTGGTCAGTACCGGAAAATGGAAGAATCGGGGACAGTACCGGGAAAAGGTAGAATCCGTGCGAGTACCGAAAAACTGTTCGGACCAGTTCCTGAAAATTCTAGAATCGTGGTCAGTACCGGAAAATGGAAGAATCGGGGACAGTACCGGGAAAAGGTAGAATCCGTGCGAGTACCGAAAAACTGTCCGGACCAGCTCCTGAAAAGGCTAGAATCGGTGTCAGCGCGGGAAAATGGAAGAATCCGGGACAGTACCGGGAAAGTTAGAATCCGTGCGAGTACCGAAAAACTGTTCGGACCAGTTCCTGAAAATTCTAGAATCGTGGTCAGTACCGGAAAATGGAAGAATCGGGGACAGTACCGGGAAAAGGTAGAATCCGTGCGAGTACCGAAAAACTGTTCGGACCAGTTCCTGAAAAGCCGAGAATCGGTGTCAGTGCGGGAAAATGGAAGAATCCGGGACAGTACCGGGAAAAGGTAGAATCCGTGTGAGTACCGAAAAACTGTCCGGACCAGCTCCTGAAAAGGCTAGAATCGGTGTCAGCTCGGGAAAATGGAAGAATCCGGGACAGTACCGGGAAAGTTAGAATCCGTGCGAGTACCGAAAAACTGTTTGGACCAGTTCCTGAAAATTCTAGAATCGTGGTCAGTACCGGAAAATGGAAGAATCGGGGACAGTACCGGGAAAAGGTAGAATCCGTGCGAGTACCGAAAAACTGTTCGGACCAGTTCCTGAAAAGCCGAGAATCGGTGTCAGTGCGGGAAAATGGAAGAATCCGGGACAGTACCGGGAAAAGGTAGAATCCGTGTGAGTACCGAAAAACTGTCCGGACCAGCTCCTGAAAAGGCTAGAATCGGTGTCAGCTCGGGAAAATGGAAGAATCCGGGACAGTACCGGGAAAAGGTAGAATCCGTGCGAGTACCGAAAAACTGTTCGGACCAGTTCCTGAAAATTCTAGAATCGTGGTCAGTACCGAAAAATGGAAGAATCGGGGACAGTACCGGGAAAAGGTAGAATCCGTGCGAGTACCGAAAAACTGTGCGGACCAGTTCCTTAAAAGCCGAGAATCGGTGTCAGTGCGGGAAAATGGAAGAATCCGGGACAGTTCCGGGAAAAGGTAGAATCCGTGCGAGTACCGAAAAACTGTTCGGACCAGTTCCTGAAAATTCTAGAATCGGTGTCAGTGCGGGAAAATGGAAGAATCCGGGACAGTTCCGGGAAAAGGTAGAATCCGTGCGAGTACCGAAAAACTGTTCGGACCAGTTCCTGAAAATTCTAGAATCGGTGTCAGTAGCGGAAAATGGAAGAATCGGGGACAGTACCGGGAAAAGGTAGAATCCCTGCGAGTACCGAAAAACTGTCCGGACCAGCTCCTGAAAAGGCTAGAATCGGTGTCAGCTCGGGAAAATGGAAGAATCCGGGACAGTACCGGGAAAAGGAAGAATCCGTGCGAGTACCGAAAAACTGTTCGGACCAGTTCCTGAAAATTCTAGAATCGTGGTCAGTACCGGAAAATGGAAGAATCGGGGACAGTACCGGGAAAAGGTAGAATCCGTGCGAGTACCGAAAAACTGTCCGGACCAGCTCCTGAAAAGGCTAGAATCGGTGTCAGCGCGGGAAAATGGAAGAATCCGGGACAGTACCGGGAAAAGGTAGAATCCGTGCGAGTACCGAAAAACTGTTCGGACCAGTTCCTGAAAAGCCGAGAATCGGTGTCAGTGCGGGAAAATGGAAGAATCCGGGACAGTACCGGGAAAAGGTAGAATCCGTGTGAGTACCGAAAAACTGTCCGGACCAGCTCCTGAAAAGGCTAGAATCGGTGTCAGCTCGGGAAAATGGAAGAATCCGGGACAGTACCGGGAAAAGGTAGAATCCGTGCGAGTACCGAAAAACTGTTCGGACCAGTTCCTGAAAATTCTAGAATCGTGGTCAGTACCGAAAAATGGAAGAATCGGGGACAGTACCGGGAAAAGGTAGAATCCGTGCGAGTACCGAAAAACTGTTCGGACCAGTTCCTGAAAAGCCGAGAATCGGTGTCAGTGCGGGAAAATGGAAGAATCCGGGACAGTACCGGGAAAAGGTAGAATCCGTGTGAGTACCGAAAAACTGTCCGGACCAGCTCCTGAAAAGGCTAGAATCGGTGTCAGCTCGGGAAAATGGAAGAATCCGGGACAGTACCGGGAAAAGGTAGAATCCGTGCGAGTACCGAAAAACTGTTCGGACCAGTTCCTGAAAATTCTAGAATCGTGGTCAGTACCGAAAAATGGAAGAATCGGGGACAGTACCGGGAAAAGGTAGAATCCGTGCGAGTACCGAAAAACTGTGCGGACCAGTTCCTTAAAAGCCGAGAATCGGTGTCAGTGCGGGAAAATGGAAGAATCCGGGACAGTTCCGGGAAAAGGTAGAATCCGTGCGAGTACCGAAAAACTGTTCGGACCAGTTCCTGAAAATTCTAGAATCGGTGTCAGTGCGGGAAAATGGAAGAATCCGGGACAGTTCCGGGAAAAGGTAGAATCCGTGCGAGTACCGAAAAACTGTTCGGACCAGTTCCTGAAAATTCTAGAATCGGTGTCAGTAGCGGAAAATGGAAGAATCGGGGACAGTACCGGGAAAAGGTAGAATCCCTGCGAGTACCGAAAAACTGTCCGGACCAGCTCCTGAAAAGGCTAGAATCGGTGTCAGCTCGGGAAAATGGAAGAATCCGGGACAGTACCGGGAAAAGGAAGAATCCGTGCGAGTACCGAAAAACTGTTCGGACCAGTTCCTGAAAATTCTAGAATCGTGGTCAGTACCGGAAAATGGAAGAATCGGGGACAGTACCGGGAAAAGGTAGAATCCGTGCGAGTACCGAAAAACTGTCCGGACCAGCTCCTGAAAAGGCTAGAATCGGTGTCAGCGCGGGAAAATGGAAGAATCCGGGACAGTACCGGGAAAAGGTAGAATCCGTGCGAGTACCGAAAAACTGTTCGGACCAGTTCCTGAAAAGCCGAGAATCGGTGTCAGTGCGGGAAAATGGAAGAATCCGGGACAGTACCGGGAAAAGGTAGAATCCGTGTGAGTACCGAAAAACTGTCCGGACCAGCTCCTGAAAAGGCTAGAATCGGTGTCAGCTCGGGAAAATGGAAGAATCCGGGACAGTACCGGGAAAAGGTAGAATCCGTGCGAGTACCGAAAAACTGTTCGGACCAGTTCCTGAAAATTCTAGAATCGTGGTCAGTACCGAAAAATGGAAGAATCGGGGACAGTACCGGGAAAAGGTAGAATCCGTGCGAGTACCGAAAAACTGTTCGGACCAGTTCCTGAAAAGCCGAGAATCGGTGTCAGTGCGGGAAAATGGAAGAATCCGGGACAGTACCGGGAAAAGGTAGAATCCGTGTGAGTACCGAAAAACTGTCCGGACCAGCTCCTGAAAAGGCTAGAATCGGTGTCAGCTCGGGAAAATGGAAGAATCCGGGACAGTACCGGGAAAAGGTAGAATCCGTGCGAGTACCGAAAAACTGTTCGGACCAGTTCCTGAAAATTCTAGAATCGTGGTCAGTACCGGAAAATGGAAGAATCGGGGATAGTACCGGGAAAAGGTAGAATCCGTGCGAGTACCGAAAAACTGTCCGGACCAGCTCCTGAAAAGGCTAGAATCGGTGTCAGCGCGGGAAAATGGAAGAATCCGGGACAGTTCCGGGAAAAGGTAGAATCCGTGCGAGTACCGAAAAACTGTTCGGACCAGTTCCTGAAAATTCTAGAATCGGTGTCAGTGCGGGAAAATGGAAGAATCCGGGACAGTTCCGGGAAAAGGTAGAATCCGTGCGAGTACCGAAAAACTGTTCGGACCAGTTCCTGAAAATTCTAGAATCGGTGTCAGTGCGGGAAAATGGAAGAATCGGGGACAGTACCGGGAAAAGGTAGAATCCGTGCGAGTACCGAAAAACTTTCCGGACTAGCTCCTGAAAAAGCTAGAATCGAGGTCGGTACCGGAAAATGGAAGAATCCGGGACAGTACCGGGAAAAGGTAGAATCCGTGCGAGTACCGAAAAACTGTCCGGACCAGTTCCTGAAAATTCTAGAATCGTGGTCAGTACCGGAAAATGGAAGAATCGGGGACAGTACCGGGAAAAGGTAGAATCCGTGCGAGTACCGAAAAACTGTTCGGACCAGTTCCTGAAAATTCTAGAATCGTGGTCAGTACCGAAAAATGGAAGAATCGGGGACAGTACCGGGAAAAGGTAGAATCCGTGCGAGTACCGAAAAACTGTTCGGACCAGTTCCTGAAAAGCCGAGAATCGGTGTCAGTGCGGGAAAATGGAAGAATCCGGGACAGTACCGGGAAAAGGTAGAATCCGTGTGAGTACCGAAAAACTGTCCGGACCAGCTCCTGAAAAGGCTAGAATCGGTGTCAGCTCGGGAAAATGGAAGAATCCGGGACAGTACCGGGAAAAGGTAGAATCCGTGCGAGTACCGAAAAACTGTTCGGACCAGTTCCTGAAAATTCTAGAATCGTGGTCAGTACCGGAAAATGGAAGAATCGGGGATAGTACCGGGAAAAGGTAGAATCCGTGCGAGTACCGAAAAACTGTCCGGACCAGCTCCTGAAAAGGCTAGAATCGGTGTCAGCGCGGGAAAATGGAAGAATCCGGGACAGTTCCGGGAAAAGGTAGAATCCGTGCGAGTACCGAAAAACTGTTCGGACCAGTTCCTGAAAATTCTAGAATCGGTGTCAGTGCGGGAAAATGGAAGAATCCGGGACAGTACCGGGAAAAGGTAGAATCCGTGTGAGTACCGAAAAACTGTCCGGACCAGCTCCTGAAAATTCTAGAATCGTGGTCAGTACCGGAAAATGGAAGAATCGGGGACAGTACCGGGAAAAGGTAGAATCCGTGCGAGTACCGAAAAACTGTTCGGACCAGTTCCTGAAAATTCTAGAATCGTGGTCAGTACCGGAAAATGGAAGAATCGGGGACAGTACCGGGAAAAGGTAGAATCCGTGCGAGTACCGAAAAACTGTCCGGACCAGCTCCTGAAAAGGCTAGAATTGGTGTCAGCGCGGGAAAATGGAAGAATCCGGGACAGTACCGGGAAAAGGTAGAATCCGTGCGAGTACCGAAAAACTGTTCGGACCAGTTCCTGAAAATTCTAGAATCGTGGTCAGTACCGGAAAATGGAAGAATCGGGGACAGTACCGGGAAAAGGTAGAATCCGTGCGAGTACCGAAAAACTGTTCGGACCAGTTCCTGAAAAGCCGAGAATCGGTGTCAGTGCGGGAAAATGGAAGAATCCGGGACAGTACCGGGAAAAGGTAGAATCCGTGTGAGTACCGAAAAACTGTCCGGACCAGCTCCTGAAAAGGCTAGAATCGGTGTCAGCTCGGGAAAATGGAAGAATCCGGGACAGTACCGGGAAAAGGTAGAATCCGTGCGAGTACCGAAAAACTGTTCGGACCAGTTCCTGAAAATTCTAGAATCGTGGTCAGTACCGAAAAATGGAAGAATCGGGGACAGTACCGGGAAAAGGTAGAATCCGTGCGAGTACCGAAAAACTGTTCGGACCAGTTCCTGAAAAGCCGAGAATCGGTGTCAGTGCGGGAAAATGGAAGAATCCGGGACAGTACCGGGAAAAGGTAGAATCCGTGTGAGTACCGAAAAACTGTCCGGACCAGCTCCTGAAAAGGCTAGAATCGGTGTCAGCTCGGGAAAATGGAAGAATCCGGGACAGTACCGGGAAAAGGTAGAATCCGTGCGAGTACCGAAAAACTGTTCGGACCAGTTCCTGAAAATTCTAGAATCGTGATCAGTACCGGAAAATGGAAGAATCGGGGACAGTACCGGGAAAAGGTAGAATCCGTGCGAGTACCGAAAAACTGTCCGGACCAGCTCCTGAAAAGGCTAGAATCGGTGTCAGCGCGGGAAAATGGAAGAATCCGGGACAGTTCCGGGAAAAGGTAGAATCCGTGCGAGTATCGAAAAACTGTTCGGACCAGTTCCTGAAAATTCTAGAATCGGTGTCAGTGCGGGAAAATGGAAGAATCCGGGACAGTTCCGGGAAAAGGTAGAATCCGTGCGAGTACCGAAAAACTGTTCGGACCAGTTCCTGAAAATTCTAGAATCGGTGTCAGTGCGGGAAAATGGAAGAATCGGGGACAGTACCGGGAAAAGGTAGAATCCGTGCGAGTACCGAAAAACTTTCCGGACTAGCTCTTGAAAAAGCTAGAATCGAGGTCAGTACCGGAAAATGGAAGAATCCGGGACAGTACCGGGAAAAGGTAGAATCCGTGCGAGTACCGAAAAACTGTTCGGACCAGTTCCTGAAAATTCTAGAATCGTGGTCAGTGCGGGAAAATGGAAGAATCCGGGACAGTTCCGGGAAAAGGTAGAATCCGTGCGAGTACCGAAAAACTGTTCGGACCAGTTCCTGAAAATTCTAGAATCGGTGTCAGTGCGGGAAAATGGAAGAATCGGGGACAGTACCGGGAAAAGGTAGAATCCGTGCGAGTACCGAAAAACTTTCCGGACTAGCTCCTGAAAAAGCTAGAATCGAGGTCAGTACCGGAAAATGGAAGAATCCGGGACAGTACCGGGAAAAGGTAGAATCCGTGCGAGTACCGAAAAACTGTCCGGACCAGTTCCTGAAAATTCTAGAATCGTGGTCAGTACCGGAAAATGGAAGAATCGGGGACAGTACCGGGAAAAGGTAGAATCCGTGCGAGTACCGAAAAACTGTTCGGACCAGTTCCTGAAAATTCTAGAATCGTGGTCAGTACCGGAAAATGGAAGAATCGGGGACAGTACCGGGAAAAGGTAGAATCCGTGCGAGTACCGAAAAACTGTCCGGACCAGCTCCTGAAAAGGCTAGAATTGGTGTCAGCGCGGGAAAATGGAAGAATCCGGGACAGTACCGGGAAAAGGTAGAATCCGTGCGAGTACCGAAAAACTGTTCGGACCAGTTCCTGAAAATTCTAGAATCGTGGTCAGTACCGGAAAATGGAAGAATCGGGGACAGTACCGGGAAAAGGTAGAATCCGTGCGAGTACCGAAAAACTGTTCGGACCAGTTCCTGAAAAGCCGAGAATCGGTGTCAGTGCGGGAAAATGGAAGAATCCGGGACAGTACCGGGAAAAGGTAGAATCCGTGTGAGTACCGAAAAACTGTCCGGACCAGCTCCTGAAAAGGCTAGAATCGGTGTCAGCTCGGGAAAATGGAAGAATCCGGGACAGTACCGGGAAAAGGTAGAATCCGTGCGAGTACCGAAAAACTGTTCGGACCAGTTCCTGAAAATTCTAGAATCGTGGTCAGTACCGAAAAATGGAAGAATCGGGGACAGTACCGGGAAAAGGTAGAATCCGTGCGAGTACCGAAAAACTGTTCGGACCAGTTCCTGAAAAGCCGAGAATCGGTGTCAGTGCGGGAAAATGGAAGAATCCGGGACAGTACCGGGAAAAGGTAGAATCCGTGTGAGTACCGAAAAACTGTCCGGACCAGCTCCTGAAAAGGCTAGAATCGGTGTCAGCTCGGGAAAATGGAAGAATCCGGGACAGTACCGGGAAAAGGTAGAATCCGTGCGAGTACCGAAAAACTGTTCGGACCAGTTCCTGAAAATTCTAGAATCGTGATCAGTACCGGAAAATGGAAGAATCGGGGACAGTACCGGGAAAAGGTAGAATCCGTGCGAGTACCGAAAAACTGTCCGGACCAGCTCCTGAAAAGGCTAGAATCGGTGTCAGCGCGGGAAAATGGAAGAATCCGGGACAGTTCCGGGAAAAGGTAGAATCCGTGCGAGTATCGAAAAACTGTTCGGACCAGTTCCTGAAAATTCTAGAATCGGTGTCAGTGCGGGAAAATGGAAGAATCCGGGACAGTTCCGGGAAAAGGTAGAATCCGTGCGAGTACCGAAAAACTGTTCGGACCAGTTCCTGAAAATTCTAGAATCGGTGTCAGTGCGGGAAAATGGAAGAATCGGGGACAGTACCGGGAAAAGGTAGAATCCGTGCGAGTACCGAAAAACTTTCCGGACTAGCTCCTGAAAAAGCTAGAATCGAGGTCAGTACCGGAAAATGGAAGAATCCGGGACAGTACCGGGAAAAGGTAGAATCCGTGCGAGTACCGAAAAACTGTTCGGACCAGTTCCTGAAAATTCTAGAATCGTGGTCAGTGCGGGAAAATGGAAGAATCCGGGACAGTTCCGGGAAAAGGTAGAATCCGTGCGAGTACCGAAAAACTGTTCGGACCAGTTCCTGAAAATTCTAGAATCGGTGTCAGTGCGGGAAAATGGAAGAATCGGGGACAGTACCGGGAAAAGGTAGAATCCGTGCGAGTACCGAAAAACTTTTCGGACTAGCTCCTGAAAAAGCTAGAATCGAGGTCAGTACCGGAAAATGGAAGAATCCGGGACAGTACCGGGGAAAAGGTAGAATCCGTGCGAGTACCGAAAAACTGTTCGGACCAGTTCCTGAAAATTCTAGAATCGTGGTCAGTACCGGAAAATGGAAGAATCGGGGACAGTACCGGGAAAAGGTAGAATCCGTGCGAGTACCGAAAAACTGTCCGGACCAGCTCCTGAAAAGGCTAGAATCGGTGTCAACGCGGGAAAATGGAAGAATCCGGGACAGTACCGGGAAAAGGTAGAATCCGTGCGAGTACCGAAAAACTGTTCGGACCAGTTCCTGAAAATTCTAGAATCGTGGTCAGTACCGGAAAATGGAAGAATCGGGGACAGTACCGGGAAAAGGTAGAATCCGTGCGAGTACCGAAAAACTGTCCGGACCAGCTCCTGAAAAGGCTAGAATCGGTGTCAGCTCGGGAAAATGGAAGAATCCGGGACAGTACCGGGAAAAGGTAGAATCCGTGCGAGTACCGAAAAACTGTTCGGACCAGTTCCTGAAAATTCTAGAATCGTGGTCAGTACCGAAAAATGGAAGAATCGGGGACAGTACCGGGAAAAGGTAGAATCCGTGCGAGTACCGAAAAACTGTTCGGACCAGTTCCTGAAAAGCCGAGAATCGGTGTCAGTGCGGGAAAATGGAAGAATCCGGGACAGTACCGGGAAAAGGTAGAATCCGTGTGAGTACCGAAAAACTGTCCGGACCAGCTCCTGAAAAGGCTAGAATCGGTGTCAGCTCGGGAAAATGGAAGAATCCGGGACAGTACCGGGAAAAGGTAGAATCCGTGCGAGTACCGAAAAACTGTTCGGACCAGTTCCTGAAAATTCTAGAATCGTGGTCAGTACCGAAAAATGGAAGAATCGGGGACAGTACCGGGAAAAGGTAGAATCCGTGCGAGTACCGAAAAACTGTTCGGACCAGTTCCTGAAAAGCCGAGAATCGGTGTCAGTGCGGGAAAATGGAAGAATCCGGGACAGTACCGGGAAAAGGTAGAATCCGTGTGAGTACCGAAAAACTGTCCGGACCAGCTCCTGAAAAGGCTAGAATCGGTGTCAGCTCGGGAAAATGGAAGAATCCGGGACAGTACCGGGAAAAGGTAGAATCCGTGCGAGTACCGAAAAACTGTTCGGACCAGTTCCTGAAAATTCTAGAATCGTGGTCAGTACCGAAAAATGGAAGAATCGGGGACAGTACCGGGAAAAGGTAGAATCCGTGCGAGTACCGAAAAACTGTTCGGACCAGTTCCTGAAAAGCCGAGAATCGGTGTCAGTGCGGGAAAATGGAAGAATCCGGGACAGTACCGGGAAAAGGTAGAATCCGTGTGAGTACCGAAAAACTGTCCGGACCAGCTCCTGAAAAGGCTAGAATCGGTGTCAGCTCGGGAAAATGGAAGAATCCGGGACAGTACCGGGAAAAGGTAGAATCCGTGCGAGTACCGAAAAACTGTTCGGACCAGTTCCTGAAAATTCTAGAATCGGTGTCAGTGCGGGAAAATGGAAGAATCCGGGACAGTTCCGGGAAAAGGTAGAATCCGTGCGAGTACCGAAAAACTGTTCGGACCAGTTCCTGAAAATTCTAGAATCGGTGTCAGTGCGGGAAAATGGAAGAATCGGGGACAGTACCGGGAAAAGGTAGAATCCGTGCGAGTACCGAAAAACTTTCCGGACTAGCTCCTGAAAAAGCTAGAATCGAGGTCAGTACCGGAAAATGGAAGAATCCGGGACAGTACCGGGAAAAGGTAGAATCCGTGCGAGTACCGAAAAACTGTTCGGACCAGTTCCTGAAAATTCTAGAATCGTGGTCAGTACCGGAAAATGGAAGAATCGGGGACAGTACCGGGAAAAGGTAGAATCCGTGCGAGTACCGAAAAACTGTCCGGACCAGCTCCTGAAAAGGCTAGAATCGGTGTCAACGCGGGAAAATGGAAGAATCCGGGACAGTACCGGGAAAAGGTAGAATCCGTGCGAGTACCGAAAAACTGTTCGGACCAGTTCCTGAAAATTCTAGAATCGTGGTCAGTACCGGAAAATGGAAGAATCGGGGACAGTACCGGGAAAAGGTAGAATCCGTGCGAGTACCGAAAAACTGTCCGGACCAGCTCCTGAAAAGGCTAGAATCGGTGTCAGCTCGGGAAAATGGAAGAATCCGGGACAGTACCGGGAAAAGGTAGAATCCGTGCGAGTACCGAAAAACTGTTCGGACCAGTTCCTGAAAATTCTAGAATCGTGGTCAGTACCGAAAAATGGAAGAATCGGGGACAGTACCGGGAAAAGGTAGAATCCGTGCGAGTACCGAAAAACTGTTCGGACCAGTTCCTGAAAAGCCGAGAATCGGTGTCAGTGCGGGAAAATGGAAGAATCCGGGACAGTACCGGGAAAAGGTAGAATCCGTGTGAGTACCGAAAAACTGTCCGGACCAGCTCCTGAAAAGGCTAGAATCGGTGTCAGCTCGGGAAAATGGAAGAATCCGGGACAGTACCGGGAAAAGGTAGAATCCGTGCGAGTACCGAAAAACTGTTCGGACCAGTTCCTGAAAATTCTAGAATCGGTGTCAGTGCGGGAAAATGGAAGAATCCGGGACAGTTCCGGGAAAAGGTAGAATCCGTGCGAGTACCGAAAAACTGTTCGGACCAGTTCCTGAAAATTCTAGAATCGGTGTCAGTGCGGGAAAATGGAAGAATCGGGGACAGTACCGGGAAAAGGTAGAATCCGTGCGAGTACCGAAAAACTTTCCGGACTAGCTCCTGAAAAAGCTAGAATCGAGGTCAGTACCGGAAAATGGAAGAATCCGGGACAGTACCGGGAAAAGGTAGAATCCGTGCGAGTACCGAAAAACTGTTCGGACCAGTTCCTGAAAATTCTAGAATCGTGGTCAGTACCGGAAAATGGAAGAATCGGGGACAGTACCGGGAAAAGGTAGAATCCGTGCGAGTACCGAAAAACTGTCCGGACCAGCTCCTGAAAAGGCTAGAATCGGTGTCAACGCGGGAAAATGGAAGAATCCGGGACAGTACCGGGAAAAGGTAGAATCCGTGCGAGTACCGAAAAACTGTTCGGACCAGTTCCTGAAAATTCTAGAATCGTGGTCAGTACCGGAAAATGGAAGAATCGGGGACAGTACCGGGAAAAGGTAGAATCCGTGCGAGTACCGAAAAACTGTCCGGACCAGCTCCTGAAAAGGCTAGAATCGGTGTCAGCGCGGGAAAATGGAAGAATCCGGGACAGTACCGGGAAAAGGTAGAATCCGTGCGAGTACCGAAAAACTGTTCGGACCAGTTCCTGAAAATTCTAGAATCGTTGTCAGTACCGGAAAATGGAAGAATCGGGGACAGTACCGGAAAAGGTAGAACCCGTGCGAGTACCGAAAAACTGTCCGGACCAGCTCCTGAAAAGACTAGAATCGGTGTCAGCGCGGGAAAATGGAAGAATCCGGGACAGTACCGGGAAAAGGTAGAATCCGTGCGAGTACCGAAAAACTTTCCGGACGAGCTCCTGAAAAAGCTAGAATCGAGGTCAGTACCGGAAAATGGAAGAATCCGGGACAGTACCGGGAAAAGGTAGAATCCGTGCGAGTACCGAAAAACTGTGCGGACCAGTTCCTGAAAAGCCGAGAATCGGTGTCAGTGCGGGAAAATGGAAGAATCGGGGACAGTACCGGGAAAAGGTAGAATCCGTGCGAGTACCGAAAAACTTTCCGGACCAGCTCCTGCAGAGGCTAAAATCGGTGTCAGCGTGGGAAAATGGAAGAATCCGGGACAGTACCGGGAAAAGGTAGAATCCGTGCGAGTACCGAAAAACTGTTCGGACCAGTTCCTGAAAATTCTAGAATCGTTGTCAGTAGCGGAAAATGGAAGAATCGGGGACAGTACCGGGAAAAGGTAGAATCCCTGCGAGTACCGAAAAACTGTCCGGACCAGCTCCTGAAAAGGCTAGAATCGGTGTCAGCGCGGGAAAATGCAAGAATCCGGGACAGTACCGGGAAAAGGTAGAATCCGTGCGAGTACCGAAAAACTGTTCGCACCAGTTCCTGAAAATTCTAGAATCGTGGTCAGTACCGTAAATTGGAAGAATCGGGGACAGTACTGGGAAAAGATAGAATCCGTGCGAGTACCGAAAAACTGTCCGGACCAGCTCCTGAAAAGGCTAGAATCGGTGTCAGCGCGGGAAAATGGAAGAATCCGGGACAGTACCGGGAAAAGGTAGAATCCGTGCGAGTACCGAAAAACTGTTCGGACCAGCTCCTGAAAAGGCTAGAATCGGTGTCAGCGCGGGAAAATGGAAGAATCCGGGACAGTACCGGGAAAAGGTAGAATCCGTGCGAGTACCGAAAAACTGTTCGGACCAGTTCCTGAAAATTCTAGAATCGTGGTCAGTACCGGAAAATGGAAGAATCGGGGACAGTACCGGGAAAAGGTAGAATCCGTGCGAGTACCGAAAAACTTTCCGGACTAGCTCCTGAAAAAGCTAGAATCGAGGTCAGTACCGGAAAATGGAAGAATCCGGGACAGTACCGGGAAAAGGTAGAATCCGTGCGAGTACCGAAAAACTTTCCGGACCAGTTCCTGGAAATTCTAGAATCGGTGTCAGTGCGGGAAAATGGAAGAATCGGGGACAGTACCGGGAAAAGGTAGAATCCGTGCGAGTACCGAAAAACTGTCCGGACCAGCTCCTGAAAAGGCTAGAATCGGTGTCAGCGCGGGAAAATGGAAGAATCCGGGACAGTACCGGGAAAAGGTAGAATCCGTGCGAGTACCGAAAAACTGTCCGGACCAGCTCCTGAAAAGGCTAGAATCGGTGTGAGCGCGGGAAAATGGAAGAATCCGGGACAGTACCGGGAAAAGGTAGAATCCGTGCGAGTACCGAAAAACTGTTCGGACCAGTTCCTGAAAAGCCGAGAATCGGTGTCAGTGCGGGAAAATGGAAGAATCCGGGACAGTACCGGGAAAAGGTAGAATCCGTGCGAGTACCGAAAAACTGTTCGGACCAGTTCCTGAAAATTCTAGAATCGTGGTCAGTACCGGAAAATGGAAGAATCGGGGACAGTACCCGGGAAAAGGTAGAATCCGTGCGAGTACCGAAAAACTGTCCGGACCAGCTCCTAAAAAGGCTAGAATCGTTGTCAGCGCGGGAAAATGGAAGAATCCGGGACAGTACCGGGAAAAGGTAGAATCCGTGCGAGTACCGAAAAACTGTTCGGACCAGTTCCTGAAAATTCTAGAATCGTGGTCAGTACCGGAAAATGGAAGAATCGGGGACAGTACCGGGAAAAGGTAGAATCCGTGCGAGTACCGAAAAACTGTCCGGACCAGCTCCTGAAAAGGCTAGAATCGGTGTCAGCGCGGGAAAATGGAAGAATCCGGGACAGTACCGGGAAAAGGTAGAATCCGTGCGAGTACCGAAAAACTGTTCGGACCAGTTCCTGAAAATTCTAAAATCGTTGTCAGTAGCGGAAAATGGAAGAATCGGGGACAGTACCGGGAAGAGGTAGAATCCCTGCGAGTACCGAAAAACTGTCCGGACCAGCTCCTGAAAAGGCTAGAATCGGTGTCAGCGCGGGAAAATGGAAGAATCCGGGACAGTACCGGGAAAAGGTAGAATCCGTGCGAGTACCGAAAAACTGTTCGCACCAGTTCCTGAAAATTCTAGAATCGTGGTCAGTACCGTAAATTGGAAGAATCGGGGACAGTACCGGGAAAAGATAGAATCCGTGCGAGTACCGAAAAACTGTCCGGACCAGCTCCTGAAAAGGCTAGAATGGGTGTCAGCGCGGGAAAATGGAAGAATCCGGGACAGTACCGGGAAAAGGTAGAATCCGTGCGAGTACCGAAAAACTGTTCGGACCAGCTCCTGAAAAGGCTAGAATCGGTGTCAGCGCGGGAAAATGGAAGAATCCGGGACAGTTCCGGGAAAAGGTAGAATCCGTGCGAGTACCGAAAAACTGTTCGGACCAGTTCCTGAAAATTCTAGAATCGTGGTCAGTACCGGAAAATGGAAGAATCGGGGACAGTACCGGGAAAAGGTAGAATCCGTGCGAGTACCGAAAAACTGTCCGGACCAGCTCCTGAAAAGGCTAGAATCGGTGTCAGCGCGGGAAAATGGAAGAATCCGGGACAGTTCCGGGAAAAGGTAGAATCCGTGCGAGTATCGAAAAACTGTTCGTACCAGTTCCTGAAAAGCCGAGAATCGGTGTCAGTGCGGGAAAATGAAAGAATCCGGGACAGTATCGAGAAATAGTAGAATCCGTGCGAGTACCGAAAAACTGTCCGAACCAGCTCCTGAAAAGGCTAGAATCGGTGTTAGTACCGGAAAATGGAAGAATCCGGGACAGTACCGGGAAAAAGTAGAATCCGTGCGAGTATCGAAAAACTGTTCGTACCAGTTCCTGAAAAGCCGAGAATCGGTGTCAGTACCGGAAAATGGAAGAATCCGGGACAGTACCGGGAAAAGGTAGAATCCGTGCGAGTACCGAAAAACTGTCCGAACCAGCTCCTGAAAAGGCTAGAATCGGTGTCAGTACCGGAAAATGGAAGAATCCGGGACAGTACCGGGAAAAGGTAGAATCCGTGCGAGTATCGAAAAACTGTTCGTACCAGTTCCTGAAAAGCCGAGAATCGGTGTCAGTGCGGGAAAATGAAAGAATCCGGGAGTGTACCGAGAAATAGTAGAATCCGTGCGAGTACCGAAAAACTGTCCGAACCAGCTCCTGAAAAGGCTACAATCGGTGTCAGTACCGGAAAATGGAAGAATCCGAAAAAGTACCGGGAAAAGGTAGAATCCGTGCGAGTATCGAAAAACTGTACGGACCAGTTCCTGAAAAGGCTAGAATCGGTGTCAGTACCGGAAAATGGAAGAATCCGGGACAGTACCGGGAAAAGGTAGAATCCGTGCGAGTATCGAAAAACTGTTCGTACCAGTTCCTGAAAAGCCGAGAATCGGTGTCAGTGCGGGAAAATGAAAGAATCCGGGACAGTACCGAGAAATTGTAGAATCCGTGCGAGTACCGAAAAACTGTCCGAACCAGCTCCTGAAAAGGCTAGAATCGGTGTCAGTACCGGAAAATGGAAGAATCCGGGACAGTACCGGGAAAAGGCAGAATCCGTGCGAGTATCGAAAAACTGTTCGTACCAGTTCCTGAAAAGCCGAGAATCGGTGTCAGTGCGGGAAAATGAAAGAATCCGGGACAGTACCGAGAAATAGTAGAATCCGTGCGAGTACCGAAAAACTGTCCGAACCAGCTCCTGAAAAGGCTAGAATCGGTGTCAGTAGCGGAAAATGGAAGAATCCGGGACAGTACCGGGAAAAGGCAGAATCCGTGCGAGTATCGAAAAACTGTTCGTACCAGTTCCTGAAAAGCCGAGAATCGGTGTCAGTGCGGGAAAATGAAAGAATCCGGGACAGTATCGAGAAATAGTAGAATCCGTGCGAGTACCGAAAAACTGTCCGAACCAGCTCCTGAAAAGGCTAGAATCGGTGTCAGTACCGGAAAATGGAAGAATCCGGGACAGTACCGGGAAAAAGTAGAATCCGTGCGAGTATCGAAAAACTGTTCGTACCAGTTCCTGAAAAGCCGAGAATCGGTGTCAGTACCGGAAAATGGAAGAATCCGGGACAGTACCGGGAAAAGGTAGAATCCGTGCGAGTACCGAAAAACTGTCCGAACCAGCTCCTGAAAAGGCTAGAATCGGTGTCAGTACCGGAAAATGGAAGAATCCGGGACAGTACCGGGAAAAGGTAGAATCCGTGCGAGTATCGAAAAACTGTTCGTACCAGTTCCTGAAAAGCCGAGAATCGGTGTCAGTGCGGGAAAATGAAAGAATCCGGGAGTGTACCGAGAAATAGTAGAATCCGTGCGAGTACCGAAAAACTGTCCGAACCAGCTCCTGAAAAGGCTACAATCGGTGTCAGTACCGGAAAATGGAAGAATCCGAAAAAGTACCGGGAAAAGGTAGAATCCGTGCGAGTATCGAAAAACTGTACGGACCAGTTCCTGAAAAGGCTAGAATCGGTGTCAGTACCGGAAAATGGAAGAATCCGGGACAGTACCGGGAAAAGGTAGAATCCGTGCGAGTATCGAAAAACTGTTCGTACCAGTTCCTGAAAAGCCGAGAATCGGTGTCAGTACGGGAAAATGAAAGAATCCGGGACAGTACCGAGAAATAGTAGAATCCGCGCGAGTACCGAAAAACTGTCCGAACCAGCTCCTGAAAAGGCTAGAATCGGTGTCAGTACCGGAAAATGGAAGAATCCGGGACAGTACTGGGAAAAGGTAGAATCCGTGCGAGTACCGAAAAACTGTCCGAACCAGCTCCTGAAAAGGCTAGAATCGGTGTCAGTACCGGAAAATGGAAGAATCCGGGACAGTACCGGGAAAAGGTAGAATCCGTGCGAGTATCGAAAAACTGTTCGTACCAGTTCTTGAAAAGCCGAGAATCGGTGTCAGTGCGGGAAAATGAAAGAATCCGGGACAGTATCGAGAAATAGTAGAATCCGTGCGAGTACCGAAAAACTGTCCGAACCAGCTCCTGAAAAGGCTAGAATCGGTGTTAGTACCGGAAAATGGAAGAATCCGGGACAGTACCGGGAAAAAGTAGAATCCGTGCGAGTATCGAAAAACTATTCGTACCAGTTCCTGAAAAGCCGAGAATCGGTGTCAGTACCGGAAAATGGAAGAATCCGGGACAGTACCGGGAAAAGGTAGAATCCGTGCGAGTACCGAAAAACTGTCCGAACCAGCTCCTGAAAAGGCTAGAATCGGTGTCAGTACCGGAAAATGGAAGAATCCGGGACAGTACCGGGAAAAGGTAGAATCCGTGCGAGTATCGAAAAACTGTTCGTACCAGTTCCTGAAAAGCCGAGAATCGGTGTCAGTGCGGGAAAATGAAAGAATCCGGGACAGTATCGAGAAATAGTAGAATCCGTGCGAGTACCGAAAAACTGTCCGAACCAGCTCCTGAAAAGGCTAGAATCGGTGTTAGTACCGGAAAATGGAAGAATCCGGGACAGTACCGGGAAAAAGTAGAATCCGTGCGAGTATCGAAAAACTGTTCGTACCAGTTCCTGAAAAGCCGAGAATCGGTGTCAGTACCGGAAAATGGAAGAATCCGGGACAGTACCGGGAAAAGGTAGAATCCGTGCGAGTACCGAAAAACTGTCCGAACCAGCTCCTGAAAAGGCTAGAATCGGTGTCAGTACCGGAAAATGGAAGAATCCGGGACAGTACCGGGAAAAGGTAGAATCCGTGCGAGTATCGAAAAACTGTTCGTACCAGTTCCTGAAAAGCCGAGAATCGGTGTCAGTGCGGGAAAATGAAAGAATCCGGGAGTGTACCGAGAAATAGTAGAATTCGTGCGAGTACCGAAAAACTGTCCGAACCAGCTCCTGAAAAGGCTACAATCGGTGTCAGTACCGGAAAATGGAAGAATCCGAAAAAGTACCGGGAAAAGGTAGAATCCGTGCGAGTATCGAAAAACTGTACGGACCAGTTCCTGAAAAGGCTAGAATCGGTGTCAGTACCGGAAAATGGAAGAATCCGGGACAGTACCGGGAAAAGGTAGAATCCGTGCGAGTATCGAAAAACTGTTCGTACCAGTTCCTGAAAAGCCGAGAATCGGTGTCAGTGCGGGAAAATGAAAGAATCCGGGACAGCACCGGGAAAAGGTAGAATCCGTGCGAGTATCGAAAAACTGTTCGTACCAGTTCCTGAAAAGCCGAGAATCGGTGTCAGTACGGGAAAATGAAAGAATTCGGGACAGTACCGAGAAATAGTAGAATCCGTGCGAGTACCGAAAAACTGTCCGAACCAGCTCCTGAAAAGGCTAGAATCGGTGTCAGTACCGGAAAATGGAAGAATCCGGGACAGTACCGGGAAAAGGTAGAATCCGTGCGGGTATCGAAAAACTGTTCGTACCAGTTCCTGAAAAGCCGAGAATCGGTGTCAGTGCGGGAAAATGAAAGAATCCGGGACAGTACCGAGAAATAGTAGAATCCGTGCGAGTACCGAAAAACTGTCCGAACCAGCTCCTGAAAAGGCTAGAATCGGTGTCAGTACCGGAAAATGGAAGAATCCGGGACAGTACCGGGAAAAGGCAGAATCCGTGCGAGTATCGAAAAACTGTTCGTACCAGTTCCTGAAAAGCCGAGAATCGGTGTCAGTGCGGGAAAATGAAAGAATCCGGGACAGTACCGAGAAATAGTAGAATCCGTGCGAGTACCGAAAAACTGTCCGAACCAGCTCCTGAAAAGGCTAGAATCGGTGTCAGTAGCGGAAAATGGAAGAATCCGGGACAGTACCGGGAAAAGGCAGAATCCGTGCGAGTATCGAAAAACTGTTCGTACCAGTTCCTGAAAAGCCGAGAATCGGTGTCAGTGCGGGAAAATGAAAGAATCCGGGACAGTATCGAGAAATAGTAGAATTCGTGCGAGTACCGAAAAACTGTCCGAACCAGCTCCTGAAAAGGCTAGAATCGGTGTCAGTACCGGAAAATGGAAGAATCCGGGACAGTACCGGGAAAAAGTAGAATCCGTGCGAGTATCGAAAAACTGTTCGTACCAGTTCCTGAAAAGCCGAGAATCGGTGTCAGTACCGGAAAATGGAAGAATCCGGGACAGTACCGGGAAAAGGTAGAATCCGTGCGAGTACCGAAAAACTGTCCGAACCAGCTCCTGAAAAGGCTAGAATCGGTGTCAGTACCGGAAAATGGAAGAATCCGGGACAGTACCGGGAAAAGGTAGAATCCGTGCGAGTATCGAAAAACTGTTCGTACCAGTTCCTGAAAAGCCGAGAATCGGTGTCAGTGCGGGAAAATGAAAGAATCCGGGAGTGTACCGAGAAATAGTAGAATCCGTGCGAGTACCGAAAAACTGTCCGAACCAGCTCCTGAAAAGGCTACAATCGGTGTCAGTACCGGAAAATGGAAGAATCCGAAAAAGTACCGGGAAAAGGTAGAATCCGTGCGAGCATCGAAAAACTGTACGGACCAGTTCCTGAAAAGGCTAGAATCGGTGTCAGTACCGGAAAATGGAAGAATCCGGGACAGTACCGGGAAAAGGTAGAATCCGTGCGAGTATCGAAAAACTGTTCGTACCAGTTCCTGAAAAGCCGAGAATCGGTGTCAGTACGGGAAAATGAAAGAATCCGGGACAGTACCGAGAAATAGTAGAATCCGCGCGAGTACCGAAAAACTGTCCGAACCAGCTCCTGAAAAGGCTAGAATCGGTGTCAGTACCGGAAAATGGAAGAATCCGGGACAGTACTGGGAAAAGGTAGAATCCGTGCGAGTACCGAAAAACTGTCCGAACCAGCTCCTGAAAAGGCTAGAATCGGTGTCAGTACCGGAAAATGGAAGAATCCGGTACAGTACCGGGAAAAGGTAGAATCCGTGCGAGTATCGAAAAACTGTTCGTACCAGTTCCTGAAAAGCCGAGAATCGGTGTCAGTGCGGGAAAATGAAAGAATCCGGGACAGTATCGAGAAATAGTAGAATCCGTGCGAGTACCGAAAAACTGTCCGAACCAGCTCCTGAAAAGGCTAGAATCGGTGTTAGTACCGGAAAATGGAAGAATCCGGGACAGTACCGGGAAAAAGTAGAATCCGTGCGAGTATCGAAAAACTGTTCGTACCAGTTCCTGAAAAGCCGAGAATCGGTGTCAGTACCGGAAAATGGAAGAATCCGGGACAGTACCGGGAAAAGGTAGAATCCGTGCGAGTACCGAAAAACTGTCCGAACCAGCTCCTGAAAAGGCTAGAATCGGTGTCAGTACCGGAAAATGGAAGAATCCGGGACAGTACCGGGAAAAGGTAGAATCCGTGCGAGTATCGAAAAACTGTTCGTACCAGTTCCTGAAAAGCCGAGAATCGGTGTCAGTGCGGGAAAATGAAAGAATCCGGGAGTGTACCGAGAAATAGTAGAATCCGTGCGAGTACCGAAAAACTGTCCGAACCAGCTCCTGAAAAGGCTACAATCGGTGTCAGTACCGGAAAATGGAAGAATCCGAAAAAGTACCGGGAAAAGGTAGAATCCGTGCGAGTATCGAAAAACTGTACGGACCAGTTCCTGAAAAGGCTAGAATCGGTGTCAGTACCGGAAAATGGAAGAATCCGGGACAGTACCGGGAAAAGGTAGAATCCGTGCGAGTATCGAAAAACTGTTCGTACCAGTTCCTGAAAAGCCGAGAATCGGTGTCAGTGCGGGAAAATGAAAGAATCCGGGACAGTACCGAGAAATTGTAGAATCCGTGCGAGTACCGAAAAACTGTCCGAACCAGCTCCTGAAAAGGCTAGAATCGGTGTCAGTACCGGAAAATGGAAGAATCCGGGACAGTACCGGGAAAAGGCAGAATCCGTGCGAGTATCGAAAAACTGTTCGTACCAGTTCCTGAAAAGCCGAGAATCGGTGTCAGTGCGGGAAAATGAAAGAATCCGGGACAGTACCGAGAAATAGTAGAATCCGTGCGAGTACCGAAAAACTGTCCGAACCAGCTCCTGAAAAGGCTAGAATCGGTGTCAGTAGCGGAAAATGGAAGAATCCGGGACAGTACCGGGAAAAGGCAGAATCCGTGCGAGTATCGAAAAACTGTTCGTACCAGTTCCTGAAAAGCCGAGAATCGGTGTCAGTGCGGGAAAATGAAAGAATCCGGGACAGTATCGAGAAATAGTAGAATTCGTGCGAGTACCGAAAAACTGTCCGAACCAGCTCCTGAAAAGGCTAGAATCGGTGTCAGTACCGGAAAATGGAAGAATCCGGGACAGTACCGGGAAAAAGTAGAATCCGTGCGAGTATCGAAAAACTGTTCGTACCAGTTCCTGAAAAGCCGAGAATCGGTGTCAGTACCGGAAAATGGAAGAATCCGGGACAGTACCGGGAAAAGGTAGAATCCGTGCGAGTACCGAAAAACTGTCCGAACCAGCTCCTGAAAAGGCTAGAATCGGTGTCAGTACCGGAAAATGGAAGAATCCGGGACAGTACCGGGAAAAGGTAGAATCCGTGCGAGTATCGAAAAACTGTTCGTACCAGTTCCTGAAAAGCCGAGAATCGGTGTCAGTGCGGGAAAATGAAAGAATCCGGGAGTGTACCGAGAAATAGTAGAATCCGTGCGAGTACCGAAAAACTGTCCGAACCAGCTCCTGAAAAGGCTACAATCGGTGTCAGTACCGGAAAATGGAAGAATCCGAAAAAGTACCGGGAAAAGGTAGAATCCGTGCGAGCATCGAAAAACTGTACGGACCAGTTCCTGAAAAGGCTAGAATCGGTGTCAGTACCGGAAAATGGAAGAATCCGGGACAGTACCGGGAAAAGGTAGAATCCGTGCGAGTATCGAAAAACTGTTCGTACCAGTTCCTGAAAAGCCGAGAATCGGTGTCAGTACGGGAAAATGAAAGAATCCGGGACAGTACCGAGAAATAGTAGAATCCGCGCGAGTACCGAAAAACTGTCCGAACCAGCTCCTGAAAAGGCTAGAATCGGTGTCAGTACCGGAAAATGGAAGAATCCGGGACAGTACTGGGAAAAGGTAGAATCCGTGCGAGTACCGAAAAACTGTCCGAACCAGCTCCTGAAAAGGCTAGAATCGGTGTCAGTACCGGAAAATGGAAGAATCCGGTACAGTACCGGGAAAAGGTAGAATCCGTGCGAGTATCGAAAAACTGTTCGTACCAGTTCCTGAAAAGCCGAGAATCGGTGTCAGTGCGGGAAAATGAAAGAATCCGGGACAGTATCGAGAAATAGTAGAATCCGTGCGAGTACCGAAAAACTGTCCGAACCAGCTCCTGAAAAGGCTAGAATCGGTGTTAGTACCGGAAAATGGAAGAATCCGGGACAGTACCGGGAAAAAGTAGAATCCGTGCGAGTATCGAAAAACTGTTCGTACCAGTTCCTGAAAAGCCGAGAATCGGTGTCAGTACCGGAAAATGGAAGAATCCGGGACAGTACCGGGAAAAGGTAGAATCCGTGCGAGTACCGAAAAACTGTCCGAACCAGCTCCTGAAAAGGCTAGAATCGGTGTCAGTACCGGAAAATGGAAGAATCCGGGACAGTACCGGGAAAAGGTAGAATCCGTGCGAGTATCGAAAAACTGTTCGTACCAGTTCCTGAAAAGCCGAGAATCGGTGTCAGTGCGGGAAAATGAAAGAATCCGGGAGTGTACCGAGAAATAGTAGAATCCGTGCGAGTACCGAAAAACTGTCCGAACCAGCTCCTGAAAAGGCTACAATCGGTGTCAGTACCGGAAAATGGAAGAATCCGAAAAAGTACCGGGAAAAGGTAGAATCCGTGCGAGTATCGAAAAACTGTACGGACCAGTTCCTGAAAAGGCTAGAATCGGTGTCAGTACCGGAAAATGGAAGAATCCGGGACAGTACCGGGAAAAGGTAGAATCCGTGCGAGTATCGAAAAACTGTTCGTACCAGTTCCTGAAAAGCCGAGAATCGGTGTCAGTGCGGGAAAATGAAAGAATCCGGGACAGTACCGAGAAATTGTAGAATCCGTGCGAGTACCGAAAAACTGTCCGAACCAGCTCCTGAAAAGGCTAGAATCGGTGTCAGTACCGGAAAATGGAAGAATCCGGGACAGTACCGGGAAAAGGCAGAATCCGTGCGAGTATCGAAAAACTGTTCGTACCAGTTCCTGAAAAGCCGAGAATCGGTGTCAGTGCGGGAAAATGAAAGAATCCGGGACAGTACCGAGAAATAGTAGAATCCGTGCGAGTACCGAAAAACTGTCCGAACCAGCTCCTGAAAAGGCTAGAATCGGTGTCAGTAGCGGAAAATGGAAGAATCCGGGACAGTACCGGGAAAAGGCAGAATCCGTGCGAGTATCGAAAAACTGTTCGTACCAGTTCCTGAAAAGCCGAGAATCGGTGTCAGTGCGGGAAAATGAAAGAATCCGGGACAGTATCGAGAAATAGTAGAATTCGTGCGAGTACCGAAAAACTGTCCGAACCAGCTCCTGAAAAGGCTAGAATCGGTGTCAGTACCGGAAAATGGAAGAATCCGGGACAGTACCGGGAAAAAGTAGAATCCGTGCGAGTATCGAAAAACTGTTCGTACCAGTTCCTGAAAAGCCGAGAATCGGTGTCAGTGCGGGAAAATGAAAGAATCCGGGAGTGTACCGAGAAATAGTAGAATCCGTGCGAGTACCGAAAAACTGTCCGAACCAGCTCCTGAAAAGGCTACAATCGGTGTCAGTACCGGAAAATGGAAGAATCCGAAAAAGTACCGGGAAAAGGTAGAATCCGTGCGAGTATCGAAAAACTGTACGGACCAGTTCCTGAAAAGGCTAGAATCGGTGTCAGTACCGGAAAATGGAAGAATCCGGGACAGTACCGGGAAAAGGTAGAATCCGTGCGAGTATCGAAAAACTGTTCGTACCAGTTCCTGAAAAGCCGAGAATCGGTGTCAGTGCGGGAAAATGAAAGAATCCGGGACAGTACCGAGAAATTGTAGAATCCGTGCGAGTACCGAAAAACTGTCCGAACCAGCTCCTGAAAAGGCTAGAATCGGTGTCAGTACCGGAAAATGGAAGAATCCGGGACAGTACCGGGAAAAGGCAGAATCCGTGCGAGTATCGAAAAACTGTTCGTACCAGTTCCTGAAAAGCCGAGAATCGGTGTCAGTGCGGGAAAATGAAAGAATCCGGGACAGTACCGAGAAATAGTAGAATCCGTGCGAGTACCGAAAAACTGTCCGAACCAGCTCCTGAAAAGGCTAGAATCGGTGTCAGTAGCGGAAAATGGAAGAATCCGGGACAGTACCGGGAAAAGGCAGAATCCGTGCGAGTATCGAAAAACTGTTCGTACCAGTTCCTGAAAAGCCGAGAATCGGTGTCAGTGCGGGAAAATGAAAGAATCCGGGACAGTATCGAGAAATAGTAGAATTCGTGCGAGTACCGAAAAACTGTCCGAACCAGCTCCTGAAAAGGCTAGAATCGGTGTCAGTACCGGAAAATGGAAGAATCCGGGACAGTACCGGGAAAAAGTAGAATCCGTGCGAGTATCGAAAAACTGTTCGTACCAGTTCCTGAAAAGCCGAGAATCGGTGTCAGTACCGGAAAATGGAAGAATCCGGGACAGTACCGGGAAAAGGTAGAATCCGTGCGAGTACCGAAAAACTGTCCGAACCAGCTCCTGAAAAGGCTAGAATCGGTGTCAGTACCGGAAAATGGAAGAATCCGGGACAGTACCGGGAAAAGGTAGAATCCGTGCGAGTATCGAAAAACTGTTCGTACCAGTTCCTGAAAAGCCGAGAATCGGTGTCAGTGCGGGAAAATGAAAGAATCCGGGAGTGTACCGAGAAATAGTAGAATCCGTGCGAGTACCGAAAAACTGTCCGAACCAGCTCCTGAAAAGGCTACAATCGGTGTCAGTACCGGAAAATGGAAGAATCCGAAAAAGTACCGGGAAAAGGTAGAATCCGTGCGAGTATCGAAAAACTGTACGGACCAGTTCCTGAAAAGGCTAGAATCGGTGTCAGTACCGGAAAATGGAAGAATCCGGGACAGTACCGGGAAAAGGTAGAATCCGTGCGAGTATCGAAAAACTGTTCGTACCAGTTCCTGAAAAGCCGAGAATCGGTGTCAGTGCGGGAAAATGAAAGAATCCGGGACAGTACCGAGAAATAGTAGAATCCGTGCGAGTACCGAAAAACTGTCCGAACCAGCTCCTGAAAAGGCTAGAATCGGTGTCAGTACCGGAAAATGGAAGAATCCGGGACAGTACCGGGAAAAGGCAGAATCCATGCGAGTATCGAAAAACTGTTCGTACCAGTTCCTGAAAAGCCGAGAATCGGTGTCAGTGCGGGAAAATGAAAGAATCCGGGACAGTACCGAGAAATAGTAGAATCCGTGCGAGTACCGAAAAACTGTCCGAACCAGCTCCTGAAAAGGCTAGAATCGGTGTCAGTAGCGGAAAATGGAAGAATCCGGGACAGTACCGGGAAAAGGCAGAATCCGTGCGAGTATCGAAAAACTGTTCGTACCAGTTCCTGAAAAGCCGAGAATCGGTGTCAGTGCGGGAAAATGAAAGAATCCGGGACAGTATCGAGAAATAGTAGAATTCGTGCGAGTACCGAAAAACTGTCCGAACCAGCTCCTGAAAAGGCTAGAATCGGTGTCAGTACCGGAAAATGGAAGAATCCGGGACAGTACCGGGAAAAAGTAGAATCCGTGCGAGTATCGAAAAACTGTTCGTACCAGTTCCTGAAAAGCCGAGAATCGGTGTCAGTACCGGAAAATGGAAGAATCCGGGACAGTACCGGGAAAAGGTAGAATCCGTGCGAGTACCGAAAAACTGTCCGAACCAGCTCCTGAAAAGGCTAGAATCGGTGTCAGTACCGGAAAATGGAAGAATCCGGGACAGTACCGGGAAAAGGTAGAATCCGTGCGAGTATCGAAAAACTGTTCGTACCAGTTCCTGAAAAGCCGAGAATCGGTGTCAGTGCGGGAAAATGAAAGAATCCGGGAGTGTACCGAGAAATAGTAGAATCCGTGCGAGTACCGAAAAACTGTCCGAACCAGCTCCTGAAAAGGCTACAATCGGTGTCAGTACCGGAAAATGGAAGAATCCGAAAAAGTACCGGGAAAAGGTAGAATCCGTGCGAGTATCGAAAAACTGTACGGACCAGTTCCTGAAAAGGCTAGAATCGGTGTCAGTACCGGAAAATGGAAGAATCCGGGACAGTACCGGGAAAAGGTAGAATCCGTGCGAGTATCGAAAAACTGTTCGTACCAGTTCCTGAAAAGCCGAGAATCGGTGTCAGTACGGGAAAATGAAAGAATCCGGGACAGTACCGAGAAATAGTAGAATCCGCGCGAGTACCGAAAAACTGTCCGAACCAGCTCCTGAAAAGGCTAGAATCGGTGTCAGTACCGGAAAATGGAAGAATCCGGGACAGTACTGGGAAAAGGTAGAATCCGTGCGAGTACCGAAAAACTGTCCGAACCAGCTCCTGAAAAGGCTAGAATCGGTGTCAGTACCGGAAAATGGAAGAATCCGGGACAGTACCGGGAAAAGGTAGAATCCGTGCGAGTATCGAAAAACTGTTCGTACCAGTTCCTGAAAAGCCGAGAATCGGTGTCAGTGCGGGAAAATGAAAGAATCCGGGACAGTATCGAGAAATAGTAGAATCCGTGCGAGTACCGAAAAACTGTCCGAACCAGCTCCTGAAAAGGCTAGAATCGGTGTTAGTACCGGAAAATGGAAGAATCCGGGACAGTACCGGGAAAAAGTAGAATCCGTGCGAGTATCGAAAAACTGTTCGTACCAGTTCCTGAAAAGCCGAGAATCGGTGTCAGTACCGGAAAATGGAAGAATCCGGGACAGTACCGGGAAAAGGTAGAATCCGTGCGAGTACCGAAAAACTGTCCGAACCAGCTCCTGAAAAGGCTAGAATCGGTGTCAGTACCGGAAAATGGAAGAATCCGGGACAGTACCGGGAAAAGGTAGAATCCGTGCGAGTATCGAAAAACTGTTCGTACCAGTTCCTGAAAAGCCGAGAATCGGTGTCAGTGCGGGAAAATGAAAGAATCCGGGACAGTATCGAGAAATAGTAGAATCCGTGCGAGTACCGAAAAACTGTCCGAACCAGCTCCTGAAAAGGCTAGAATCGGTGTTAGTACCGGAAAATGGAAGAATCCGGGACAGTACCGGGAAAAAGTAGAATCCGTGCGAGTATCGAAAAACTGTTCGTACCAGTTCCTGAAAAGCCGAGAATCGGTGTCAGTACCGGAAAATGGAAGAATCCGGGACAGTACCGGGAAAAGGTAGAATCCGTGCGAGTACCGAAAAACTGTCCGAACCAGCTCCTGAAAAGGCTAGAATCGGTGTCAGTACCGGAAAATGGAAGAATCCGGGACAGTACCGGGAAAAGGTAGAATCCGTGCGAGTATCGAAAAACTGTTCGTACCAGTTCCTGAAAAGCCGAGAATCGGTGTCAGTGCGGGAAAATGAAAGAATCCGGGAGTGTACCGAGAAATAGTAGAATTCGTGCGAGTACCGAAAAACTGTCCGAACCAGCTCCTGAAAAGGCTACAATCGGTGTCAGTACCGGAAAATGGAAGAATCCGAAAAAGTACCGGGAAAAGGTAGAATCCGTGCGAGTATCGAAAAACTGTACGGACCAGTTCCTGAAAAGGCTAGAATCGGTGTCAGTACCGGAAAATGGAAGAATCCGGGACAGTACCGGGAAAAGGTAGAATCCGTGCGAGTATCGAAAAATTGTTCGTACCAGTTCCTGAAAAGCCGAGAATCGGTGTCAGTGCGGGAAAATGAAAGAATCCGGGACAGTACCGGGAAAAGGTGGAATCCGTGCGAGTATCGAAAAACTGTTCGTACCAGTTCCTGAAAAGCCGAGAATCGGTGTCAGTACGGGAAAATGAAAGAATTCGGGACAGTACCGAGAAATAGTAGAATCCGTGCGAGTACCGAAAAACTGTCCGAACCAGCTCCTGAAAAGGCTAGAATCGGTGTCAGTACCGGAAAATGGAAGAATCCGGGACAGTACCGGGAAAAGGTAGAATCCGTGCGGGTATCGAAAAACTGTTCGTACCAGTTCCTGAAAAGCCGAGAATCGGTGTCAGTGCGGGAAAATGAAAGAATCCGGGACAGTACCGAGAAATAGTAGAATCCGTGCGAGTACCGAAAAACTGTCCGAACCAGCTCCTGAAAAGGCTAGAATCGGTGTCAGTACCGGAAAATGGAAGAATCCGGGACAGTACCGGGAAAAGGCAGAATCCGTGCGAGTATCGAAAAACTGTTCGTACCAGTTCCTGAAAAGCCGAGAATCGGTGTCAGTGCGGGAAAATGAAAGAATCCGGGACAGTACCGAGAAATAGTAGAATCCGTGCGAGTACCGAAAAACTGTCCGAACCAGCTCCTGAAAAGGCTAGAATCGGTGTCAGTAGCGGAAAATGGAAGAATCCGGGACAGTACCGGGAAAAGGCAGAATCCGTGCGAGTATCGAAAAACTGTTCGTACCAGTTCCTGAAAAGCCGAGAATCGGTGTCAGTGCGGGAAAATGAAAGAATCCGGGACAGTATCGAGAAATAGTAGAATCCGTGCGAGTACCGAAAAACTGTCCGAACCAGCTCCTGAAAAGGCTAGAATCGGTGTCAGTACCGGAAAATGGAAGAATCCGGGACAGTACCGGGAAAAAGTAGAATCCGTGCGAGTATCGAAAAACTGTTCGTACCAGTTCCTGAAAAGCCGAGAATCGGTGTCAGTACCCGGAAAATGGAAGAATCCGGGACAGTACCGGGAAAAGGTAGAATCCGTGCGAGTACCGAAAAACTGTCCGAACCAGCTCCTGAAAAGGCTAGAATCGGTGTCAGTACCGGAAAATGGAAGAATCCGGGACAGTACCGGGAAAAGGTAGAATCCGTGCGGGTATCGAAAAACTGTTCGTACCAGTTCCTGAAAAGCCGAGAATCGGTGTCAGTGCGGGAAAATGAAAGAATCCGGGACAGTACCGAGAAATAGTAGAATCCGTGCGAGTACCGAAAAACTGTCCGAACCAGCTCCTGAAAAAGCTAGAATCGGTGTCAGTACCGGAAAATGGAAGAATCCGGGACAGTACCGGGAAAAGGCAGAATCCGTGCGAGTATCGAAAAACTGTTCGTACCAGTTCCTGAAAAGCCGAGAATCGGTGTCAGTGCGGGAAAATGAAAGAATCCGGGACAGTACCGAGAAATAGTAGAATCCGTGCGAGTACCGAAAAACTGTCCGAACCAGCTCCTGAAAAGGCTAGAATCGGTGTCAGTAGCGGAAAATGGAAGAATCCGGGACAGTACCGGGAAAAGGCAGAATCCGTGCGAGTATCGAAAAACTGTTCGTACCAGTTCCTGAAAAGCCGAGAATCGGTGTCAGTGCGGGAAAATGAAAGAATCCGGGACAGTATCGAGAAATAGTAGAATCCGTGCGAGTACCGAAAAACTGTCCGAACCAGCTCCTGAAAAGGCTAGAATTGGTGTCAGTACCGGAAAATGGAAGAATCCGGGACAGTACCGGGAAAAAGTAGAATCCGTGCGAGTATCGAAAAACTGTTCGTACCAGTTCCTGAAAAGCCGAGAATCGGTGTCAGTACCGGAAAATGGAAGAATCCGGGACAGTACCGGGAAAAGGTAGAATCCGTGCGAGTACCGAAAAACTGTCCGAACCAGCTCCTGAAAAGGCTAGAATCGGTGTCAGTACCGGAAAATGGAAGAATCCGGGACAGTACCGGGAAAAGGTAGAATCCGTGCGAGTATCGAAAAACTGTTCGTACCAGTTCCTGAAAAGCCGAGAATCGGTGTCAGTGCGGGAAAATGAAAGAATCCGGGAGTGTACCGAGAAATAGTAGAATCCGTGCGAGTACCGAAAAACTGTCCGAACCAGCTCCTGAAAAGGCTACAATCGGTGTCAGTACCGGAAAATGGAAGAATCCGAAAAAGTACCGGGAAAAGGTAGAATCCGTGCGAGTATCGAAAAACTGTACGGACCAGTTCCTGAAAAGGCTAGAATCGGTGTCAGTACCGGAAAATGGAAGAATCCGGGACAGTACCGGGAAAAGGTAGAATCCGTGCGAGTATCGAAAAACTGTTCGTACCAGTTCCTGAAAAGCCGAGAATCGGTGTCAGTGCGGGAAAATGAAAGAATCCGGGACAGTACCGAGAAATAGTAGAATCCGTGCGAGTACCGAAAAACTGTCCGAACCAGCTCCTGAAAAGGCTAGAATCGGTGTCAGTACCGGAAAATGGAAGAATCCGGGACAGTACCGGGAAAAGGCAGAATCCGTGCGAGTATCGAAAAACTGTTCGTACCAGTTCCTGAAAAGCCGAGAATCGGTGTCAGTGCGGGAAAATGAAAGAATCCGGGACAGTACCGAGAAATAGTAGAATCCGTGCGAGTACCGAAAAACTGTCCGAACCAGCTCCTGAAAAGGCTAGAATCGGTGTCAGTAGCGGAAAATGGAAGAATCCGGGACAGTACCGGGAAAAGGCAGAATCCGTGCGAGTATCGAAAAACTGTTCGTACCAGTTCCTGAAAAGCCGAAAATCGGTGTCAGTGCGGGAAAATGAAAGAATCCGGGACAGTATCGAGAAATAGTAGAATCCGTGCGAGTACCGAAAAACTGTCCGAACCAGCTCCTGAAAAGGCTAGAATCGGTGTCAGTACCGGAAAATGGAAGAATCCGGGACAGTACCGGGAAAAAGTAGAATCCGTGCGAGTATCGAAAAACTGTTCGTACCAGTTCCTGAAAAGCCGAGAATCGGTGTCAGTACCGGAAAATGGAAGAATCCGGGACAGTACCGGGAAAAGGTAGAATCCGTGCGAGTACCGAAAAACTGTCCGAACCAGCTCCTGAAAAGGCTAGAATCGGTGTCAGTACCGGAAAATGGAAGAATCCGGGACAGTACCGGGAAAAGGTAGAATCCGTGCGAGTATCGAAAAACTGTTCGTACCAGTTCCTGAAAAGCCGAGAATCGGTGTCAGTGCGGGAAAATGAAAGAATCCGGGAGTGTACCGAGAAATAGTAGAATCCGTGCGAGTACCGAAAAACTGTCCGAACCAGCTCCTGAAAAGGCTACAATCGGTGTCAGTACCGGAAAATGGAAGAATCCGAAAAAGTACCGGGAAAAGGTAGAATCCGTGCGAGTATCGAAAAACTGTTCGTACCAGTTCCTGAAAAGCCGAGAATCGGTGTCAGTACCGGAAAATGGAAGAATCCGGGACAGTACCGGGAAAAGGTAGAATCCGTGCGAGTACCGAAAAACTGTCCGAACCAGCTCCTGAAAAGGCTAGAATCGGTGTCAGTACCGGAAAATGGAAGAATCCGGGACAGTACCGGGAAAAGGTAGAATCCGTGCGAGTATCGAAAAACTGTTCGTACCAGTTCCTGAAAAGCCGAGAATCGGTGTCAGTGCGGGAAAATGAAAGAATCCGGGAGTGTACCGAGAAATAGTAGAATCCGTGCGAGTACCGAAAAACTGTCCGAACCAGCTCCTGAAAAGGCTAGAATCGGTGTCAGTACCGGAAAATGGAAGAATCCGGGACAGTACCGGGAAAAGGTAGAATCCGTGCGGGTATCGAAAAACTGTTCGTACCAGTTCCTGAAAAGCCGAGAATCGGTGTCAGTGCGGGAAAATGAAAGAATCCGGGACAGTACCGAGAAATAGTAGAATCCGTGCGAGTACCGAAAAACTGTCCGAACCAGCTCCTGAAAAGGCTAGAATCGGTGTCAGTACCGGAAAATGGAAGAATCCGGGACAGTACCGGGAAAAGGTAGAATCCGTGCGAGTATCGAAAAACTGTTCGTACCAGTTCCTGAAAAGCCGAGAATCGGTGTCAGTGCGGGAAAATGAAAGAATCCGGGAGTGTACCGAGAAATAGTAGAATCCGTGCGAGTACCGAAAAACTGTCCGAACCAGCTCCTGAAAAGGCTACAATCGGTGTCAGTACCGGAAAATGGAAGAATCCGAAAAAGTACCGGGAAAAGGTAGAATCCGTGCGAGTATCGAAAAACTGTTCGTACCAGTTCCTGAAAAGCCGAGAATCGGTGTCAGTGCGGGAAAATGAAAGAATCCGGGAGTGTACCGAGAAATAGTAGAATCCGTGCGAGTACCGAAAAACTGTCCGAACCAGCTCCTGAAAAGGCTACAATCGGTGTCAGTACCGGAAAATGGAAGAATCCGAAAAAGTACCGGGAAAAGGTAGAATCCGTGCGAGTATCGAAAAACTGTACGGACCAGTTCCTGAAAAGGCTAGAATCGGTGTCAGTACCGGAAAATGGAAGAATCCGGGACAGTACCGGGAAAAGGTAGAATCCGTGCGAGTATCGAAAAACTGTTCGTACCAGTTCCTGAAAAGCCGAGAATCGGTGTCAGTGCGGGAAAATGAAAGAATCCGGGAGTGTACCGAGAAATAGTAGAATCCGTGCGAGTACCGAAAAACTGTCCGAACCAGCTCCTGAAAAGGCTACAATCGGTGTCAGTACCGGAAAATGGAAGAATCCGAAAAAGTACCGGGAAAAGGTAGAATCCGTGCGAGTATCGAAAAACTGTACGGACCAGTTCCTGAAAAGGCTAGAATCGGTGTCAGTACCGGAAAATGGAAGAATCCGGGACAGTACCGGGAAAAGGTAGAATCCGTGCGAGTATCGAAAAACTGTTCGTACCAGTTCCTGAAAAGCCGAGAATCGGTGTCAGTGCGGGAAAATGAAAGAATCCGGGACAGTATCGAGAAATAGTAGAATCCGTGCGAGTACCGAAAAACTGTCCGAACCAGCTCCTGAAAAGGCTAGAATGGGTGTCAGTACCGAAAAATGGAAGAATCCGGGACAGTACCGGGAAAAGGTAGAATCCGTGCGAGTACCGAAAAACTGTCCGAACCAGTTCCTGAAAAGGCTAGAATCGGTGTCAGTACCGGAAAATGGAAGAATCCGGGACAGTACCGGGAAAAGGTAGAATCCGTGCGAGTATCGAAAAACTGTTCGTACCAGTTCCTGAAAAGCCGAGAATCGGTGTCAGTGCGGGAAAATGAAAGAATCCGGGAGTGTACCGAGAAATAGTAGAATCCGTGCGAGTACCGAAAAACTGTCCGAACCAGCTCCTGAAAAGGCTACAATCGGTGTCAGTACCGGAAAATGGAAGAATCCGAAAAAGTACCGGGAAAAGGTAGAATCCGTGCGAGTATCGAAAAACTGTACGGACCAGTTCCTGAAAAGGCTAGAATCGGTGTCAGTACCGGAAAATGGAAGAATCCGGGACAGTACCGGGAAAAGGTAGAATCCGTGCGAGTATCGAAAAACTGTTCGTACCAGTTCCTGAAAAGCCGAGAATCGGTGTCAGTGCGGGAAAATGAAAGAATCCGGGACAGTATCGAGAAATAGTAGAATCCGTGCGAGTACCGAAAAACTGTCCGAACCAGCTCCTGAAAAGGCTAGAATCGGTGTTAGTACCGGAAAATGGAAGAATCCGGGACAGTACCGGGAAAAAGTAGAATCCGTGCGAGTATCGAAAAACTGTTCGTACCAGTTCCTGAAAAGCCGAGAATCGGTGTCAGTGCCGGAAAATGGAAGAATCCGGGACAGTACCGGGAAAAGGTAGAATCCGTGCGAGTACCGAAAAACTGTCCGAACCAGCTCCTGAAAAGGCTAGAATGGGTGTCAGTACCGGAAAATGGAAGAATCCGGGACAGTACCGGGAAAAGGTAGAATCCGTGCGAGTATCGAAAAACTGTTCGTACCAGTTCCTGAAAAGCCGAGAATCGGTGTCAGTGCGGGAAAATGAAAGAATCCGGGAGTGTACCGAGAAATAGTAGAATCCGTGCGAGTACCGAAAAACTGTCCGAACCAGCTCCTGAAAAGGCTACAATCGGTGTCAGTACCGGAAAATGGAAGAATCCGAAAAAGTACCGGGAAAAGGTAGAATCCGTGCGAGTATCGAAAAACTGTACGGACCAGTTCCTGAAAAGGCTAGAATCGGTGTCAGTACCGGAAAATGGAAGAATCCGGGACAGTACCGGGAAAAGGTAGAATCCGTGCGAGTATCGAAAAACTGTTCGTACCAGTTCCTGAAAAGCCGAGAATCGGTGTCAGTGCGGGAAAATGAAAGAATCCGGGACAGTATCGAGAAATAGTAGAATCCGTGCGAGTACCGAAAAACTGTCCGAACCAGCTCCTGAAAAGGCTAGAATCGGTGTCAGTACCGAAAAATGGAAGAATCCGGGACAGTACCGGGAAAAGGTAGAATCCGTGCGAGTACCGAAAAACTGTCCGAACCAGTTCCTGAAAAGGCTAGAATCGGTGTCAGTACCGGAAAATGGAAGAATCCGGGACAGTACCGGGAAAAGGTAGAATCCGTGCGAGTATCGAAAAACTGTTCGTACCAGTTCCTGAAAAGCCGAGAATCGGTGTCAGTGCGGGAAAATGAAAGAATCCGGGAGTGTACCGAGAAATAGTAGAATCCGTGCGAGTACCGAAAAACTGTCCGAACCAGCTCCTGAAAAGGCTACAATCGGTGTCAGTACCGGAAAATGGAAGAATCCGAAAAAGTACCGGGAAAAGGTAGAATCCGTGCGAGTATCGAAAAACTGTACGGACCAGTTCCTGAAAAGGCTAGAATCGGTGTCAGTACCGGAAAATGGAAGAATCCGGGACAGTACCGGGAAAAGGTAGAATCCGTGCGAGTATCGAAAAACTGTTCGTACCAGTTCCTGAAAAGCCGAGAATCGGTGTCAGTGCGGGAAAATGAAAGAATCCGGGACAGTATCGAGAAATAGTAGAATCCGTGCGAGTACCGAAAAACTGTCCGAACCAGCTCCTGAAAAGGCTAGAATCGGTGTTAGTACCGGAAAATGGAAGAATCCGGGACAGTACCGGGAAAAAGTAGAATCCGTGCGAGTATCGAAAAACTGTTCGTACCAGTTCCTGAAAAGCCGAGAATCGGTGTCAGTACCGGAAAATGGAAGAATCCGGGACAGTACCGGGAAAAGGTAGAATCCGTGCGAGTACCGAAAAACTGTCCGAACCAGCTCCTGAAAAGGCTAGAATCGGTGTCAGTACCGGAAAATGGAAGAATCCGGGACAGTACCGGGAAAAGGTAGAATCCGTGCGAGTATCGAAAAACTGTTCGTACCAGTTCCTGAAAAGCCGAGAATCGGTGTCAGTGCGGGAAAATGAAAGAATCCGGGAGTGTACCGAGAAATAGTAGAATCCGTGCGAGTACCGAAAAACTGTCCGAACCAGCTCCTGAAAAGGCTACAATCGGTGTCAGTACCGGAAAATGGAAGAATCCGAAAAAGTACCGGGAAAAGGTAGAATCCGTGCGAGTATCGAAAAACTGTACGGACCAGTTCCTGAAAAGGCTAGAATCGGTGTCAGTACCGGAAAATGGAAGAATCCGGGACAGTACCGGGAAAAGGTAGAATCCGTGCGAGTATCGAAAAACTGTTCGTACCAGTTCCTGAAAAGCCGAGAATCGGTGTCAGTGCGGGAAAATGAAAGAATCCGGGACAGTATCGAGAAATAGTAGAATCCGTGCGAGTACCGAAAAACTGTCCGAACCAGCTCCTGAAAAGGCTAGAATGGGTGTCAGTACCGGAAAATGGAAGAATCCGGGACAGTACCGGGAAAAGGTAGAATCCGTGCGAGTATCGAAAAACTGTTCGTACCAGTTCCTGAAAAGCCGAGAATCGGTGTCAGTGCGGGAAAATGAAAGAATCCGGGAGTGTACCGAGAAATAGTAGAATCCGTGCGAGTACCGAAAAACTGTCCGAACCAGCTCCTGAAAAGGCTACAATCGGTGTCAGTACCGGAAAATGGAAGAATCCGAAAAAGTACCGGGAAAAGGTAGAATCCGTGCGAGTATCGAAAAACTGTACGGACCAGTTCCTGAAAAGGCTAGAATCGGTGTCAGTACCGGAAAATGGAAGAATCCGGGACAGTACCGGGAAAAGGTAGAATCCGTGCGAGTATCGAAAAACTGTTCGTACCAGTTCCTGAAAAGCCGAGAATCGGTGTCAGTGCGGGAAAATGAAAGAATCCGGGACAGTATCGAGAAATAGTAGAATCCGTGCGAGTACCGAAAAACTGTCCGAACCAGCTCCTGAAAAGGCTAGAATCGGTGTCAGTACCGAAAAATGGAAGAATCCGGGACAGTACCGGGAAAAGGTAGAATCCGTGCGAGTACCGAAAAACTGTCCGAACCAGTTCCTGAAAAGGCTAGAATCGGTGTCAGTACCGGAAAATGGAAGAATCCGGGACAGTACCGGGAAAAGGTAGAATCCGTGCGAGTATCGAAAAACTGTTCGTACCAGTTCCTGAAAAGCCGAGAATCGGTGTCAGTGCGGGAAAATGAAAGAATCCGGGAGTGTACCGAGAAATAGTAGAATCCGTGCGAGTACCGAAAAACTGTCCGAACCAGCTCCTGAAAAGGCTACAATCGGTGTCAGTACCGGAAAATGGAAGAATCCGAAAAAGTACCGAGAAAAGGTAGAATCCGTGCGAGTATCGAAAAACTGTACGGACCAGTTCCTGAAAAGGCTAGAATCGGTGTCAGTACCGGAAAATGGAAGAATCCGGGACAGTACCGGGAAAAGGTAGAATCCGTGCGAGTATCGAAAAACTGTTCGTACCAGTTCCTGAAAAGCCGAGAATCGGTGTCAGTACGGGAAAATGAAAGAATTCGGGACAGTACCGAGAAATAGTAGAATCCGTGCGAGTACCGAAAAACTGTCCGAACCAGCTCCTGAAAAGGCTAGAATCGGTGTCAGTACCGGAAAATGGAAGAATCCGGGACAGTACCGGGAAAAGGTAGAATCCGTGCGGGTATCGAAAATCTGTTCGTACCAGTTCCTGAAAAGCCGAGAATCGGTGTCAGTGCGGGAAAATGAAAGAATCCGGGACAGTACCGAGAAATAGTAGAATCCGTGCGAGTACCGAAAAACTGTCCGAACCAGCTCCTGAAAAGGCTAGAATCGGTGTCAGTACCGGAAAATGGAAGAATCCGGGACAGTACCGGGAAAAGGCAGAATCCGTGCGAGTATCGAAAAACTGTTCGTACCAGTTCCTGAAAAGCCGAGAATCGGTGTCAGTGCGGGAAAATGAAAGAATCCGGGACAGTACCGAGAAATAGTAGAATCCGTGCGAGTACCGAAAAACTGTCCGAACCAGCTCCTGAAAAGGCTAGAATCGGTGTCAGTAGCGGAAAATGGAAGAATCCGGGACAGTACCGGGAAAAGGCAGAATCCGTGCGAGTATCGAAAAACTGTTCGTACCAGTTCCTGAAAAGCCGAGAATCGGTGTCAGTGCGGGAAAATGAAAGAATCCGGGACAGTATCGAGAAATAGTAGAATCCGTGCGAGTACCGAAAAACTGTCCGAACCAGCTCCTGAAAAGGCTAGAATCGGTGTCAGTACCGGAAAATGGAAGAATCCGGGACAGTACCGGGAAAAAGTAGAATCCGTGCGAGTATCGAAAAACTGTTCGTACCAGTTCCTGAAAAGCCGAGAATCGGTGTCAGTACCGGAAAATGGAAGAATCCGGGACAGTACCGGGAAAAGGTAGAATCCGTGCGAGTACCGAAAAACTGTCCGAACCAGCTCCTGAAAAGGCTAGAATCGGTGTCAGTACCGAAAAATGGAAGAATCCGGGACAGTACCGGGAAAAGGTAGAATCCGTGCGAGTACCGAAAAACTGTCCGAACCAGTTCCTGAAAAGGCTAGAATCGGTGTCAGTACCGGAAAATGGAAGAATCCGGGACAGTACCGGGAAAAGGTAGAATCCGTGCGAGTATCGAAAAACTGTTCGTACCAGTTCCTGAAAAGCCGAGAATCGGTGTCAGTGCGGGAAAATGAAAGAATCCGGGAGTGTACCGAGAAATAGTAGAATCCGTGCGAGTACCGAAAAACTGTCCGAACCAGCTCCTGAAAAGGCTACAATCGGTGTCAGTACCGGAAAATGGAAGAATCCGAAAAAGTACCGAGAAAAGGTAGAATCCGTGCGAGTATCGAAAAACTGTACGGACCAGTTCCTGAAAAGGCTAGAATCGGTGTCAGTACCGGAAAATGGAAGAATCCGGGACAGTACCGGGAAAAGGTAGAATCCGTGCGAGTATCGAAAAACTGTTCGTACCAGTTCCTGAAAAGCCGAGAATCGGTGTCAGTACGGGAAAATGAAAGAATTCGGGACAGTACCGAGAAATAGTAGAATCCGTGCGAGTACCGAAAAACTGTCCGAACCAGCTCCTGAAAAGGCTAGAATCGGTGTCAGTACCGGAAAATGGAAGAATCCGGGACAGTACCGGGAAAAGGTAGAATCCGTGCGGGTATCGAAAATCTGTTCGTACCAGTTCCTGAAAAGCCGAGAATCGGTGTCAGTGCGGGAAAATGAAAGAATCCGGGACAGTACCGAGAAATAGTAGAATCCGTGCGAGTACCGAAAAACTGTCCGAACCAGCTCCTGAAAAGGCTAGAATCGGTGTCAGTACCGGAAAATGGAAGAATCCGGGACAGTACCGGGAAAAGGCAGAATCCGTGCGAGTATCGAAAAACTGTTCGTACCAGTTCCTGAAAAGCCGAGAATCGGTGTCAGTGCGGGAAAATGAAAGAATCCGGGACAGTACCGAGAAATAGTAGAATCCGTGCGAGTACCGAAAAACTGTCCGAACCAGCTCCTGAAAAGGCTACAATCGGTGTCAGTACCGGAAAATGGAAGAATCCGAAAAAGTACCGGGAAAAGGTAGAATCCGTGCGAGTATCGAAAAACTGTACGGACCAGTTCCTGAAAAGGCTAGAATCGGTGTCAGTACCGGAAAATGGAAGAATCCGGGACAGTACCGGGAAAAGGTAGAATCCGTGCGAGTATCGAAAAACTGTTCGTACCAGTTCCTGAAAAGCCGAGAATCGGTGTCAGTGCGGGAAAATGAAAGAATCCGGGACAGTATCGAGAAATAGTAGAATCCGTGCGAGTACCGAAAAACTGTCCGAACCAGCTCCTGAAAAGGCTAGAATCGGTGTCAGTACCGAAAAATGGAAGAATCCGGGACAGTACCGGGAAAAGGTAGAATCCGTGCGAGTACCGAAAAACTGTCCGAACCAGTTCCTGAAAAGGCTAGAATCGGTGTCAGTACCGGAAAATGGAAGAATCCGGGACAGTACCGGGAAAAGGTAGAATCCGTGCGAGTATCGAAAAACTGTTCGTACCAGTTCCTGAAAAGCCGAGAATCGGTGTCAGTGCGGGAAAATGAAAGAATCCGGGAGTGTACCGAGAAATAGTAGAATCCGTGCGAGTACCGAAAAACTGTCCGAACCAGCTCCTGAAAAGGCTACAATCGGTGTCAGTACCGGAAAATGGAAGAATCCGAAAAAGTACCGAGAAAAGGTAGAATCCGTGCGAGTATCGAAAAACTGTACGGACCAGTTCCTGAAAAGGCTAGAATCGGTGTCAGTACCGGAAAATGGAAGAATCCGGGACAGTACCGGGAAAAGGTAGAATCCGTGCGAGTATCGAAAAACTGTTCGTACCAGTTCCTGAAAAGCCGAGAATCGGTGTCAGTACGGGAAAATGAAAGAATTCGGGACAGTACCGAGAAATAGTAGAATCCGTGCGAGTACCGAAAAACTGTCCGAACCAGCTCCTGAAAAGGCTAGAATCGGTGTCAGTACCGGAAAATGGAAGAATCCGGGACAGTACCGGGAAAAGGTAGAATCCGTGCGGGTATCGAAAATCTGTTCGTACCAGTTCCTGAAAAGCCGAGAATCGGTGTCAGTGCGGGAAAATGAAAGAATCCGGGACAGTACCGAGAAATAGTAGAATCCGTGCGGAGTACCGAAAAACTGTCCGAACCAGCTCCTGAAAAGGCTAGAATCGGTGTCAGTACCGGAAAATGGAAGAATCCGGGACAGTACCGGGAAAAGGCAGAATCCGTGCGAGTATCGAAAAACTGTTCGTACCAGTTCCTGAAAAGCCGAGAATCGGTGTCAGTGCGGGAAAATGAAAGAATCCGGGACAGTACCGAGAAATAGTAGAATCCGTGCGAGTACCGAAAAACTGTCCGAACCAGCTCCTGAAAAGGCTAGAATCGGGTGTCAGTAGCGGAAAATGGAAGAATCCGGGACAGTACCGGGAAAAGGCAGAATCCGTGCGAGTATCGAAAAACTGTTCGTACCAGTTCCTGAAAAGCCGAGAATCGGTGTCAGTGCGGGAAAATGAAAGAATCCGGGACAGTATCGAGAAATAGTAGAATCCGTGCGAGTACCGAAAAACTGTCCGAACCAGCTCCTGAAAAGGCTAGAATCGGTGTCAGTACCGGAAAATGGAAGAATCCGGGACAGTACCGGGAAAAAGTAGAATCCGTGCGAGTATCGAAAAACTGTTCGTACCAGTTCCTGAAAAGCCGAGAATCGGTGTCAGTACCGGAAAATGGAAGAATCCGGGACAGTACCGGGAAAAGGTAGAATCCGTGCGAGTACCGAAAAACTGTCCGAACCAGCTCCTGAAAAGGCTAGAATCGGTGTCAGTACCGAAAAATGGAAGAATCCGGGACAGTACCGGGAAAAGGTAGAATCCGTGCGAGTACCGAAAAACTGTCCGAACCAGTTCCTGAAAAGGCTAGAATCGGTGTCAGTACCGGAAAATGGAAGAATCCGGGACAGTACCGGGAAAAGGTAGAATCCGTGCGAGTATCGAAAAACTGTTCGTACCAGTTCCTGAAAAGCCGAGAATCGGTGTCAGTGCGGGAAAATGAAAGAATCCGGGAGTGTACCGAGAAATAGTAGAATCCGTGCGAGTACCGAAAAACTGTCCGAACCAGCTCCTGAAAAGGCTACAATCGGTGTCAGTACCGGAAAATGGAAGAATCCGAAAAAGTACCGAGAAAAGGTAGAATCCGTGCGAGTATCGAAAAACTGTACGGACCAGTTCCTGAAAAGGCTAGAATCGGTGTCAGTACCGGAAAATGGAAGAATCCGGGACAGTACCGGGAAAAGGTAGAATCCGTGCGAGTATCGAAAAACTGTTCGTACCAGTTCCTGAAAAGCCGAGAATCGGTGTCAGTACGGGAAAATGAAAGAATTCGGGACAGTACCGAGAAATAGTAGAATCCGTGCGAGTACCGAAAAACTGTCCGAACCAGCTCCTGAAAAGGCTAGAATCGGTGTCAGTACCGGAAAATGGAAGAATCCGGGACAGTACCGGGAAAAGGTAGAATCCGTGCGGGTATCGAAAATCTGTTCGTACCAGTTCCTGAAAAGCCGAGAATCGGTGTCAGTGCGGGAAAATGAAAGAATCCGGGACAGTACCGAGAAATAGTAGAATCCGTGCGAGTACCGAAAAACTGTCCGAACCAGCTCCTGAAAAGGCTAGAATCGGTGTCAGTACCGGAAAATGGAAGAATCCGGGACAGTACCGGGAAAAGGCAGAATCCGTGCGAGTATCGAAAAACTGTTCGTACCAGTTCCTGAAAAGCCGAGAATCGGTGTCAGTGCGGGAAAATGAAAGAATCCGGGACAGTACCGAGAAATAGTAGAATCCGTGCGAGTACCGAAAAACTGTCCGAACCAGCTCCTGAAAAGGCTAGAATCGGTGTCAGTAGCGGAAAATGGAAGAATCCGGGACAGTACCGGGAAAAGGCAGAATCCGTGCGAGTATCGAAAAACTGTTCGTACCAGTTCCTGAAAAGCCGAGAATCGGTGTCAGTGCGGGAAAATGAAAGAATCCGGGACAGTATCGAGAAATAGTAGAATCCGTGCGAGTACCGAAAAACTGTCCGAACCAGCTCCTGAAAAGGCTAGAATCGGTGTCAGTACCGGAAAATGGAAGAATCCGGGACAGTACCGGGAAAAAGTAGAATCCGTGCGAGTATCGAAAAACTGTTCGTACCAGTTCCTGAAAAGCCGAGAATCGGTGTCAGTACCGGAAAATGGAAGAATCCGGGACAGTACCGGGAAAAGGTAGAATCCGTGCGAGTACCGAAAAACTGTCCGAACCAGCTCCTGAAAAGGCTAGAATCGGTGTCAGTACCGGAAAATGGAAGAATCCGGGACAGTACCGGGAAAAGGTAGAATCCGTGCGAGTATCGAAAAACTGTTCGTACCAGTTCCTGAAAAGCCGAGAATCGGTGTCAGTGCGGGAAAATGAAAGAATCCGGGAGTGTACCGAGAAATAGTAGAATCCGTGCGAGTACCGAAAAACTGTCCGAACCAGCTCCTGAAAAGGCTACAATCGGTGTCAGTACCGGAAAATGGAAGAATCCGAAAAAGTACCGGGAAAAGGTAGAATCCGTGCGAGTATCGAAAAACTGTACGGACCAGTTCCTGAAAAGGCTAGAATCGGTGTCAGTACCGGAAAATGGAAGAATCCGGGACAGTACCGGGAAAAGGTAGAATCCGTGCGAGTATCGAAAAACTGTTCGTACCAGTTCCTGAAAAGCCGAGAATCGGTGTCAGTGCGGGAAAATGAAAGAATCCGGGACAGTATCGAGAAATAGTAGAATCCGTGCGAGTACCGAAAAACTGTCCGAACCAGCTCCTGAAAAGGCTAGAATCGGTGTTAGTACCGGAAAATGGAAGAATCCGGGACAGTACCGGGAAAAAGTAGAATCCGTGCGAGTATCGAAAAACTGTTCGTACCAGTTCCTGAAAAGCCGAGAATCGGTGTCAGTACCGGAAAATGGAAGAATCCGGGACAGTACCGGGAAAAGGTAGAATCCGTGCGAGTACCGAAAAACTGTCCGAACCAGCTCCTGAAAAGGCTAGAATCGGTGTCAGTACCGGAAAATGGAAGAATCCGGGACAGTACCGGGAAAAGGTAGAATCCGTGCGAGTATCGAAAAACTGTTCGTACCAGTTCCTGAAAAGCCGAGAATCGGTGTCAGTGCGGGAAAATGAAAGAATCCGGGAGTGTACCGAGAAATAGTAGAATCCGTGCGAGTACCGAAAAACTGTCCGAACCAGCTCCTGAAAAGGCTACAATCGGTGTCAGTACCGGAAAATGGAAGAATCCGAAAAAGTACCGGGAAAAGGTAGAATCCGTGCGAGTATCGAAAAACTGTACGGACCAGTTCCTGAAAAGGCTAGAATCGGTGTCAGTACCGGAAAATGGAAGAATCCGGGACAGTACCGGGAAAAGGTAGAATCCGTGCGAGTATCGAAAAACTGTTCGTACCAGTTCCTGAAAAGCCGAGAATCGGTGTCAGTGCGGGAAAATGAAAAAATCCGGGACAGTATCGAGAAATAGTAGAATCCGTGCGAGTACCGAAAAACTGTCCGAACCAGCTCCTGAAAAGGCTAGAATGGGTGTCAGTACCGAAAAATGGAAGAATCCGGGACAGTACCGGGAAAAGGTAGAATCCATGCGGGTATCGAAAAACTGTTCGTACCAGTTCCTGAAAAGCCGAGAATCGGTGTCAGTGCGGGAAAATGAAAGAATCCGGGACAGTACCGAGAAATAGTAGAATCCGTGCGAGTACCGAAAAACTGTCCGAACCAGCTCCTGAAAAGGCTAGAATCGGTGTCAGTACCGAAAAATGGAAGAATCCGGGACAGTACCGGGAAAAGGTAGAATCCGTGCGAGTACCGAAAAACTGTCCGAACCAGCTCCTGAAAAGGCTACAATCGGTGTCAGTACCGGAAAATGGAAGAATCCGAAAAAGTACCGGGAAAAGGTAGAATCCGTGCGAGTATCGAAAAACTATACGGACCAGTTCCTGAAAAGGCTAGAATCGGTGTCAGTACCGGAAAATGGAAGAATCCGGGACAGTACCGGGAAAAGGTAGAATCCGTGCGAGTATCGAAAAACTGTTCGTACCAGTTCCTGAAAAGCCGAGAATCGGTGTCAGTACGGGAAAATGAAAGAATCCGGGACAGTACCGAGAAATAGTAGAATCCGTGCGAGTACCGAAAAACTGTCCGAACCAGCTCCTGAAAAGGGTAGAATCGGTGTCAGTACCGGAAAATGGAAGAATCCGGGACAGTACCGGGAAAAGGTAGAATCCGTGCGGGTATCGAAAAACTGTTCGTACCAGTTCCTGAAAAGCCGAGAATCGGTGTCAGTGCGGGAAAATGAAAGAATCCGGGACAGTACCGAGAAATAGTAGAATCCGTGCGAGTACCGAAAAACTGTCCGAACCAGCTCCTGAAAAGGCTAGAATCGGTGTCAGTACCGGAAAATGGAAGAATCCGGGACAGTACCGGGAAAAGGCAGAATCCGTGCGAGTATCGAAAAACTGTTCGTACCAGTTCCTGAAAAGCCGAGAATCGGTGTCAGTGCGGGAAAATGAAAGAATCCGGGACAGTACCGAGAAATAGTAGAATCCGTGCGAGTACCGAAAAACTGTCCGAACCAGCTCCTGAAAAGGCTAGAATCGGTGTCAGTAGCGGAAAATGGAAGAATCCGGGACAGTACCGGGAAAAGGCAGAATCCGTGCGAGTATCGAAAAACTGTTCGTACCAGTTCCTGAAAAGCCGAGAATCGGTGTCAGTGCGGGAAAATGAAAGAATCCGGGACAGTATCGAGAAATAGTAGAATCCGTGCGAGTACCGAAAAACTGTCCGAACCAGCTCCTGAAAAGGCTAGAATCGGTGTCAGTACCGGAAAATGGAAGAATCCGGGACAGTACCGGGAAAAAGTAGAATCCGTGCGAGTATCGAAAAACTGTTCGTACCAGTTCCTGAAAAGCCGAGAATCGGTGTCAGTACCGGAAAATGGAAGAATCCGGGACAGTACTGGGAAAAGGCAGAATCCGTGCGAGTATCGAAAAACTGTTCGTACCAGTTCCTGAAAAGCCGAGAATCGGTGTCAGTGCGGGAAAATGAAAGAATCCGGGACAGTACCGAGAAAAGGCAGAATCCGTGCGAGTATCGAAAAACTGTTCGTACCAGTTCCTGAAAAGCCGAGAATCGGTGTCAGTACCGGAAAATGGAAGAATCCGGGACAGTACCGGGAAAAGGTAGAATCCGTGCGGGTATCGAAAAACTGTTCGTACCAGTTCCTGAAAAGCCGAGAATCGGTGTCAGTGCGGGAAAATGAAAGAATCCGGGACAGTATCGAGAAATAGTAGAATCCGTGCGAGTACCGAAAAACTGTCCGAACCAGCTCCTGAAAAGGCTAGAATCGGTGTCAGTACCGGAAAATGGAAGAATCCGGGACAGTACCGGGAAAAAGTAGAATCCGTGCGAGTATCGAAAAACTGTTCGTACCAGTTCCTGAAAAGCCGAGAATCGGTGTCAGTACCGGAAAATGGAAGAATCCGGGACAGTACTGGGAAAAGGCAGAATCCGTGCGAGTATCGAAAAACTGTTCGTACCAGTTCCTGAAAAGCCGAGAATCGGTGTCAGTGCGGGAAAATGAAAGAATCCGGGAGTGTACCGAGAAATAGTAGAATCCGTGCGAGTACCGAAAAACTGTCCGAACCAGCTCCTGAAAAGGCTACAATCGGTGTCAGTACCGGAAAATGGAAGAATCCGAAAAAGTACCGGGAAAAGGTAGAATCCGTGCGAGTATCGAAAAACTGTACGGACCAGTTCCTGAAAAGGCTAGAATCGGTGTCAGTACCGGAAAATGGAAGAATCCGGGACAGTACCGGGAAAAGGTAGAATCCGTGCGAGTATCGAAAAACTGTTCGTACCAGTTCCTGAAAAGCCGAGAATCGGTGTCAGTACCGGAAAATGGAAGAATCCGGGACAGTACCGGGAAAAGGTAGAATCCGTGCGAGTACCGAAAAACTGTCCGAACCAGCTCCTGAAAAGGCTAGAATCGGTGTCAGTACCGGAAAATGGAAGAATCCGGGACAGTACCGGGAAAAGGTAGAATCCGTGCGGGTATCGAAAAACTGTTCGTACCAGTTCCTGAAAAGCCGAGAATCGGTGTCAGTGCGGGAAAATGAAAGAATCCGGGACAGTATCGAGAAATAGTAGAATCCGTGCGAGTACCGAAAAACTGTCCGAACCAGCTCCTGAAAAGGCTAGAATCGGTGTCAGTACCGGAAAATGGAAGAATCCGGGACAGTACCGGGAAAAGGTAGAATCCGTGCGGGTATCGAAAAACTGTTCGTACCAGTTCCTGAAAAGCCGAGAATCGGTGTCAGTGCGGGAAAATGAAAGAATCCGGGACAGTACCGAGAAATAGTAGAATCCGTGCGAGTACCGAAAAACTGTCCGAACCAGCTCCTGAAAAGGCTAGAATCGGTGTCAGTACCGGAAAATGGAAGAATCCGGGACAGTACCGGGAAAAGGCAGAATCCGTGCGAGTATCGAAAAACTGTTCGTACCAGTTCCTGAAAAGCCGAGAATCGGTGTCAGTGCGGGAAAATGAAAGAATCCGGGACAGTACCGAGAAATAGTAGAATCCGTGCGAGTACCGAAAAACTGTCCGAACCAGCTCCTGAAAAGGCTAGAATCGGTGTCAGTAGCGGAAAATGGAAGAATCCGGGACAGTACCGGGAAAAGGCAGAATCCGTGCGAGTATCGAAAAACTGTTCGTACCAGTTCCTGAAAAGCCGAGAATCGGTGTCAGTGCGGGAAAATGAAAGAATCCGGGACAGTATCGAGAAATAGTAGAATCCGTGCGAGTACCGAAAAACTGTCCGAACCAGCTCCTGAAAAGGCTAGAATCGGTGTCAGTACCGGAAAATGGAAGAATCCGGGACAGTACCGGGAAAAGGTAGAATCCGTGCGGGTATCGAAAAACTGTTCGTACCAGTTCCTGAAAAGCCGAGAATCGGTGTCAGTGCGGGAAAATGAAAGAATCCGGGACAGTACCGAGAAATAGTAGAATCCGTGCGAGTACCGAAAAACTGTCCGAACCAGCTCCTGAAAAGGCTAGAATCGGTGTCAGTACCGGAAAATGAAAGAATCCGGGACAGTACCGGGAAAAGGCAGAATCCGTGCGAGTATCGAAAAACTGTTCGTACCAGTTCCTGAAAAGCCGAGAATCGGTGTCAGTGCGGGAAAATGAAAGAATCCGGGACAGTACCGAGAAATAGTAGAATCCGTGCGAGTACCGAAAAACTGTCCGAACCAGCTCCTGAAAAGGCTAGAATCGGTGTCAGTAGCGGAAAATGGAAGAATCCGGGACAGTACCGGGAAAAGGCAGAATCCGTGCGAGTATCGAAAAACTGTTCGTACCAGTTCCTGAAAAGCCGAGAATCGGTGTCAGTGCGGGAAAATGAAAGAATCCGGGACAGTACCGAGAAATAGTAGAATCCGTGCGAGTACCGAAAAACTGTCCGAACCAGCTCCTGAAAAGGCTAGAATCGGTGTCAGTACCGGAAAATGGAAGAATCCGGGACAGTACCGGGAAAAGGCAGAATCCGTGCGAGTATCGAAAAACTGTTCGTACCAGTTCCTGAAAAGCCGAGAATCGGTGTCAGTACGGGAAAATGAAAGAATCCGGGACAGTACCGAGAAATAGTAGAATCCGTGCGAGTACCGAAAAACTGTCCGAACCAGCTCCTGAAAAGGCTAGAATCGGTGTTAGTACCGGAAAATGGAAGAATCCGAAAAAGTACCGGGAAAAGGTAGAATCCGTGCGAGTATCGAAAAACTGTACGGACCAGTTCCTGAAAAGGCTAGAATCGGTGTCAGTACCGGAAAATGGAAGAATCCGGGACAGTACCGGGAAAAGGTAGAATCCGTGCGAGTATCGAAAAACTGTACGGACCAGTTCCTGAAAAGGCTAGAATCGGTGTCAGTACCGGAAAATGGAAGAATCCGGGACAGTACCGGGAAAAGGTAGAATCCGTGCGAGTATCGAAAAACTGTTCGTACCAGTTCCTGAAAAGCCGAGAATCGGTGTCAGTGCGGGAAAATGAAAGAATCCGGGACAGTACCGAGAAATAGTAGAATCCGTGCGAGTACCGAAAAACTGTCCGAACCAGCTCCTGAAAAGGCTAGAATCGGTGTCAGTAGCGGAAAATGGAAGAATCCGGGACAGTACCGGGAAAAGGCAGAATCCGTGCGAGTATCGAAAAACTGTTCGTACCAGTTCCTGAAAAGCCGAGAATCGGTGTCAGTGCGGGAAAATGAAAGAATCCGGGACAGTATCGAGAAATAGTAGAATCCGTGCGAGTACCGAAAAACTGTCCGAACCAGCTCCTGAAAAGGCTAGAATCGGTGTCAGTACCGGAAAATGGAAGAATCCGGGACAGTACCGGGAAAAAGTAGAATCCGTGCGAGTATCGAAAAACTGTTCGTACCAGTTCCTGAAAAGCCGAGAATCGGTGTCAGTACGGGAAAATGAAAGAATCCGGGACAGTACCGAGAAATAGTAGAATCCGTGCGAGTACCGAAAAACTGTCCGAACCAGCTCCTGAAAAGGCTAGAATCGGTGTTAGTACCGGAAAATGGAAGAATCCGAAAAAGTACCGGGAAAAGGTAGAATCCGTGCGAGTATCGAAAAACTGTACGGACCAGTTCCTGAAAAGGCTAGAATCGGTGTCAGTACCGGAAAATGGAAGAATCCGGGACAGTACCGGGAAAAGGTAGAATCCGTGCGAGTATCGAAAAACTGTTCGTACCAGTTCCTGAAAAGCCGAGAATCGGTGTCAGTGCGGGAAAATGAAAGAATCCGGGACAGTATCGAGAAATAGTAGAATCCGTGCGAGTACCGAAAAACTGTCCGAACCAGCTCCTGAAAAGGCTAGAATCGGTGTCAGTACCGGAAAATGGAAGAATCCGGGACAGTACCGGGAAAAGGTAGAATCCGTGCGGGTATCGAAAAACTGTTCGTACCAGTTCCTGAAAAGCCGAGAATCGGTGTCAGTGCGGGAAAATGAAAGAATCCGGGACAGTACCGAGAAATAGTAGAATCCGTGCGAGTACCGAAAAACTGTCCGAACCAGCTCCTGAAAAGGCTAGAATCGGTGTCAGTACCGGAAAATGGAATAATCCGAAAAAGTACCGGGAAAAGGTAGAATCCGTGCGAGTATCGAAAAACTGTACGGACCAGTTCCTGAAAAGGCTAGAATCGGTGTCAGTACCGGAAAATGGAAGAATCCGGGACAGTACCGGGAAAAGGTAGAATCCGTGCGAGTATCGAAAAACTGTTCGTACCAGTTCCTGAAAAGCCGAGAATCGGTGTCAGTGCGGGAAAATGAAAGAATCCGGGACAGTATCGAGAAATAGTAGAATCCGTGCGAGTACCGAAAAACTGTCCGAACCAGCTCCTGAAAAGGCTAGAATCGGTGTCAGTACCGAAAAATGGAAGAATCCGGGACAGTACCGGGAAAAGGTAGAATCCGTGCGAGTATCGAAAAACTGTACGGACCAGTTCCTGAAAAGGCTAGAATCGGTGTCAGTACCGGAAAATGGAAGAATCCGGGACAGTACCGGGAAAAGGTAGAATCCGTGCGAGTATCGAAAAACTGTTCGTACCAGTTCCTGAAAAGCCGAGAATCGGTGTCAGTGCGGGAAAATGAAAGAATCCGGGACAGTATCGAGAAATAGTAGAATCCGTGCGAGTACCGAAAAACTGTCCGAACCAGCTCCTGAAAAGGCTAGAATCGGTGTCAGTACCGAAAAATGGAAGAATCCGGGACAGTACCGGGAAAAGGTAGAATCCGTGCGAGTATCGAAAAACTGTACGGACCAGTTCCTGAAAAGGCTAGAATCGGTGTCAGTACCGGAAAATGGAAGAATCCGGGACAGTACCGGGAAAAGGTAGAATCCGTGCGAGTATCGAAAAACTGTTCGTACCAGTTCCTGAAAAGCCGAGAATCGGTGTCAGTGCGGGAAAATGAAAGAATCCGGGACAGTATCGAGAAATAGTAGAATCCGTGCGAGTACCGAAAAACTGTCCGAACCAGCTCCTGAAAAGGCTAGAATCGGTGTCAGTACCGGAAAATGGAAGAATCCGGGACAGTACCGGGAAAAGGCAGAATCCGTGCGAGTATCGAAAAACTGTTCGTACCAGTTCCTGAAAAGCCGAGAATCGGTGTCAGTGCGGGAAAATGAAAGAATCCGGGACAGTACCGAGAAATAGTAGAATCCGTGCGAGTACCGAAAAACTGTCCGAACCAGCTCCTGAAAAGGCTAGAATCGGTGTCAGTACCGGAAAATGGAAGAATCCGGGACAGTACCGGGAAAAGGCAGAATCCGTGCGAGTATCGAAAAACTGTTCGTACCAGTTCCTGAAAAGCCGAGAATCGGTGTCAGTACGGGAAAATGAAAGAATCCGGGACAGTACCGAGAAATAGTAGAATCCGTGCGAGTACCGAAAAACTGTTCGTACCAGTTCCTGAAAAGCCGAGAATCGGTGTCAGTGCGGGAAAATGAAAGAATCCGGGACAGTACCGAGAAAAGGCAGAATCCGTGCGAGTATCGAAAAACTGTTCGTACCAGTTCCTGAAAAGCCGAGAATCGGTGTCAGTACCGGAAAATGGAAGAATCCGGGACAGTACCGGGAAAAGGTGGAATCCGTGCGAGTACCGAAAAACTGTCCGAACCAGCTCCTGAAAAGGCTAGAATCGGTGTCAGTACCGGAAAATGGAAGAATCCGGGACAGTACCGGGAAAAGGTAGAATCCGTGCGAGTATCGAAAAACTGTTCGTACCAGTTCCTGAAAAGCCGAGAATCGGTGTCAGTGCGGGAAAATGAAAGAATCCGGGACAGTACCGAGAAATAGTAGAATCCGTGCGAGTACCGAAAAACTGTCCGAACCAGCTCCTGAAAAGGCTAGAATCGGTGTCAGTACCGGAAAATGGAAGAATCCGGGACAGTACCGGGAAAAGGTAGAATCCGTGCGGGTATCGAAAAACTGTTCGTACCAGTTCCTGAAAAGCCGAGAATCGGTGTCAGTGCGGGAAAATGAAAGAATCCGGGACAGTACCGAGAAATAGTAGAATCCGTGCGAGTACCGAAAAACTGTCCGAACCAGCTCCTCAAAAGGCTAGAATCGGTGTCAGTACCGGAAAATGGAAGAATCCGGGACAGTACCGGGAAAAGGTAGAATCCGTGCGGGTATCGAAAAACTGTTCGTACCAGTTCCTGAAAAGCCGAGAATCGGTGTCAGTGCGGGAAAATGAAAGAATCCGGGACAGTACCGAGAAATAGTAGAATCCGTGCGAGTATCGAAAAACTGTCCGAACCAGCTCCTGAAAAGGCTACAATCGGTGTCAGTACCGGAAAATGGAAGAATCCGAAAAAGTACCGGGAAAAGGTAGAATCCGTGCGAGTATCGAAAAACTGTACGGACCAGTTCCTGAAAAGGCTAGAATCGGTGTCAGTACCGGAAAATGGAAGAATCCGGGACAGTACCGGGAAAAGGTAGAATCCGTGCGAGTATCGAAAAACTGTTCGTACCAGTTCCTGAAAAGCCGAGAATCGGTGTCAGTGCGGGAAAATGAAAGAATCCGGGACAGTATCGAGAAATAGTAGAATCCGTGCGAGTACCGAAAAACTGTCCGAACCAGCTCCTGAAAAGGCTACAATCGGTGTCAGTACCGAAAAATGGAAGAATCCGGGACAGTACCGGGAAAAGGTAGAATCCGTGCGAGTATCGAAAAACTGTACGGACCAGTTCCTGAAAAGGCTAGAATCGGTGTCAGTACCGGAAAATGGAAGAATCCGGGACAGTACCGGGAAAAGGTAGAATCCGTGCGAGTACCGAAAAACTGTCCGAACCAGCTCCTGAAAAGGCTAGAATCGGTGTCAGTACCGGAAAATGGAAGAATCCGGGACAGTACCGGGAAAAGGTAGAATCCGTGCGAGTATCGAAAAACTGTTCGTACCAGTTCCTGAAAAGCCGAGAATCGGTGTCAGTACCGGAAAATGGAAGAATCCGGGACAGTACCGGGAAAAGGTAGAATCCGTGCGAGTACCGAAAAACTGTCCGAACCAGCTCCTGAAAAGGCTAGAATCGGTGTCAGTACCGGAAAATGGAAGAATCCGGGACAGTACCGGGAAAAGGTAGAATCCGTGCGAGTATCGAAAAACTGTTCGTACCAGTTCCTGAAAAGCCGAGAATCGGTGTCAGTGCGGGAAAATGAAAGAATCCGGGAGTGTACCGAGAAATAGTAGAATCCGTGCGAGTACCGAAAAACTGTCCGAACCAGCTCCTGAAAAGGCTACAATCGGTGTCAGTACCGGAAAATGGAAGAATCCGAAAAAGTACCGGGAAAAGGTAGAATCCGTGCGAGTATCGAAAAACTGTACGGACCAGTTCCTGAAAAGGCTAGAATCGGTGTCAGTACCGGAAAATGGAAGAATCCGGGACAGTACCGGGAAAAGGTAGAATCCGTGCGAGTATCGAAAAACTGTTCGTACCAGTTCCTGAAAAGCCGAGAATCGGTGTCAGTGCGGGAAAATGAAAAAATCCGGGACAGTATCGAGAAATAGTAGAATCCGTGCGAGTACCGAAAAACTGTCCGAACCAGCTCCTGAAAAGGCTAGAATGGGTGTCAGTACCGAAAAATGGAAGAATCCGGGACAGTACCGGGAAAAGGTAGAATCCGTGCGGGTATCGAAAAACTGTTCGTACCAGTTCCTGAAAAGCCGAGAATCGGTGTCAGTGCGGGAAAATGAAAGAATCCGGGACAGTACCGAGAAATAGTAGAATCCGTGCGAGTACCGAAAAACTGTCCGAACCAGCTCCTGAAAAGGCTAGAATCGGTGTCAGTACCGAAAAATGGAAGAATCCGGGACAGTACCGGGAAAAGGTAGAATCCGTGCGAGTACCGAAAAACTGTCCGAACCAGCTCCTGAAAAGGCTACAATCGGTGTCAGTACCGGAAAATGGAAGAATCCGGGACAGTACCGAGAAATAGTAGAATCCGTGCGAGTACCGAAAAACTGTCCGAACCAGCTCCTGAAAAGGCTAGAATCGGTGTCAGTACCGGAAAATGGAAGAATCCGGGACAGTACCGGGAAAAGGTAGAATCCGTGCGGGTATCGAAAAACTGTTCGTACCAGTTCCTGAAAAGCCGAGAATCGGTGTCAGTGCGGGAAAATGAAAGAATCCGGGACAGTACCGAGAAATAGTAGAATCCGTGCGAGTATCGAAAAACTGTCCGAACCAGCTCCTGAAAAGGCTACAATCGGTGTCAGTACCGGAAAATGGAAGAATCCGAAAAAGTACCGGGAAAAGGTAGAATCCGTGCGAGTATCGAAAAACTGTACGGACCAGTTCCTGAAAAGGCTAGAATCGGTGTCAGTACCGGAAAATGGAAGAATCCGGGACAGTACCGGGAAAAGGTAGAATCCGTGCGAGTATCGAAAAACTGTTCGTACCAGTTCCTGAAAAGCCGAGAATCGGTGTCAGTGCGGGAAAATGAAAGAATCCGGGACAGTATCGAGAAATAGTAGAATCCGTGCGAGTACCGAAAAACTGTCCGAACCAGCTCCTGAAAAGGCTAGAATCGGTGTCAGTACCGGAAAATGGAAGAATCCGGGACAGTACCGGGAAAAGGTAGAATCCGTGCGGGTATCGAAAAACTGTTCGTACCAGTTCCTGAAAAGCCGAGAATCGGTGTCAGTGCGGGAAAATGAAAGAATCCGGGACAGTACCGAGAAATAGTAGAATCCGTGCGAGTACCGAAAAACTGTCCGAACCAGCTCCTGAAAAGGCTAGAATCGGTGTCAGTACCGGAAAATGGAATAATCCGAAAAAGTACCGGGAAAAGGTAGAATCCGTGCGAGTATCGAAAAACTGTACGGACCAGTTCCTGAAAAGGCTAGAATCGGTGTCAGTACCGGAAAATGGAAGAATCCGGGACAGTACCGGGAAAAGGTAGAATCCGTGCGAGTATCGAAAAACTGTTCGTACCAGTTCCTGAAAAGCCGAGAATCGGTGTCAGTGCGGGAAAATGAAAGAATCCGGGACAGTATCGAGAAATAGTAGAATCCGTGCGAGTACCGAAAAACTGTCCGAACCAGCTCCTGAAAAGGCTAGAATCGGTGTCAGTACCGAAAAATGGAAGAATCCGGGACAGTACCGGGAAAAGGTAGAATCCGTGCGAGTATCGAAAAACTGTACGGACCAGTTCCTGAAAAGGCTAGAATCGGTGTCAGTACCGGAAAATGGAAGAATCCGGGACAGTACCGGGAAAAGGTAGAATCCGTGCGAGTATCGAAAAACTGTTCGTACCAGTTCCTGAAAAGCCGAGAATCGGTGTCAGTGCGGGAAAATGAAAGAATCCGGGACAGTATCGAGAAATAGTAGAATCCGTGCGAGTACCGAAAAACTGTCCGAACCAGCTCCTGAAAAGGCTAGAATCGGTGTCAGTACCGGAAAATGGAAGAATCCGGGACAGTACCGGGAAAAGGCAGAATCCGTGCGAGTATCGAAAAACTGTTCGTACCAGTTCCTGAAAAGCCGAGAATCGGTGTCAGTGCGGGAAAATGAAAGAATCCGGGACAGTACCGAGAAATAGTAGAATCCGTGCGAGTACCGAAAAACTGTCCGAACCAGCTCCTGAAAAGGCTAGAATCGGTGTCAGTACCGGAAAATGGAAGAATCCGGGACAGTACCGGGAAAAAGTAGAATCCGTGCGAGTATCGAAAAACTGTTCGTACCAGTTCCTGAAAAGCCGAGAATCGGTGTCAGTGCGGGAAAATGAAAGAATCCGGGACAGTACTGGGAAAAGGCAGAATCCGTGCGAGTACCGAAAAACTGTTCGTACCAGTTCCTGAAAAGCCGAGAATCGGTGTCAGTGCGGGAAAATGAAAGAATCCGGGACAGTACCGAGAAAAGGCAGAATCCGTGCGAGTATCGAAAAACTGTTCGTACCAGTTCCTGAAAAGCCGAGAATCGGTGTCAGTACCGGAAAATGGAAGAATCCGGGACAGTACCGGGAAAAGGTAGAATCCGTGCGAGTACCGAAAAACTGTCCGAACCAGCTCCTGAAAAGGCTAGAATCGGTGTCAGTACCGGAAAATGGAAGAATCCGGGACAGTACCGGGAAAAGGTAGAATCCGTGCGAGTATCGAAAAACTGTTCGTACCAGTTCCTGAAAAGCCGAGAATCGGTGTCAGTGCGGGAAAATGAAAGAATCCGGGACAGTACCGAGAAATAGTAGAATCCGTGCGAGTACCGAAAAACTGTCCGAACCAGCTCCTGAAAAGGCTAGAATCGGTGTCAGTACCGGAAAATGGAAGAATCCGGGACAGTACCGGGAAAAGGTAGAATCCGTGCGGGTATCGAAAAACTGTTCGTACCAGTTCCTGAAAAGCCGAGAATCGGTGTCAGTGCGGGAAAATGAAAGAATCCGGGACAGTACCGAGAAATAGTAGAATCCGTGCGAGTACCGAAAAACTGTCCGAACCAGCTCCTGAAAAGGCTAGAATCGGTGTCAGTACCGGAAAATGGAATAATCCGAAAAAGTACCGGGAAAAGGTAGAATCCGTGCGAGTATCGAAAAACTGTACGGACCAGTTCCTGAAAAGGCTAGAATCGGTGTCAGTACCGGAAAATGGAAGAATCCGGGACAGTACCGGGAAAAGGTAGAATCCGTGCGAGTATCGAAAAACTGTTCGTACCAGTTCCTGAAAAGCCGAGAATCGGTGTCAGTGCGGGAAAATGAAAGAATCCGGGACAGTATCGAGAAATAGTAGAATCCGTGCGAGTACCGAAAAACTGTCCGAACCAGCTCCTGAAAAGGCTAGAATCGGTGTCAGTACCGAAAAATGGAAGAATCCGGGACAGTACCGGGAAAAGGTAGAATCCGTGCGAGTATCGAAAAACTGTACGGACCAGTTCCTGAAAAGGCTAGAATCGGTGTCAGTACCGGAAAATGGAAGAATCCGGGACAGTACCGGGAAAAGGTAGAATCCGTGCGAGTATCGAAAAACTGTTCGTACCAGTTCCTGAAAAGCCGAGAATCGGTGTCAGTGCGGGAAAATGAAAGAATCCGGGACAGTATCGAGAAATAGTAGAATCCGTGCGAGTACCGAAAAACTGTCCGAACCAGCTCCTGAAAAGGCTAGAATCGGTGTCAGTACCGGAAAATGGAAGAATCCGGGACAGTACCGGGAAAAGGCAGAATCCGTGCGAGTATCGAAAAACTGTTCGTACCAGTTCCTGAAAAGCCGAGAATCGGTGTCAGTGCGGGAAAATGAAAGAATCCGGGACAGTACCGAGAAATAGTAGAATCCGTGCGAGTACCGAAAAACTGTCCGAACCAGCTCCTGAAAAGGCTAGAATCGGTGTCAGTACCGGAAAATGGAAGAATCCGGGACAGTACCGGGAAAAGGCAGAATCCGTGCGAGTATCGAAAAACTGTTCGTACCAGTTCCTGAAAAGCCGAGAATCGGTGTCAGTACGGGAAAATGAAAGAATCCGGGACAGTACCGAGAAATAGTAGAATCCGTGCGAGTACCGAAAAACTGTTCGTACCAGTTCCTGAAAAGCCGAGAATCGGTGTCAGTGCGGGAAAATGAAAGAATCCGGGACAGTACCGAGAAAAGGCAGAATCCGTGCGAGTATCGAAAAACTGTTCGTACCAGTTCCTGAAAAGCCGAGAATCGGTGTCAGTACCGGAAAATGGAAGAATCCGGGACAGTACCGGGAAAAGGTAGAATCCGTGCGAGTACCGAAAAACTGTCCGAACCAGCTCCTGAAAAGGCTAGAATCGGTGTCAGTACCGGAAAATGGAAGAATCCGGGACAGTACCGGGAAAAGGTAGAATCCGTGCGAGTATCGAAAAACTGTTCGTACCAGTTCCTGAAAAGCCGAGAATCGGTGTCAGTGCGGGAAAATGAAAGAATCCGGGACAGTACCGAGAAATAGTAGAATCCGTGCGAGTACCGAAAAACTGTCCGAACCAGCTCCTGAAAAGGCTAGAATCGGTGTCAGTACCGGAAAATGGAAGAATCCGGGACAGTACCGGGAAAAGGTAGAATCCGTGCGGGTATCGAAAAACTGTTCGTACCAGTTCCTGAAAAGCCGAGAATCGGTGTCAGTGCGGGAAAATGAAAGAATCCGGGACAGTACCGAGAAATAGTAGAATCCGTGCGAGTACCGAAAAACTGTCCGAACCAGCTCCTCAAAAGGCTAGAATCGGTGTCAGTACCGGAAAATGGAAGAATCCGGGACAGTACCGGGAAAAGGTAGAATCCGTGCGGGTATCGAAAAACTGTTCGTACCAGTTCCTGAAAAGCCGAGAATCGGTGTCAGTGCGGGAAAATGAAAGAATCCGGGACAGTACCGAGAAATAGTAGAATCCGTGCGAGTATCGAAAAACTGTCCGAACCAGCTCCTGAAAAGGCTACAATCGGTGTCAGTACCGGAAAATGGAAGAATCCGAAAAAGTACCGGGAAAAGGTAGAATCCGTGCGAGTATCGAAAAACTGTACGGACCAGTTCCTGAAAAGGCTAGAATCGGTGTCAGTACCGGAAAATGGAAGAATCCGGGACAGTACCGGGAAAAGGTAGAATCCGTGCGAGTATCGAAAAACTGTTCGTACCAGTTCCTGAAAAGCCGAGAATCGGTGTCAGTGCGGGAAAATGAAAGAATCCGGGACAGTATCGAGAAATAGTAGAATCCGTGCGAGTACCGAAAAACTGTCCGAACCAGCTCCTGAAAAGGCTACAATCGGTGTCAGTACCGAAAAATGGAAGAATCCGGGACAGTACCGGGAAAAGGTAGAATCCGTGCGAGTATCGAAAAACTGTACGGACCAGTTCCTGAAAAGGCTAGAATCGGTGTCAGTACCGGAAAATGGAAGAATCCGGGACAGTACCGGGAAAAGGTAGAATCCGTGCGAGTACCGAAAAACTGTCCGAACCAGCTCCTGAAAAGGCTAGAATCGGTGTCAGTACCGGAAAATGGAAGAATCCGGGACAGTACCGGGAAAAGGTAGAATCCGTGCGAGTATCGAAAAACTGTTCGTACCAGTTCCTGAAAAGCCGAGAATCGGTGTCAGTACCGGAAAATGGAAGAATCCGGGACAGTACCGGGAAAAGGTAGAATCCGTGCGAGTACCGAAAAACTGTCCGAACCAGCTCCTGAAAAGGCTAGAATCGGTGTCAGTACCGGAAAATGGAAGAATCCGGGACAGTACCGGGAAAAGGTAGAATCCGTGCGAGTATCGAAAAACTGTTCGTACCAGTTCCTGAAAAGCCGAGAATCGGTGTCAGTGCGGGAAAATGAAAGAATCCGGGAGTGTACCGAGAAATAGTAGAATCCGTGCGAGTACCGAAAAACTGTCCGAACCAGCTCCTGAAAAGGCTACAATCGGTGTCAGTACCGGAAAATGGAAGAATCCGAAAAAGTACCGGGAAAAGGTAGAATCCGTGCGAGTATCGAAAAACTGTACGGACCAGTTCCTGAAAAGGCTAGAATCGGTGTCAGTACCGGAAAATGGAAGAATCCGGGACAGTACCGGGAAAAGGTAGAATCCGTGCGAGTATCGAAAAACTGTTCGTACCAGTTCCTGAAAAGCCGAGAATCGGTGTCAGTGCGGGAAAATGAAAAAATCCGGGACAGTATCGAGAAATAGTAGAATCCGTGCGAGTACCGAAAAACTGTCCGAACCAGCTCCTGAAAAGGCTAGAATGGGTGTCAGTACCGAAAAATGGAAGAATCCGGGACAGTACCGGGAAAAGGTAGAATCCGTGCGGGTATCGAAAAACTGTTCGTACCAGTTCCTGAAAAGCCGAGAATCGGTGTCAGTGCGGGAAAATGAAAGAATCCGGGACAGTACCGAGAAATAGTAGAATCCGTGCGAGTACCGAAAAACTGTCCGAACCAGCTCCTGAAAAGGCTAGAATCGGTGTCAGTACCGAAAAATGGAAGAATCCGGGACAGTACCGGGAAAAGGTAGAATCCGTGCGAGTACCGAAAAACTGTCCGAACCAGCTCCTGAAAAGGCTACAATCGGTGTCAGTACCGGAAAATGGAAGAATCCGGGACAGTACCGAGAAATAGTAGAATCCGTGCGAGTACCGAAAAACTGTCCGAACCAGCTCCTGAAAAGGCTAGAATCGGTGTCAGTACCGGAAAATGGAAGAATCCGGGACAGTACCGGGAAAAGGTAGAATCCGTGCGGGTATCGAAAAACTGTTCGTACCAGTTCCTGAAAAGGCTAGAATCGGTGTCAGTACCGGAAAATGGAAGAATCCGGGACAGTACCGGGAAAAGGTAGAATCCGTGCGAGTACCGAAAAACTGTCCGAACCAGCTCCTGAAAAGGCTAGAATCGGTGTCAGTACCGGAAAATGGAAGAATCCGGGACAGTACCGGGAAAAGGTAGAATCCGTGCGAGTATCGAAAAACTGTTCGTACCAGTTCCTGAAAAGCCGAGAATCGGTGTCAGTACCGGAAAATGGAAGAATCCGGGACAGTACCGGGAAAAGGTAGAATCCGTGCGAGTACCGAAAAACTGTCCGAACCAGCTCCTGAAAAGGCTAGAATCGGTGTCAGTACCGGAAAATGGAAGAATCCGGGACAGTACCGGGAAAAGGTAGAATCCGTGCGAGTATCGAAAAACTGTTCGTACCAGTTCCTGAAAAGCCGAGAATCGGTGTCAGTGCGGGAAAATGAAAGAATCCGGGAGTGTACCGAGAAATAGTAGAATCCGTGCGAGTACCGAAAAACTGTCCGAACCAGCTCCTGAAAAGGCTACAATCGGTGTCAGTACCGGAAAATGGAAGAATCCGAAAAAGTACCGGGAAAAGGTAGAATCCGTGCGAGTATCGAAAAACTGTACGGACCAGTTCCTGAAAAGGCTAGAATCGGTGTCAGTACCGGAAAATGGAAGAATCCGGGACAGTACCGGGAAAAGGTAGAATCCGTGCGAGTATCGAAAAACTGTTCGTACCAGTTCCTGAAAAGCCGAGAATCGGTGTCAGTGCGGGAAAATGAAAAAATCCGGGACAGTATCGAGAAATAGTAGAATCCGTGCGAGTACCGAAAAACTGTCCGAACCAGCTCCTGAAAAGGCTAGAATGGGTGTCAGTACCGAAAAATGGAAGAATCCGGGACAGTACCGGGAAAAGGTAGAATCCGTGCGGGTATCGAAAAACTGTTCGTACCAGTTCCTGAAAAGCCGAGAATCGGTGTCAGTGCGGGAAAATGAAAGAATCCGGGACAGTACCGAGAAATAGTAGAATCCGTGCGAGTACCGAAAAACTGTCCGAACCAGCTCCTGAAAAGGCTAGAATCGGTGTCAGTACCGAAAAATGGAAGAATCCGGGACAGTACCGGGAAAAGGTAGAATCCGTGCGAGTACCGAAAAACTGTCCGAACCAGCTCCTGAAAAGGCTACAATCGGTGTCAGTACCGGAAAATGGAAGAATCCGGGACAGTACCGAGAAATAGTAGAATCCGTGCGAGTACCGAAAAACTGTCCGAACCAGCTCCTGAAAAGGCTAGAATCGGTGTCAGTACCGGAAAATGGAAGAATCCGGGACAGTACCGGGAAAAGGTAGAATCCGTGCGGGTATCGAAAAACTGTTCGTACCAGTTCCTGAAAAGCCGAGAATCGGTGTCAGTGCGGGAAAATGAAAGAATCCGGGACAGTACCGAGAAATAGTAGAATCCGTGCGAGTATCGAAAAACTGTCCGAACCAGCTCCTGAAAAGGCTACAATCGGTGTCAGTACCGGAAAATGGAAGAATCCGAAAAAGTACCGGGAAAAGGTAGAATCCGTGCGAGTATCGAAAAACTGTACGGACCAGTTCCTGAAAAGGCTAGAATCGGTGTCAGTACCGGAAAATGGAAGAATCCGGGACAGTACCGGGAAAAGGTAGAATCCGTGCGAGTATCGAAAAACTGTTCGTACCAGTTCCTGAAAAGCCGAGAATCGGTGTCAGTGCGGGAAAATGAAAGAATCCGGGACAGTATCGAGAAATAGTAGAATCCGTGCGAGTACCGAAAAACTGTCCGAACCAGCTCCTGAAAAGGCTAGAATCGGTGTCAGTACCGAAAAATGGAAGAATCCGGGACAGTACCGGGAAAAGGTAGAATCCGTGCGAGTATCGAAAAACTGTACGGACCAGTTCCTGAAAAGGCTAGAATCGGTGTCAGTACCGGAAAATGGAAGAATCCGGGACAGTACCGGGAAAAGGTAGAATCCGTGCGAGTATCGAAAAACTGTTCGTACCAGTTCCTGAAAAGCCGAGAATCGGTGTCAGTGCGGGAAAATGAAAGAATCCGGGACAGTATCGAGAAATAGTAGAATCCGTGCGAGTACCGAAAAACTGTCCGAACCAGCTCCTGAAAAGGCTAGAATCGGTGTCAGTACCGAAAAATGGAAGAATCCGGGACAGTACCGGGAAAAGGTAGAATCCGTGCGGGTATCGAAAAACTGTTCGTACCAGTTCCTGAAAAGCCGAGAATCGGTGTCAGTGCGGGAAAATGAAAGAATCCGGGACAGTACCGAGAAATAGTAGAATCCGTGCGAGTACCGAAAAACTGTCCGAACCAGCTCCTGAAAAGGCTAGAATCGGTGTCAGTACCGAAAAATGGAAGAATCCGGGACAGTACCGGGAAAAGGTAGAATCCGTGCGAGTACCGAAAAACTGTCCGAACCAGCTCCTGAAAAGGCTACAATCGGTGTCAGTACCGGAAAATGGAAGAATCCGAAAAAGTACCGGGAAAAGGTAGAATCCGTGCGAGTATCGAAAAACTGTACGGACCAGTTCCTGAAAAGGCTAGAATCGGTGTCAGTACCGGAAAATGGAAGAATCCGGGACAGTACCGGGAAAAGGTAGAATCCGTGCGAGTATCGAAAAACTGTTCGTACCAGTTCCTGAAAAGCCGAGAATCGGTGTCAGTACGGGAAAATGAAAGAATCCGGGACAGTACCGAGAAATAGTAGAATCCGTGCGAGTACCGAAAAACTGTCCGAACCAGCTCCTGAAAAGGCTAGAATCGGTGTCAGTACCGGAAAATGGAAGAATCCGGGACAGTACCGGGAAAAGGTAGAATCCGTGCGGGTATCGAAAAACTGTTCGTACCAGTTCCTGAAAAGCCGAGAATCGGTGTCAGTGCGGGAAAATGAAAGAATCCGGGACAGTACCGAGAAATAGTAGAATCCGTGCGAGTACCGAAAAACTGTCCGAACCAGCTCCTGAAAAGGCTAGAATCGGTGTCAGTACCGGAAAATGGAAGAATCCGGGACAGTACCGGGAAAAGGCAGAATCCGTGCGAGTATCGAAAAACTGTTCGTACCAGTTCCTGAAAAGCCGAGAATCGGTGTCAGTGCGGGAAAATGAAAGAATCCGGGACAGTACCGAGAAATAGTAGAATCCGTGCGAGTACCGAAAAACTGTCCGAACCAGCTCCTGAAAAGGCTAGAATCGGTGTCAGTAGCGGAAAATGGAAGAATCCGGGACAGTACCGGGAAAAGGCAGAATCCGTGCGAGTATCGAAAAACTGTTCGTACCAGTTCCTGAAAAGCCGAGAATCGGTGTCAGTGCGGGAAAATGAAAGAATCCGGGACAGTATCGAGAAATAGTAGAATCCGTGCGAGTACCGAAAAACTGTCCGAACCAGCTCCTGAAAAGGCTAGAATCGGTGTCAGTACCGGAAAATGGAAGAATCCGGGACAGTACCGGGAAAAGGTAGAATCCGTGCGGGTATCGAAAAACTGTTCGTACCAGTTCCTGAAAAGCCGAGAATCGGTGTCAGTGCGGGAAAATGAAAGAATCCGGGACAGTACCGAGAAATAGTAGAATCCGTGCGAGTACCGAAAAACTGTCCGAACCAGCTCCTGAAAAGGCTAGAATCGGTGTCAGTACCGGAAAATGAAAGAATCCGGGACAGTACCGGGAAAAGGCAGAATCCGTGCGAGTATCGAAAAACTGTTCGTACCAGTTCCTGAAAAGCCGAGAATCGGTGTCAGTGCGGGAAAATGAAAGAATCCGGGACAGTACCGAGAAATAGTAGAATCCGTGCGAGTACCGAAAAACTGTCCGAACCAGCTCCTGAAAAGGCTAGAATCGGTGTCAGTAGCGGAAAATGGAAGAATCCGGGACAGTACCGGGAAAAGGCAGAATCCGTGCGAGTATCGAAAAACTGTTCGTACCAGTTCCTGAAAAGCCGAGAATCGGTGTCAGTGCGGGAAAATGAAAGAATCCGGGACAGTATCGAGAAATAGTAGAATCCGTGCGAGTACCGAAAAACTGTCCGAACCAGCTCCTGAAAAGGCTAGAATCGGTGTCAGTACCGGAAAATGGAAGAATCCGGGACAGTACCCGGGAAAAAGTAGAATCCGTGCGAGTATCGAAAAACTGTTCGTACCAGTTCCTGAAAAGCCGAGAATCGGTGTCAGTACGGGAAAATGAAAGAATCCGGGACAGTACCGAGAAATAGTAGAATCCGTGCGAGTACCGAAAAACTGTCCGAACCAGCTCCTGAAAAGGCTAGAATCGGTGTTAGTACCGGAAAATGGAAGAATCCGAAAAAGTACCGGGAAAAGGTAGAATCCGTGCGAGTATCGAAAAACTGTACGGACCAGTTCCTGAAAAGGCTAGAATCGGTGTCAGTACCCGGAAAATGGAAGAATCCGGGACAGTACCGGGAAAAGGTAGAATCCGTGCGAGTATCGAAAAACTGTTCGTACCAGTTCCTGAAAAGCCGAGAATCGGTGTCAGTGCGGGAAAATGAAAGAATCCGGGACAGTATCGAGAAATAGTAGAATCCGTGCGAGTACCGAAAAAACTGTCCGAACCAGCTCCTGAAAAGGCTAGAATCGGTGTCAGTACCGGAAAATGGAAGAATCCGGGACAGTACCCGGGAAAAGGTAGAATCCGTGCGGGTATCGAAAAACTGTTCGTACCAGTTCCTGAAAAGCCGAGAATCGGTGTCAGTGCGGGAAAATGAAAGAATCCGGGACAGTACCGAGAAATAGTAGAATCCGTGCGAGTACCGAAAAACTGTCCGAACCAGCTCCTGAAAAGGCTAGAATCGGTGTCAGTACCGGAAAATGGAAGAATCCGAAAAAGTACCGGGAAAAGGTAGAATCCGTGCGAGTATCGAAAAACTGTACGGACCAGTTCCTGAAAAGGCTAGAATCGGTGTCAGTACCGGAAAATGGAAGAATCCGGGACAGTACCGGGAAAAGGTAGAATCCGTGCGAGTATCGAAAAACTGTTCGTACCAGTTCCTGAAAAGCCGAGAATCGGTGTCAGTGCGGGAAAATGAAAGAATCCGGGACAGTATCGAGAAATAGTAGAATCCGTGCGAGTACCGAAAAACTGTCCGAACCAGCTCCTGAAAAGGCTAGAATCGGTGTCAGTACCGAAAAATGGAAGAATCCGGGACAGTACCGGGAAAAGGTAGAATCCGTGCGAGTATCGAAAAACTGTACGGACCAGTTCCTGAAAAGGCTAGAATCGGTGTCAGTACCGGAAAATGGAAGAATCCGGGACAGTACCGGGAAAAGGTAGAATCCGTGCGAGTATCGAAAAACTGTTCGTACCAGTTCCTGAAAAGCCCGAGAATCGGTGTCAGTGCGGGAAAATGAAAGAATCCGGGACAGTATCGAGAAATAGTAGAATCCGTGCGAGTACCGAAAAAACTGTCCGAACCAGCTCCTGAAAAGGCTAGAATCGGTGTCAGTACCGGAAAATGGAAGAATCCGGGACAGTACCGGGAAAAGGCAGAATCCGTGCGAGTATCGAAAAACTGTTCGTACCAGTTCCTGAAAAGCCGAGAATCGGTGTCAGTGCGGGAAAATGAAAGAATCCGGGACAGTACCGAGAAATAGTAGAATCCGTGCGAGTACCGAAAAACTGTCCGAACCAGCTCCTGAAAAGGCTAGAATCGGTGTCAGTACCGGAAAATGGAAGAATCCGGGACAGTACCGGGAAAAAGTAGAATCCGTGCGAGTATCGAAAAACTGTTCGTACCAGTTCCTGAAAAGCCGAGAATCGGTGTCAGTGCGGGAAAATGAAAGAATCCGGGACAGTACTGGGAAAAGGCAGAATCCGTGCGAGTACCGAAAAACTGTTCGTACCAGTTCCTGAAAAGCCGAGAATCGGTGTCAGTGCGGGAAAATGAAAGAATCCGGGACAGTACCGAGAAAAGGCAGAATCCGTGCGAGTATCGAAAAACTGTTCGTACCAGTTCCTGAAAAGCCGAGAATCGGTGTCAGTACCGGAAAATGGAAGAATCCGGGACAGTACCGGGAAAAGGTAGAATCCGTGCGAGTACCGAAAAACTGTCCGAACCAGCTCCTGAAAAGGCTAGAATCGGTGTCAGTACCGGAAAATGGAAGAATCCGGGACAGTACCGGGAAAAGGTAGAATCCGTGCGAGTATCGAAAAACTGTTCGTACCAGTTCCTGAAAAGCCGAGAATCGGTGTCAGTGCGGGAAAATGAAAGAATCCGGGACAGTACCGAGAAATAGTAGAATCCGTGCGAGTACCGAAAAACTGTCCGAACCAGCTCCTGAAAAGGCTAGAATCGGTGTCAGTACCGGAAAATGGAAGAATCCGGGACAGTACCGGGAAAAGGTAGAATCCGTGCGGGTATCGAAAAACTGTTCGTACCAGTTCCTGAAAAGCCGAGAATCGGTGTCAGTGCGGGAAAATGAAAGAATCCGGGACAGTACCGAGAAATAGTAGAATCCGTGCGAGTACCGAAAAACTGTCCGAACCAGCTCCTGAAAAGGCTAGAATCGGTGTCAGTACCGGAAAATGGAAGAATCCGGGACAGTACCGGGAAAAGGTAGAATCCGTGCGGGTATCGAAAAACTGTTCGTACCAGTTCCTGAAAAGCCGAGAATCGGTGTCAGTGCGGGAAAATGAAAGAATCCGGGACAGTACCGAGAAATAGTAGAATCCGTGCGAGTATCGAAAAACTGTCCGAACCAGCTCCTGAAAAGGCTACAATCGGTGTCAGTACCGGAAAATGGAAGAATCCGAAAAAGTACCGGGAAAAGGTAGAATCCGTGCGAGTATCGAAAAACTGTACGGACCAGTTCCTGAAAAGGCTAGAATCGGTGTCAGTACCGGAAAATGGAAGAATCCGGGACAGTACCGGGAAAAGGTAGAATCCGTGCGAGTATCGAAAAACTGTTCGTACCAGTTCCTGAAAAGCCGAGAATCGGTGTCAGTGCGGGAAAATGAAAGAATCCGGGACAGTATCGAGAAATAGTAGAATCCGTGCGAGTACCGAAAAACTGTCCGAACCAGCTCCTGAAAAGGCTAGAATCGGTGTCAGTACCGAAAAATGGAAGAATCCGGGACAGTACCGGGAAAAGGTAGAATCCGTGCGAGTATCGAAAAACTGTACGGACCAGTTCCTGAAAAGGCTAGAATCGGTGTCAGTACCGGAAAATGGAAGAATCCGGGACAGTACCGGGAAAAGGTAGAATCCGTGCGAGTATCGAAAAACTGTTCGTACCAGTTCCTGAAAAGCCGAGAATCGGTGTCAGTGCGGGAAAATGAAAGAATCCGGGACAGTATCGAGAAATAGTAGAATCCGTGCGAGTACAGAAAAACTGTCCGAACCAGCTCCTGAAAAGGCTAGAATCGGTGTCAGTACCGGAAAATGGAAGAATCCGGGACAGTACCGGGAAAAGGTAGAATCCGTGCGAGTATCGAAAAACTGTTCGTACCAGTTCCTGAAAAGCCGAGAATCGGTGTCAGTACGGGAAAATGAAAGAATCCGGGACAGTACCGAGAAATAGTAGAATCCGTGCGAGTACCGAAAAACTGTCCGAACCAGCTCCTGAAAAGGCTAGAATCGGTGTCAGTACCGGAAAATGGAAGAATCCGGGACAGTACCCGGGAAAAGGTAGAATCCGTGCGGGTATCGAAAAACTGTTCGTACCAGTTCCTGAAAAGCCGAGAATCGGTGTCAGTGCGGGAAAATGAAAGAATCCGGGACAGTACCGAGAAATAGTAGAATCCGTGCGAGTACCGAAAAACTGTCCGAACCAGCTCCTGAAAAGGCTAGAATCGGTGTCAGTACCGGAAAATGGAAGAATCCGGGACAGTACCGGGAAAAGGCAGAATCCGTGCGAGTATCGAAAAACTGTTCGTACCAGTTCCTGAAAAGCCGAGAATCGGTGTCAGTGCGGGAAAATGAAAGAATCCGGGACAGTACCGAGAAATAGTAGAATCCGTGCGAGTACCGAAAAACTGTCCGAACCAGCTCCTGAAAAGGCTAGAATCGGTGTCAGTAGCGGAAAATGGAAGAATCCGGGACAGTACCGGGAAAAGGCAGAATCCGTGCGAGTATCGAAAAACTGTTCGTACCAGTTCCTGAAAAGCCGAGAATCGGTGTCAGTGCGGGAAAATGAAAGAATCCGGGACAGTATCGAGAAATAGTAGAATCCGTGCGAGTACCGAAAAACTGTCCGAACCAGCTCCTGAAAAGGCTAGAATCGGTGTCAGTACCGGAAAATGGAAGAATCCGGGACAGTACTGGGAAAAGGTAGAATCCGTGCGGGTATCGAAAAACTGTTCGTACCAGTTCCTGAAAAGCCGAGAATCGGTGTCAGTGCGGGAAAATGAAAGAATCCGGGACAGTACCGAGAAATAGTAGAATCCGTGCGAGTACCGAAAAACTGTCCGAACCAGCTCCTGAAAAGGCTAGAATCGGTGTCAGTACCGGAAAATGGAAGAATCCGGGACAGTACCGGGAAAAGGCAGAATCCGTGCGAGTATCGAAAAACTGTTCGTACCAGTTCCTGAAAAGCCGAGAATCGGTGTCAGTGCGGGAAAATGAAAGAATCCGGGACAGTACCGAGAAATAGTAGAATCCGTGCGAGTACCGAAAAACTGTCCGAACCAGCTCCTGAAAAGGCTAGAATCGGTGTCAGTAGCGGAAAATGGAAGAATCCGGGACAGTACCGGGAAAAGGCAGAATCCGTGCGAGTATCGAAAAACTGTTCGTACCAGTTCCTGAAAAGCCGAGAATCGGTGTCAGTGCGGGAAAATGAAAGAATCCGGGACAGTATCGAGAAATAGTAGAATCCGTGCGAGTACCGAAAAACTGTCCGAACCAGCTCCTGAAAAGGCTAGAATCGGTGTCAGTACCGGAAAATGGAAGAATCCGGGACAGTACCGGGAAAAAGTAGAATCCGTGCGAGTATCGAAAAACTGTTCGTACCAGTTCCTGAAAAGCCGAGAATCGGTGTCAGTACGGGAAAATGAAAGAATCCGGGACAGTACCGAGAAATAGTAGAATCCGTGCGAGTACCGAAAAACTGTCCGAACCAGCTCCTGAAAAGGCTAGAATCGGTGTTAGTACCGGAAAATGGAAGAATCCGAAAAAGTACCGGGAAAAGGTAGAATCCGTGCGAGTATCGAAAAACTGTACGGACCAGTTCCTGAAAAGGCTAGAATCGGTGTCAGTACCGGAAAATGGAAGAATCCGGGACAGTACCGGGAAAAGGTAGAATCCGTGCGAGTATCGAAAAACTGTTCGTACCAGTTCCTGAAAAGCCGAGAATCGGTGTCAGTGCGGGAAAATGAAAGAATCCGGGACAGTATCGAGAAATAGTAGAATCCGTGCGAGTACCGAAAAACTGTCCGAACCAGCTCCTGAAAAGGCTAGAATCGGTGTTAGTACCGGAAAATGGAAGAATCCGGGACAGTACCGGGAAAAAGTAGAATCCGTGCGAGTATCGAAAAACTGTTCGTACCAGTTCCTGAAAAGCCGAGAATCGGTGTCAGTACCGGAAAATGGAAGAATCCGGGACAGTACCGGGAAAAGGTAGAATCCGTGCGAGTACCGAAAAACTGTCCGAACCAGCTCCTGAAAAGGCTAGAATCGGTGTCAGTACCGGAAAATGGAAGAATCCGGGACAGTACCGGGAAAAGGTAGAATCCGTGCGAGTATCGAAAAACTGTTCGTACCAGTTCCTGAAAAGCCGAGAATCGGTGTCAGTACGGGAAAATGAAAGAATCCGGGACAGTACCGAGAAATAGTAGAATCCGTGCGAGTACCGAAAAACTGTCCGAACCAGCTCCTGAAAAGGCTAGAATCGGTGTCAGTACCGGAAAATGGAAGAATCCGGAACAGTACCGGGAAAAGGTAGAATCCGTGCGGGTATCGAAAAACTGTTCGTACCAGTTCCTGAAAAGCCGAGAATCGGAGTCAGTGCGGGAAAATGAAAGAATCCGGGACAGTACCGAGAAATAGTAGAATCCGTGCGAGTACCGAAAAACTGTCCGAACCAGCTCCTGAAAAGGCTAGAATCGGTGTCAGTACCGGAAAATGGAAGAATCCGGGACAGTACCGGGAAAAGGCAGAATCCGTGCGAGTATCGAAAAACTGTTCGTACCAGTTCCTGAAAAGCCGAGAATCGGTGTCAGTGCGGGAAAATGAAAGAATCCGGGACAGTACCGAGAAATAGTAGAATCCGTGCGAGTACCGAAAAACTGTCCGAACCAGCTCCTGAAAAGGCTAGAATCGGTGTCAGTAGCGGAAAATGGAAGAATCCGGGACAGTACCGGGAAAAGGCAGAATCCGTGCGAGTATCGAAAAATTGTTCGTACCAGTTCCTGAAAAGCCGAGAATCGGTGTCAGTGCGGGAAAATGAAAGAATCCGGGACAGTATCGAGAAATAGTAGAATCCGTGCGAGTACCGAAAAACTGTCCGAACCAGCTCCTGAAAAGGCTAGAATCGGTGTCAGTACCGGAAAATGGAAGAATCCGGGACAGTACCGGGAAAAGGTAGAATCCGTGCGGGTATCGAAAAACTGTTCGTACCAGTTCCTGAAAAGCCGAGAATCGGTGTCAGTGCGGGAAAATGAAAGAATCCGGGACAGTACCGAGAAATAGTAGAATCCGTGCGAGTACCGAAAAACTGTCCGAACCAGCTCCTGAAAAGGCTAGAATCGGTGTCAGTACCGGAAAATGGAAGAATCCGGGACAGTACCGGGAAAAGGCAGAATCCGTGCGAGTATCGAAAAACTGTTCGTACCAGTTCCTGAAAAGCCGAGAATCGGTGTCAGTGCGGGAAAATGAAAGAATCCGGGACAGTACCGAGAAATAGTAGAATCCGTGCGAGTACCGAAAAACTGTCCGAACCAGCTCCTGAAAAGGCTAGAATCGGTGTCAGTAGCGGAAAATGGAAGAATCCGGGACAGTACCGGGAAAAGGCAGAATCCGTGCGAGTATCGAAAAACTGTTCGTACCAGTTCCTGAAAAGCCGAGAATCGGTGTCAGTACGGGAAAATGGAAGAATCCGGGACAGTACCGGGAAAAAGTAGAATCCGTGCGAGTACCGAAAAACTGTCCGAACCAGCTCCTGAAAAGGCTAGAATCGGTGTCAGTACCGGAAAATGGAAGAATCCGGGACAGTACCGGGAAAAGGTAGAATCCGTGCGAGTATCGAAAAACTGTTCGTACCAGTTCCTGAAAAGCCGAGAATCGGTGTCAGTACGGGAAAATGAAAGAATCCGGGACAGTACCGAGAAATAGTAGAATCCGTGCGAGTACCGAAAAACTGTCCGAACCAGCTCCTGAAAAGGCTAGAATCGGTGTTAGTACCGGAAAATGGAAGAATCCGAAAAAGTACCGGGAAAAGGTAGAATCCGTGCGAGTATCGAAAAACTGTACGGACCAGTTCCTGAAAAGGCTAGAATCGGTGTCAGTACCGGAAAATGGAAGAATCCGGGACAGTACCGGGAAAAGGTAGAATCCGTGCGAGTATCGAAAAACTGTTCGTACCAGTTCCTGAAAAGCCGAGAATCGGTGTCAGTGCGGGAAAATGAAAGAATCCGGGACAGTACCGAGAAAAGGCAGAATCCGTGCGAGTATCGAAAAACTGTTCGTACCAGTTCCTGAAAAGCCGAGAATCGGTGTCAGTGCGGGAAAATGAAAGAATCCGGGACAGTACCGAGAAAAGGCAGAATCCGTGCGAGTATCGAAAAACTGTTCGTACCAGTTCCTGAAAAGCCGAGAATCGGTGTCAGTGCGGGAAAATGAAAGAATCCGGGACAGTATCGAGAAATAGTAGAATCCGTGCGAGTACCGAAAAACTGTCCGAACCAGCTCCTGAAAAGGCTAGAATCGGTGTTAGTACCGGAAAATGGAAGAATCCGGGACAGTACCGGGAAAAAAGTAGAATCCGTGCGAGTACCGAAAAACTGTCCGAACCAGCTCCTGAAAAGGCTAGAATCGGTGTCAGTACCGGAAAATGGAAGAATCCGGGACAGTACCGGGGAAAAGGTAGAATCCGTGCGAGTATCGAAAAACTGTTCGTACCAGTTCCTGAAAAGCCGAGAATCGGTGTCAGTGCGGGAAAATGAAAGAATCCGGGAGTGTACCGAGAAATAGTAGAATCCGTGCGAGTACCGAAAAACTGTCCGAACCAGCTCCTGAAAAGGCTACAATCGGTGTCAGTACCGGAAAATGGAAGAATCCGAAAAAGTACCGGGAAAAGGTAGAATCCGTGCGAGTATCGAAAAACTGTACGGACCAGTTCCTGAAAAGGCTAGAATCGGTGTCAGTACCGGAAAATGGAAGAATCCGGGACAGTACCGGGAAAAGGTAGAATCCGTGCGAGTATCGAAAAACTGTTCGTACCAGTTCCTGAAAAGCCGAGAATCGGTGTCAGTACGGGAAAATGAAAGAATCCGGGACAGTACCGAGAAATAGTAGAATCCGTGCGAGTACCGAAAAACTGTCCGAACCAGCTCCTGAAAAGGCTAGAATCGGTGTCAGTACCGGAAAATGGAAGAATCCGGGACAGTACCGGGAAAAGGTAGAATCCGTGCGAGTACCGAAAAACTGTCCGAACCAGCTCCTGAAAAGGCTAGAATCGGTGTCAGTACCGGAAAATGGAAGAATCCGGGACAGTACCGGGAAAAGGTAGAATCCGTGCGAGTATCGAAAAACTGTTCGTACCAGTTCCTGAAAAGCCGAGAATCGGTGTCAGTGCGGGAAAATGAAAGAATCCGGGACAGTATCGAGAAATAGTAGAATCCGTGCGAGTACCGAAAAACTGTCCGAACCAGCTCCTGAAAAGGCTAGAATCGGTGTTAGTACCGGAAAATGGAAGAATCCGGGACAGTACCGGGAAAAAGTAGAATCCGTGCGAGTATCGAAAAACTGTTCGTACCAGTTCCTGAAAAGCCGAGAATCGGTGTCAGTACCGGAAAATGGAAGAATCCGGGACAGTACCGGGAAAAGGTAGAATCCGTGCGAGTACCGAAAAACTGTCCGAACCAGCTCCTGAAAAGGCTAGAATCGGTGTCAATACCGGAAAATGGAAGAATCCGGGACAGTACCGGGAAAAGGTAGAATCCGTGCGAGTATCGAAAAACTGTTCGTACCAGTTCCTGAAAAGCCGAGAATCGGTGTCAGTGCGGGAAAATGAAATAATCCGGGACAGTATCGAGAAATAGTAGAATCCGTGCGAGTACCGAAAAACTGTCCGAACCAGCTCCTGAAAAGGCTAGAATCGGTGTTAGTACCGGAAAATGGAAGAATCCGGGACAGTACCGGGAAAAAGTAGAATCCGTGCGAGTATCGAAAAACTGTTCGTACCAGTTCCTGAAAAGCCGAGAATCGGTGTCAGTACCGGAAAATGGAAGAATCCGGGACAGTACCGGGAAAAGGTAGAATCCGTGCGAGTACCGAAAAACTGTCCGAACGAGCTCCTGAAAAGGCTAGAATCGGTGTCAGTACCGGAAAATGGAAGAATCCGGGACAGTACCGGGAAAAGGTAGAATCCGTGCGAGTATCGAAAAACTGTTCGTACCAGTTCCTGAAAAGCCGAGAATCGGTGTCAGTGCGGGAAAATGAAAGAATCCGGGACAGTATCGAGAAATAGTAGAATCCGTGCGAGTACCGAAAAACTGTCCGAACCAGCTCCTGAAAAGGCTAGAATCGGTGTTAGTACCGGAAAATGGAAGAATCCGGGACAGTACCGGGAAAAAAGTAGAATCCGTGCGAGTACCGAAAAACTGTCCGAACCAGCTCCTGAAAAGGCTAGAATCGGTGTCAGTACCGGAAAATGGAAGAATCCGGGACAGTACCGGGAAAAGGTAGAATCCGTGCGAGTATCGAAAAACTGTTCGTACCAGTTCCTGAAAAGCCGAGAATCGGTGTCAGTGCGGGAAAATGAAAGAATCCGGGAGTGTACCGAGAAATAGTAGAATCCGTGCGAGTACCGAAAAACTGTCCGAACCAGCTCCTGAAAAGGCTACAATCGGTGTCAGTACCGGAAAATGGAAGAATCCGAAAAAGTACCGGGAAAAGGTAGAATCCGTGCGAGTATCGAAAAACTGTACGGACCAGTTCCTGAAAAGGCTAGAATCGGTGTCAGTACCGGAAAATGGAAGAATCCGGGACAGTACCGGGAAAAGGTAGAATCCGTGCGAGTATCGAAAAACTGTTCGTACCAGTTCCTGAAAAGCCGAGAATCGGTGTCAGTACGGGAAAATGAAAGAATCCGGGACAGTACCGAGAAATAGTAGAATCCGTGCGAGTACCGAAAAACTGTCCGAACCAGCTCCTGAAAAGGCTAGAATCGGTGTCAGTACCGGAAAATGGAAGAATCCGGGACAGTACCGGGAAAAGGTAGAATCCGTGCGAGTACCGAAAAACTGTCCGAACCAGCTCCTGAAAAGGCTAGAATCGGTGTCAGTACCGGAAAATGGAAGAATCCGGGACAGTACCGGGAAAAGGTAGAATCCGTGCGAGTATCGAAAAACTGTTCGTACCAGTTCCTGAAAAGCCGAGAATCGGTGTCAGTGCGGGAAAATGAAAGAATCCGGGACAGTATCGAGAAATAGTAGAATCCGTGCGAGTACCGAAAAACTGTCCGAACCAGCTCCTGAAAAGGCTAGAATCGGTGTTAGTACCGGAAAATGGAAGAATCCGGGACAGTACCGGGAAAAAGTAGAATCCGTGCGAGTATCGAAAAACTGTTCGTACCAGTTCCTGAAAAGCCGAGAATCGGTGTCAGTACCGGAAAATGGAAGAATCCGGGACAGTACCGGGAAAAGGTAGAATCCGTGCGAGTACCGAAAAACTGTCCGAACCAGCTCCTGAAAAGGCTAGAATCGGTGTCAATACCGGAAAATGGAAGAATCCGGGACAGTACCGGGAAAAGGTAGAATCCGTGCGAGTATCGAAAAACTGTTCGTACCAGTTCCTGAAAAGCCGAGAATCGGTGTCAGTGCGGGAAAATGAAATAATCCGGGACAGTATCGAGAAATAGTAGAATCCGTGCGAGTACCGAAAAACTGTCCGAACCAGCTCCTGAAAAGGCTAGAATCGGTGTTAGTACCGGAAAATGGAAGAATCCGGGACAGTACCGGGAAAAAGTAGAATCCGTGCGAGTATCGAAAAACTGTTCGTACCAGTTCCTGAAAAGCCGAGAATCGGTGTCAGTACCGGAAAATGGAAGAATCCGGGACAGTACCGGGAAAAGGTAGAATCCGTGCGAGTACCGAAAAACTGTCCGAACGAGCTCCTGAAAAGGCTAGAATCGGTGTCAGTACCGGAAAATGGAAGAATCCGGGACAGTACCGGGAAAAGGTAGAATCCGTGCGAGTATCGAAAAACTGTTCGTACCAGTTCCTGAAAAGCCGAGAATCGGTGTCAGTGCGGGAAAATGAAAGAATCCGGGACAGTATCGAGAAATAGTAGAATCCGTGCGAGTACCGAAAAACTGTCCGAACCAGCTCCTGAAAAGGCTAGAATCGGTGTTAGTACCGGAAAATGGAAGAATCCGGGACAGTACCGGGAAAAAAGTAGAATCCGTGCGAGTACCGAAAAAACTGTCCGAACCAGCTCCTGAAAAGGCTAGAATCGGTGTCAGTACCGGAAAATGGAAGAATCCGGGACAGTACCGGGAAAAGGTAGAATCCGTGCGAGTATCGAAAAACTGTTCGTACCAGTTCCTGAAAAGCCGAGAATCGGTGTCAGTGCGGGAAAATGAAAGAATCCGGGAGTGTACCGAGAAATAGTAGAATCCGTGCGAGTACCGAAAAACTGTCCGAACCAGCTCCTGAAAAGGCTACAATCGGTGTCAGTACCGGAAAATGGAAGAATCCGAAAAAGTACCGGGAAAAGGTAGAATCCGTGCGAGTATCGAAAAACTGTACGGACCAGTTCCTGAAAAGGCTAGAATCGGTGTCAGTACCGGAAAATGGAAGAATCCGGGACAGTACCGGGAAAAGGTAGAATCCGTGCGAGTATCGAAAAACTGTTCGTACCAGTTCCTGAAAAGCCGAGAATCGGTGTCAGTACGGGAAAATGAAAGAATCCGGGACAGTACCGAGAAATAGTAGAATCCGTGCGAGTACCGAAAAACTGTCCGAACCAGCTCCTGAAAAGGCTAGAATCGGTGTCAGTACCGGAAAATGGAAGAATCCGGGACAGTACCGGGAAAAGGTAGAATCCGTGCGAGTATCGAAAAACTGTTCGTACCAGTTCCTGAAAAGCCGAGAATCGGTGTCAGTGCGGGAAAATGAAAGAATCCGGGAGTGTACCGAGAAATAGTAGAATCCGTGCGAGTACCGAAAAACTGTCCGAACCAGCTCCTGAAAAGGCTACAATCGGTGTCAGTACCGGAAAATGGAAGAATCCGAAAAAGTACCGGGAAAAGGTAGAATCCGTGCGAGTATCGAAAAACTGTACGGACCAGTTCCTGAAAAGGCTAGAATCGGTGTCAGTACCGGAAAATGGAAGAATCCGGGACAGTACCGGGAAAAGGTAGAATCCGTGCGAGTATCGAAAAACTGTTCGTACCAGTTCCTGAAAAGCCGAGAATCGGTGTCAGTACGGGAAAATGAAAGAATCCGGGACAGTACCGAGAAATAGTAGAATCCGTGCGAGTACCGAAAAACTGTCCGAACCAGCTCCTGAAAAGGCTAGAATCGGTGTCAGTACCGGAAAATGGAAGAATCCGGGACAGTACCGGGAAAAGGTAGAATCCGTGCGAGTACCGAAAAACTGTCCGAACCAGCTCCTGAAAAGGCTAGAATCGGTGTCAGTACCGGAAAATGGAAGAATCCGGGACAGTACCGGGAAAAGGTAGAATCCGTGCGAGTATCGAAAAACTGTTCGTACCAGTTCCTGAAAAGCCGAGAATCGGTGTCAGTGCGGGAAAATGAAAGAATCCGGGACAGTATCGAGAAATAGTAGAATCCGTGCGAGTACCGAAAAACTGTCCGAACCAGCTCCTGAAAAGGCTAGAATCGGTGTTAGTACCGGAAAATGGAAGAATCCGGGACAGTACCGGGAAAAAGTAGAATCCGTGCGAGTATCGAAAAACTGTTCGTACCAGTTCCTGAAAAGCCGAGAATCGGTGTCAGTACCGGAAAATGGAAGAATCCGGGACAGTACCGGGAAAAGGTAGAATCCGTGCGAGTACCGAAAAACTGTCCGAACCAGCTCCTGAAAAGGCTAGAATCGGTGTCAGTACCGGAAAATGGAAGAATCCGGGACAGTACCGGGAAAAGGTAGAATCCGTGCGAGTATCGAAAAACTGTTCGTACCAGTTCCTGAAAAGCCGAGAATCGGTGTCAGTGCGGGAAAATGAAAGAATCCGGGACAGTATCGAGAAATAGTAGAATCCGTGCGAGTACCGAAAAACTGTCCGAACCAGCTCCTGAAAAGGCTAGAATCGGTGTTAGTACCGGAAAATGGAAGAATCCGGGACAGTACCGGGAAAAAGTAGAATCCGTGCGAGTATCGAAAAACTGTTCGTACCAGTTCCTGAAAAGCCGAGAATCGGTGTCAGTACCGAAAAATGGAAGAATCCGGGACAGTACTGGGAAAAGGCAGAATCCGTGCGAGTATCGAAAAACTGTTCGTACCAGTTCTTGAAAAGCCGAGAATCGGTGTCAGTGCGGGAAAATGAAAGAATCCGGGACAGTACCGAGAAAAGGCAGAATCCGTGCGAGTATCGAAAAACTGTTCGTACCAGTTCCTGAAAAGCCGAGAATCGGTGTCAGTGCGGGAAAATGAAAGAATCCGGGACAGTACCGAGAAAAGGCAGAATCCGTGCGAGTATCGAAAAACTGTTCGTACCAGTTCCTGAAAAGCCGAGAATCGGTGTCAGTGCGGGAAAATGAAAGAATCCGGGACAGTATCGAGAAATAGTAGAATCCGTGCGAGTACCGAAAAACTGTCCGTACCAGCTCCTGAAAAGCCGAGAATCGGTGTTAGTACCGGAAAATGGAAGAATCCGGGACAGTACCGGGAAAAAGTAGAATCCGTGCGAGTATCGAAAAACTGTTCGTACCAGTTCCTGAAAAGCCGAGAATCGGTGTCAGTGCGGGAAAATGAAAGAATCCGGGACAGTATCGAGAAATAGTAGAATCCGTGCGAGTACCGAAAAACTGTCCGAACCAGCTCCTGAAAAGGCTAGAATCGGTGTTAGTACCGGAAAATGGAAGAATCCGGGACAGTACCGGGAAAAAGTAGAATCCGTGCGAGTATCGAAAAACTGTTCGTACCAGTTCCTGAAAAGCCGAGAATCGGTGTCAGTACCGGAAAATGGAAGAATCCGGGACAGTACCGGGAAAAGGTAGAATCCGTGCGAGTACCGAAAAACTGTCCGAACGAGCTCCTGAAAAGGCTAGAATCGGTGTCAGTACCGGAAAATGGAAGAATCCGGGACAGTACCGGGAAAAGGTAGAATCCGTGCGAGTATCGAAAAACTGTTCGTACCAGTTCCTGAAAAGCCGAGAATCGGTGTCAGTGCGGGAAAATGAAAGAATCCGGGACAGTATCGAGAAATAGTAGAATCCGTGCGAGTACCGAAAAACTGTCCGAACCAGCTCCTGAAAAGGCTAGAATCGGTGTTAGTACCGGAAAATGGAAGAATCCGGGACAGTACCGGGAAAAAGTAGAATCCGTGCGAGTATCGAAAAACTGTTCGTACCAGTTCCTGAAAAGCCGAGAATCGGTGTCAGTGCGGGAAAATGAAAGAATCCGGGACAGTACCGGGAAAAGGTAGAATCCGTGCGAGTACCGAAAAACTGTCCGAACCAGCTCCTGAAAAGGCTAGAATCGGTGTCAGTACCGGAAAATGGAAGAATCCGGGACAGTACCGGGAAAAGGTAGAATCCGTGCGAGTATCGAAAAACTGTTCGTACCAGTTCTTGAAAAGCCGAGAATCGGTGTCAGTGCGGGAAAATGAAAGAATCCGGGACAGTACCGAGAAAAGGCAGAATCCGTGCGAGTATCGAAAAACTGTTCGTACCAGTTCCTGAAAAGCCGAGAATCGGTGTCAGTGCGGGAAAATGAAAGAATCCGGGACAGTACCGAGAAAAGGCAGAATCCGTGCGAGTATCGAAAAACTGTTCGTACCAGTTCCTGAAAAGCCGAGAATCGGTGTCAGTGCGGGAAAATGAAAGAATCCGGGACAGTATCGAGAAATAGTAGAATCCGTGCGAGTACCGAAAAACTGTCCGAACCAGCTCCTGAAAAGGCTAGAATCGGTGTTAGTACCGGAAAATGGAAGAATCCGGGACAGTACCGGGAAAAAGTAGAATCCGTGCGAGTATCGAAAAACTGTTCGTACCAGTTCCTGAAAAGCCGAGAATCGGTGTCAGTACCGGAAAATGGAAGAATCCGGGACAGTACCGGGAAAAGGTAGAATCCGTGCGAGTACCGAAAAACTGTCCGAACGAGCTCCTGAAAAGGCTAGAATCGGTGTCAGTACCGGAAAATGGAAGAATCCGGGACAGTACCGGGAAAAGGTAGAATCCGTGCGAGTATCGAAAAACTGTTCGTACCAGTTCCTGAAAAGCCGAGAATCGGTGTCAGTGCGGGAAAATGAAAGAATCCGGGACAGTATCGAGAAATAGTAGAATCCGTGCGAGTACCGAAAAACTGTCCGAACCAGCTCCTGAAAAGGCTAGAATCGGTGTTAGTACCGGAAAATGGAAGAATCCGGGACAGTACCGGGAAAAAGTAGAATCCGTGCGAGTATCGAAAAACTGTTCGTACCAGTTCCTGAAAAGCCGAGAATCGGTGTCAGTGCGGGAAAATGAAAGAATCCGGGACAGTACCGGGAAAAGGTAGAATCCGTGCGAGTACCGAAAAACTGTCCGAACCAGCTCCTGAAAAGGCTAGAATCGGTGTCAGTACCGGAAAATGGAAGAATCCGGGACAGTACCGGGAAAAGGTAGAATCCGTGCGAGTATCGAAAAACTGTTCGTACCAGTTCCTGAAAAGCCGAGAATCGGTGTCAGTACGGGAAAATGAAAGAATCCGGGACAGTACCGAGAAATAGTAGAATCCGTGCGAGTACCGAAAAACTGTCCGAACCAGCTCCTGAAAAGGCTAGAATCGGTGTCAGTACCGGAAAATGGAAGAATCCGGGACAGTACCGGGAAAAGGTAGAATCCGTGCGAGTATCGAAAAACTGTTCGTACCAGTTCCTGAAAAGCCGAGAATCGGTGTCAGTGCGGGAAAATGAAAGAATCCGGGAGTGTACCGAGAAATAGTAGAATCCGTGCGAGTACCGAAAAACTGTCCGAACCAGCTCCTGAAAAGGCTACAATCGGTGTCAGTACCGGAAAATGGAAGAATCCGAAAAAGTACCGGGAAAAGGTAGAATCCGTGCGAGTATCGAAAAACTGTACGGACCAGTTCCTGAAAAGGCTAGAATCGGTGTCAGTACCGGAAAATGGAAGAATCCGGGACAGTACCGGGAAAAGGTAGAATCCGTGCGAGTATCGAAAAACTGTTCGTACCAGTTCCTGAAAAGCCGAGAATCGGTGTCAGTACGGGAAAATGAAAGAATCCGGGACAGTACCGAGAAATAGTAGAATCCGTGCGAGTACCGAAAAACTGTCCGAACCAGCTCCTGAAAAGGCTAGAATCGGTGTCAGTACCGGAAAATGGAAGAATCCGGGACAGTACCGGGAAAAGGTAGAATCCGTGCGAGTACCGAAAAACTGTCCGAACCAGCTCCTGAAAAGGCTAGAATCGGTGTCAGTACCGGAAAATGGAAGAATCCGGGACAGTACCGGGAAAAGGTAGAATCCGTGCGAGTATCGAAAAACTGTTCGTACCAGTTCCTGAAAAGCCGAGAATCGGTGTCAGTGCGGGAAAATGAAAGAATCCGGGACAGTATCGAGAAATAGTAGAATCCGTGCGAGTACCGAAAAACTGTCCGAACCAGCTCCTGAAAAGGCTAGAATCGGTGTTAGTACCGGAAAATGGAAGAATCCGGGACAGTACCGGGAAAAAGTAGAATCCGTGCGAGTATCGAAAAACTGTTCGTACCAGTTCCTGAAAAGCCGAGAATCGGTGTCAGTACCGGAAAATGGAAGAATCCGGGACAGTACCGGGAAAAGGTAGAATCCGTGCGAGTACCGAAAAACTGTCCGAACCAGCTCCTGAAAAGGCTAGAATCGGTGTCAGTACCGGAAAATGGAAGAATCCGGGACAGTACCGGGAAAAGGTAGAATCCGTGCGAGTATCGAAAAACTGTTCGTACCAGTTCCTGAAAAGCCGAGAATCGGTGTCAGTGCGGGAAAATGAAAGAATCCGGGACAGTATCGAGAAATAGTAGAATCCGTGCGAGTACCGAAAAACTGTCCGAACCAGCTCCTGAAAAGGCTAGAATCGGTGTTAGTACCGGAAAATGGAAGAATCCGGGACAGTACCGGGAAAAAGTAGAATCCGTGCGAGTATCGAAAAACTGTTCGTACCAGTTCCTGAAAAGCCGAGAATCGGTGTCAGTACCGAAAAATGGAAGAATCCGGGACAGTACTGGGAAAAGGCAGAATCCGTGCGAGTATCGAAAAACTGTTCGTACCAGTTCTTGAAAAGCCGAGAATCGGTGTCAGTGCGGGAAAATGAAAGAATCCGGGACAGTACCGAGAAAAGGCAGAATCCGTGCGAGTATCGAAAAACTGTTCGTACCAGTTCCTGAAAAGCCGAGAATCGGTGTCAGTGCGGGAAAATGAAAGAATCCGGGACAGTATCGAGAAATAGTAGAATCCGTGCGAGTACCGAAAAACTGTCCGTACCAGCTCCTGAAAAGCCGAGAATCGGTGTTAGTACCGGAAAATGGAAGAATCCGGGACAGTACCGGGAAAAAGTAGAATCCGTGCGAGTATCGAAAAACTGTTCGTACCAGTTCCTGAAAAGCCGAGAATCGGTGTCAGTGCGGGAAAATGAAAGAATCCGGGACAGTATCGAGAAATAGTAGAATCCGTGCGAGTACCGAAAAACTGTCCGAACCAGCTCCTGAAAAGGCTAGAATCGGTGTTAGTACCGGAAAATGGAAGAATCCGGGACAGTACCGGGAAAAAGTAGAATCCGTGCGAGTATCGAAAAACTGTTCGTACCAGTTCCTGAAAAGCCGAGAATCGGTGTCAGTACCGGAAAATGGAAGAATCCGGGACAGTACCGGGAAAAGGTAGAATCCGTGCGAGTACCGAAAAACTGTCCGAACGAGCTCCTGAAAAGGCTAGAATCGGTGTCAGTACCGGAAAATGGAAGAATCCGGGACAGTACCGGGAAAAGGTAGAATCCGTGCGAGTATCGAAAAACTGTTCGTACCAGTTCCTGAAAAGCCGAGAATCGGTGTCAGTGCGGGAAAATGAAAGAATCCGGGACAGTATCGAGAAATAGTAGAATCCGTGCGAGTACCGAAAAACTGTCCGAACCAGCTCCTGAAAAGGCTAGAATCGGTGTTAGTACCGGAAAATGGAAGAATCCGGGACAGTACCGGGAAAAAGTAGAATCCGTGCGAGTATCGAAAAACTGTTCGTACCAGTTCCTGAAAAGCCGAGAATCGGTGTCAGTGCGGGAAAATGAAAGAATCCGGGACAGTACCGGGAAAAGGTAGAATCCGTGCGAGTACCGAAAAACTGTCCGAACCAGCTCCTGAAAAGGCTAGAATCGGTGTCAGTACCGGAAAATGGAAGAATCCGGGACAGTACCGGGAAAAGGTAGAATCCGTGCGAGTATCGAAAAACTGTTCGTACCAGTTCTTGAAAAGCCGAGAATCGGTGTCAGTGCGGGAAAATGAAAGAATCCGGGACAGTACCGAGAAAAGGCAGAATCCGTGCGAGTATCGAAAAACTGTTCGTACCAGTTCCTGAAAAGCCGAGAATCGGTGTCAGTGCGGGAAAATGAAAGAATCCGGGACAGTACCGAGAAAAGGCAGAATCCGTGCGAGTATCGAAAAACTGTTCGTACCAGTTCCTGAAAAGCCGAGAATCGGTGTCAGTGCGGGAAAATGAAAGAATCCGGGACAGTATCGAGAAATAGTAGAATCCGTGCGAGTACCGAAAAACTGTCCGAACCAGCTCCTGAAAAGGCTAGAATCGGTGTTAGTACCGGAAAATGGAAGAATCCGGGACAGTACCGGGAAAAAGTAGAATCCGTGCGAGTATCGAAAAACTGTTCGTACCAGTTCCTGAAAAGCCGAGAATCGGTGTCAGTGCGGGAAAATGAAAGAATCCGGGACAGTACCGGGAAAAGGTAGAATCCGTGCGAGTACCGAAAAAGTGTCCGAACCAGCTCCTGAAAAGGCTAGAATCGGTGTCAGTACCGGAAAATGGAAGAATCCGGGACAGTACCGGGAAAAGGTAGAATCCGTGCGAGTATCGAAAAACTGTTCGTACCAGTTCCTGAAAAGCCGAGAATCGGTGTCAGTGCGGGAAAATGAAAGAATCCGGGACAGTATCGAGAAATAGTAGAATCCGTGCGAGTACCGAAAAACTGTCCGAACCAGCTCCTGAAAAGGCTAGAATCGGTGTTAGTACCGGAAAATGGAAGAATCCGGGACAGTACCGGGAAAAAGTAGAATCCGTGCGAGTATCGAAAAACTGTTCGTACCAGTTCCTGAAAAGCCGAGAATCGGTGTCAGTACCGGAAAATGGAAGAATCCGGGACAGTACCGGGAAAAGGTAGAATCCGTGCGAGTACCGAAAAACTGTCCGAACGAGCTCCTGAAAAGGCTAGAATCGGTGTCAGTACCGGAAAATGGAAGAATCCGGGACAGTACCGGGAAAAGGTAGAATCCGTGCGAGTATCGAAAAACTGTTCGTACCAGTTCCTGAAAAGCCGAGAATCGGTGTCAGTGCGGGAAAATGAAAGAATCCGGGACAGTATCGAGAAATAGTAGAATCCGTGCGAGTACCGAAAAACTGTCCGAACCAGCTCCTGAAAAGGCTAGAATCGGTGTTAGTACCGGAAAATGGAAGAATCCGGGACAGTACCGGGAAAAAGTAGAATCCGTGCGAGTATCGAAAAACTGTTCGTACCAGTTCCTGAAAAGCCGAGAATCGGAGTCAGTACCGGAAAATGGAAGAATCCGGGACAGTACTGGGAAAAGGCAGAATCCGTGCGAGTATCGAAAAACTGTTCGTACCAGTTCTTGAAAAGCCGAGAATCGGTGTCAGTGCGGGAAAATGAAAGAATCCGGGACAGTACCGAGAAAAGGCAGAATCCGTGCGAGTATCGAAAAACTGTTCGTACCAGTTCCTGAAAAGCCGAGAATCGGTGTCAGTACCGGAAAATGGAAGAATCCGGGACAGTACGGGGAAAAGGCAGAATCCGTGCGAGTATCGAAAAACTGTTCGTACCAGTTCTTGAAAAGCCGAGAATCGGTGTCAGTGCGGGAAAATGAAAGAATCCGGGACAGTACCGAGAAAAGGCAGAATCCGTGCGAGTATCGAAAAACTGTTCGTACCAGTTCCTGAAAAGCCGAGAATCGGTGTCAGTGCGGGAAAAGGAAAGAATCCGGGACAGTACCGAGAAAAGGCAGAATCCGTGCGAGCATCGAAAAACTGTTCGTACCAGTTCCTGAAAAGCCGAGAATCGGTGTCAGTGCGGGAAAATGAAAGAATCCGGGACAGTATCGAGAAATAGTAGAATCCGTGCGAGTACCGAAAAACTGTCCGAACCAGCTCCTGAAAAGGCTAGAATCGGTGTTAGTACCGGAAAATGGAAGAATCCGGGACAGTACCGGGAAAAAGTAGACTCCGTGCGAGTACCGAAAAACTGTCCGAACCAGCTCCTGAAAAGGCTAGAATCGGTGTCAGTACCGGAAAATGGAAGAATCCGGGACAGTACCGGGAAAAGGTAGAATCCGTGCGAGTATCGAAAAACTGTTCGTACCAGTTCCTGAAAAGCCGAGAATCGGTGTCAGTGCGGGAAAATGAAAGAATCCGGGAGTGTACCGAGAAATAGTAGAATCCGTGCGAGTACCGAAAAACTGTCCGAACCAGCTCCTGAAAAGGCTACAATCGGTGTCAGTACCGGAAAATGGAAGAATCCGAAAAAGTACCGGGAAAAGGTAGAATCCGTGCGAGTATCGAAAAACTGTACGGACCAGTTCCTGAAAAGGCTAGAATCGGTGTCAGTACCGGAAAATGGAAGAATCCGGGACAGTACCGGGAAAAGGTAGAATCCGTGCGAGTATCGAAAAACTGTTCGTACCAGTTCCTGAAAAGCCGAGAATCGGTGTCAGTACGGGAAAATGAAAGAATCCGGGACAGTACCGAGAAATAGTAGAATCCGTGCGAGTACCGAAAAACTGTCCGAACCAGCTCCTGAAAAGGCTAGAATCGGTGTCAGTACCGGAAAATGGAAGAATCCGGGACAGTACCGGGAAAAGGTAGAATCCGTGCGAGTATCGAAAAACTGTTCGTACCAGTTCCTGAAAAGCCGAGAATCGGTGTCAGTGCGGGAAAATGAAAGAATCCGGGACAGTATCGAGAAATAGTAGAATCCGTGCGAGTACCGAAAAACTGTCCGAACCAGCTCCTGAAAAGGCTAGAATCGGTGTTAGTACCGGAAAATGGAAGAATCCGGGACAGTACCGGGAAAAAGTAGAATCCGTGCGAGTATCGAAAAACTGTTCGTACCAGTTCCTGAAAAGCCGAGAATCGGTGTCAGTACCGGAAAATGGAAGAATCCGGGACAGTACCGGGAAAAGGTAGAATCCGTGCGAGTACCGAAAAACTGTCCGAACCAGCTCCTGAAAAGGCTAGAATCGGTGTCAATACCGGAAAATGGAAGAATCCGGGACAGTACCGGGAAAAGGTAGAATCCGTGCGAGTATCGAAAAACTGTTCGTACCAGTTCCTGAAAAGCCGAGAATCGGTGTCAGTGCGGGAAAATGAAAGAATCCGGGACAGTATCGAGAAATAGTAGAATCCGTGCGAGTACCGAAAAACTGTCCGAACCAGCTCCTGAAAAGGCTAGAATCGGTGTTAGTACCGGAAAATGGAAGAATCCGGGACAGTACCGGGAAAAAGTAGAATCCGTGCGAGTATCGAAAAACTGTTCGTACCAGTTCCTGAAAAGCCGAGAATCGGTGTCAGTACCGGAAAATGGAAGAATCCGGGACAGTACTGGGAAAAGGCAGAATCCGTGCGAGTATCGAAAAACTGTTCGTACCAGTTCTTGAAAAGCCGAGAATCGGTGTCAGTGCGGGAAAATGAAAGAATCCGGGACAGTACCGAGAAAAGGCAGAATCCGTGCGAGTATCGAAAAACTGTTCGTACCAGTTCCTGAAAAGCCGAGAATCGGTGTCAGTGCGGGAAAATGAAAGAATCCGGGACAGTACTGGGAAAAGGCAGAATCCGTGCGAGTATCGAAAAACTGTTCGTACCAGTTCTTGAAAAGCCGAGAATCGGTGTCAGTGCGGGAAAATGAAAGAATCCGGGACAGTACCGAGAAAAGGCAGAATCCGTGCGAGTATCGAAAAACTGTTCGTACCAGTTCCTGAAAAGCCGAGAATCGGTGTCAGTACCGGAAAATGGAAGAATCCGGGACAGTACTGGGAAAAGGCAGAATCCGTGCGAGTATCGAAAAACTGTTCGTACCAGTTCTTGAAAAGCCGAGAATCGGTGTCAGTGCGGGAAAATGAAAGAATCCGGGACAGTACCGAGAAAAGGCAGAATCCGTGCGAGTATCGAAAAACTGTTCGTACCAGTTCCTGAAAAGCCGAGAATCGGTGTCAGTGCGGGAAAATGAAAGAATCCGGGACAGTACCGAGAAAAGGCAGAATCCGTGCGAGTATCGAAAAACTGTTCGTACCAGTTCCTGAAAAGCCGAGAATCGGTGTCAGTGCGGGAAAATGAAAGTATCCGGGACAGTATCGAGAAATAGTAGAATCCGTGCGAGTACCGAAAAACTGTCCGAACCAGCTCCTGAAAAGGCTAGAATCGGTGTTAGTACCGGAAAATGGAAGAATCCGGGACAGTACCGGGAAAAAGTAGAATCCGTGCGAGTATCGAAAAACTGTTCGTACCAGTTCCTGAAAAGCCGAGAATCGGTGTCAGTACCGGAAAATGGAAGAATCCGGGACAGTACTGGGAAAAGGCAGAATCCGTGCGAGTATCGAAAAACTGTTCGTACCAGTTCTTGAAAAGCCGAGAATCGGTGTCAGTGCGGGAAAATGAAAGAATCCGGGACAGTACCGAGAAAAGGCAGAATCCGTGCGAGTATCGAAAAACTGTTCGTACCAGTTCCTGAAAAGCCGAGAATCGGTGTCAGTGCGGGAAAATGAAAGAATCCGGGACAGTACCGAGAAATAGTAGAATCCGTGCGAGTACCGAAAAACTGTCCGAACCAGCTCCTGAAAAGGCTAGAATCGGTGTCAGTACCGAAAAATGGAAGAATCCGGGACAGTACCGGGAAAAGGTAGAATCCGTGCGAGTACCGAAAAACTGTCCGAACCAGCTCCTGAAAAGGCTAGAATCGGTGTCAGTACCGGAAAATGGAAGAATCCGGGACAGTACCGGGAAAAGGTAGAATCCGTGCGAGTATCGAAAAACTGTTCGTACCAGTTCCTGAAAAGCCGAGAATCGGTGTCAGTGCGGGAAAATGAAAGAATCCGGGAGTGTACCGAGAAATAGTAGAATCCGTGCGAGTACCGAAAAACTGTCCGAACCAGCTCCTGAAAAGGCTACAATCGGTGTCAGTACCGGAAAATGGAAGAATCCGAAAAAGTACCGGGAAAAGGTAGAATCCGTGCGAGTATCGAAAAACTGTACGGACCAGTTCCTGAAAAGGCTAGAATCGGTGTCAGTACCGGAAAATGGAAGAATCCGGGACAGTACCGGGAAAAGGTAGAATCCGTGCGAGTATCGAAAAACTGTTCGTACCAGTTCCTGAAAAGCCGAGAATCGGTGTCAGTACGGGAAAATGAAAGAATCCGGGACAGTACCGAGAAATAGTAGAATCCGTGCGAGTACCGAAAAACTGTCCGAACCAGCTCCTGAAAAGCCGAGAATCGGTGTCAGTACGGGAAAATGAAAGAATCCGGGACAGTACCGAGAAATAGTAGAATCCGTGCGAGTACCGAAAAACTGTCCGAACCAGCTCCTGAAAAGGCTAGAATCGGTGTTAGTACCGGAAAATGGAAGAATCCGGGACAGTACCGGGAAAAAGTAGAATCCGTGCGAGTATCGAAAAACTGTTCGTACCAGTTCCTGAAAAGCCGAGAATCGGTGTCAGTACCGGAAAATGGAAGAATCCGGGACAGTACTGGGAAAAGGCAGAATCCGTGCGAGTATCGAAAAACTGTTCGTACCAGTTCTTGAAAAGCCGAGAATCGGTGTCAGTGCGGGAAAATGAAAGAATCCGGGACAGTACCGAGAAAAGGCAGAATCCGTGCGAGTATCGAAAAACTGTTCGTACCAGTTCCTGAAAAGCCGAGAATCGGTGTCAGTGCGGGAAAATGAAAGAATCCGGGACAGTATCGAGAAATAGTAGAATCCGTGCGAGTACCGAAAAACTGTCCGAACCAGCTCCTGAAAAGGCTAGAATCGGTGTTAGTACCGGAAAATGGAAGAATCCGGGACAGTACCGGGAAAAAGTAGAATCCGTGCGAGTATCGAAAAACTGTTCGTACCAGTTCCTGAAAAGCCGAGAATCGGTGTCAGTACCGGAAAATGGAAGAATCCGGGACAGTACTGGGAAAAGGCAGAATCCGTGCGAGTATCGAAAAACTGTTCGTACCAGTTCTTGAAAAGCCGAGAATCGGTGTCAGTGCGGGAAAATGAAAGAATCCGGGACAGTACCGAGAAAAGGCAGAATCCGTGCGAGTATCGAAAAACTGTTCGTACCAGTTCCTGAAAAGCCGAGAATCGGTGTCAGTGCGGGAAAATGAAAGAATCCGGGACAGTACCGAGAAAAGGCAGAATCCGTGCGAGTATCGAAAAACTGTTCGTACCAGTTCTTGAAAAGCCGAGAATCGGTGTCAGTGCGGGAAAATGAAAGAATCCGGGACAGTACCGAGAAAAGGCAGAATCCGTGCGAGTATCGAAAAACTGTTCGTACCAGTTCCTGAAAAGCCGAGAATCGGTGTCAGTGCGGGAAAATGAAAGAATCCGGGACAGTACCGAGAAATAGTAGAATCCGTGCGAGTACCGAAAAACTGTCCGAACCAGCTCCTGAAAAGGCTAGAATCGGTGTCAGTACCGAAAAATGGAAGAATCCGGGACAGTACCGGGAAAAGGTAGAATCCGTGCGAGTACCGAAAAACTGTCCGAACCAGCTCCTGAAAAGGCTAGAATCGGTGTCAGTACCGGAAAATGGAAGAATCCGGGACAGTACCGGGAAAAGGTAGAATCCGTGCGAGTATCGAAAAACTGTTCGTACCAGTTCCTGAAAAGCCGAGAATCGGTGTCAGTGCGGGAAAATGAAAGAATCCGGGAGTGTACCGAGAAATAGTAGAATCCGTGCGAGTACCGAAAAACTGTCCGAACCAGCTCCTGAAAAGGCTACAATCGGTGTCAGTACCGGAAAATGGAAGAATCCGAAAAAGTACCGGGAAAAGGTAGAATCCGTGCGAGTATCGAAAAACTGTACGGACCAGTTCCTGAAAAGGCTAGAATCGGTGTCAGTACCGGAAAATGGAAGAATCCGGGACAGTACCGGGAAAAGGTAGAATCCGTGCGAGTATCGAAAAACTGTTCGTACCAGTTCCTGAAAAGCCGAGAATCGGTGTCAGTACGGGAAAATGAAAGAATCCGGGACAGTACCGAGAAATAGTAGAATCCGTGCGAGTACCGAAAAACTGTCCGAACCAGCTCCTGAAAAGCCGAGAATCGGTGTCAGTACGGGAAAATGAAAGAATCCGGGACAGTACCGAGAAATAGTAGAATCCGTGCGAGTACCGAAAAACTGTCCGAACCAGCTCCTGAAAAGGCTAGAATCGGTGTTAGTACCGGAAAATGGAAGAATCCGGGACAGTACCGGGAAAAAGTAGAATCCGTGCGAGTATCGAAAAACTGTTCGTACCAGTTCCTGAAAAGCCGAGAATCGGTGTCAGTACCGGAAAATGGAAGAATCCGGGACAGTACTGGGAAAAGGCAGAATCCGTGCGAGTATCGAAAAACTGTTCGTACCAGTTCTTGAAAAGCCGAGAATCGGTGTCAGTGCGGGAAAATGAAAGAATCCGGGACAGTACCGAGAAAAGGCAGAATCCGTGCGAGTATCGAAAAACTGTTCGTACCAGTTCCTGAAAAGCCGAGAATCGGTGTCAGTGCGGGAAAATGAAAGAATCCGGGACAGTATCGAGAAATAGTAGAATCCGTGCGAGTACCGAAAAACTGTCCGAACCAGCTCCTGAAAAGGCTAGAATCGGTGTTAGTACCGGAAAATGGAAGAATCCGGGACAGTACCGGGAAAAAGTAGAATCCGTGCGAGTATCGAAAAACTGTTCGTACCAGTTCCTGAAAAGCCGAGAATCGGTGTCAGTGCGGGAAAATGAAAGAATCCGGGAGTGTACCGAGAAATAGTAGAATCCGTGCGAGTACCGAAAAACTGTCCGAACCAGCTCCTGAAAAGGCTAGAATCGGTGTCAGTACCGGAAAATGGAAGAATCCGGGACAGTACCGGGAAAAGGTAGAATCCGTGCGAGTACCGAAAAACTGTCCGAACCAGCTCCTGAAAAGGCTAGAATCGGTGTCAGTACCGGAAAATGGAAGAATCCGGGACAGTACCGGGAAAAGGTAGAATCCGTGCGAGTATCGAAAAACTGTTCGTACCAGTTCCTGAAAAGCCGAGAATCGGTGTCAGTGCGGGAAAATGAAAGAATCCGGGAGTGTACCGAGAAATAGTAGAATCCGTGCGAGTACCGAAAAAACTGTCCGAACCAGCTCCTGAAAAGGCTAGAATCGGTGTCAGTACCGGAAAATGGAAGAATCCGGGACAGTACCGGGAAAAGGTAGAATCCGTGCGAGTACCGAAAAACTGTCCGAACCAGCTCCTGAAAAGGCTAGAATCGGTGTCAGTACCGGAAAATGGAAGAATCCGGGACAGTACCGGGAAAAGGTAGAATCCGTGCGAGTATCGAAAAACTGTTCGTACCAGTTCCTGAAAAGCCGAGAATCGGTGTCAGTGCGGGAAAATGAAAGAATCCGGGACAGTATCGAGAAATAGTAGAATCCGTGCGAGTACCGAAAAACTGTCCGAACCAGCTCCTGAAAAGGCTAGAATCGGTGTTAGTACCGGAAAATGGAAGAATCCGGGACAGTACCGGGAAAAAGTAGAATCCGTGCGAGTATCGAAAAACTGTTCGTACCAGTTCCTGAAAAGCCGAGAATCGGTGTCAGTACCGGAAAATGGAAGAATCCGGGACAGTACCGGGAAAAGGCAGAATCCGTGCGAGTATCGAAAAACTGTTCGTACCAGTTCCTGAAAAGCCGAGAATCGGTGTCAGTGCGGGAAAATGAAAGAATCCGGGACAGTACCGGGAAAAGGCAGAATCCGTGCGAGTATCGAAAAACTGTTCGTACCAGTTCCTGAAAAGCCGAGAATCGGTGTCAGTGCGGGAAAATGAAAGAATCCGGGACAGTACCGAGAAATAGTAGAATCCGTGCGAGTACCGAAAAACTGTCCGAACCAGCTCCCGAAAAGGCTAGAATCGGTGTCAGTACCGGAAAATGGAAGAATCCGGGACAGTACCGGGAAAAGGCAGAATCCGTGCGAGTATCGAAAAACTGTTCGTACCAGTTCCTGAAAAGCCGAGAATCGGTGTCAGTGCGGGAAAATGAAAGAATCCGGGAGTGTACCGAGAAATAGTAGAATCCGTGCGAGTACCGAAAAACTGTCCGAACCAGCTCCTGAAAAGGCTAGAATCGGTGTCAGTACCGGAAAATGGAAGAATCCGAAAAAGTACCGGGAAAAGGTAGAATCCGTGCGGGTATCGAAAAACTGTTCGTACCAGTTCCTGAAAAGCCGAGAATCGGTGTCAGTGCGGGAAAATGAAAGAATCCGGGACAGTACCGAGAAATAGTAGAATCCGTGCGAGTACCGAAAAACTGTCCGAACCAGCTCCTGAAAAGGCTAGAATCGGTGTCAGTACCGGAAAATGGAAGAATCCGGGACAGTACCGGGAAAAGGTAGAATCCGTGCGGGTATCGAAAAACTGTTCGTACCAGTTCCTGAAAAGCCGAGAATCGGTGTCAGTGCGGGAAAATGAAAGAATCCGGGACAGTACCGAGAAATAGTAGAATCCGTGCGAGTACCGAAAAACTGTCCGAACCAGCTCCTGAAAAGGCTAGAATCGGTGTCAGTACCGGAAAATGGAAGAATCCGGGACAGTACCGGGAAAAGGTAGAATCCGTGCGGGTATCGAAAAACTGTTCGTACCAGTTCCTGAAAAGCCGAGAATCGGTGTCAGTACCGGAAAATGGAAGAATCCGGGACAGTACCGAGAAATAGTAGAATCCGTGCGAGTACCGAAAAACTGTCCGAACCAGCTCCTGAAAAGCCGAGAATCGGTGTCAGTGCGGGAAAATGAAAGAATCCGGGAGTGTACCGAGAAATAGTAGAATCCGTGCGAGTACCGAAAAACTGTCCGAACCAGCTCCTGAAAAGGCTACAATCGGTGTCAGTACCGGAAAATGGAAGAATCCGAAAAAGTACCGGGAAAAGGTAGAATCCGTGCGAGTATCGAAAAACTGTACGGACCAGTTCCTGAAAAGGCTAGAATCGGTGTCAGTACCGGAAAATGGAAGAATCCGGGACAGTACCGGGAAAAGGTAGAATCCGTGCGAGTATCGAAAAACTGTTCGTACCAGTTCCTGAAAAGCCGAGAATCGGTGTCAGTACGGGAAAATGAAAGAATCCGGGACAGTACCGAGAAATAGTAGAATCCGTGCGAGTACCGAAAAACTGTCCGAACCAGCTCCTGAAAAGCCGAGAATCGGTGTCAGTACGGGAAAATGAAAGAATCCGGGACAGTACCGAGAAATAGTAGAATCCGTGCGAGTACCGAAAAACTGTCCGAACCAGCTCTTGAAAAGGCTAGAATCGGTGTCAGTACCGGAAAATGGAAGAATCCGGGACAGTACCGGGAAAAGGTAGAATCCGTGCGAGTATCGAAAAACTGTTCGTACCAGTTCCTGAAAAGCCGAGAATCGGTGTCAGTGCGGGAAAATGAAAGAATCCGGGAGTGTACCGAGAAATAGTAGAATCCGTGCGAGTACCGAAAAACTGTCCGAACCAGCTCCTGAAAAGGCTAGAATCGGTGTCAGTACCGGAAAATGGAAGAATCCGGGACAGTACCGGGAAAAGGTAGAATCCGTGCGAGTACCGAAAAACTGTCCGAACCAGCTCCTGAAAAGGCTAGAATCGGTGTCAGTACCGGAAAATGGAAGAATCCGGGACAGTACCGGGAAAAGGTAGAATCCGTGCGAGTATCGAAAAACTGTTCGTACCAGTTCCTGAAAAGCCGAGAATCGGTGTCAGTGCGGGAAAATGAAAGAATCCGGGAGTGTACCGAGAAATAGTAGAATCCGTGCGAGTACCGAAAAACTGTCCGAACCAGCTCCTGAAAAGGCTAGAATCGGTGTCAGTACCGGAAAATGGAAGAATCCGGGACAGTACCGGGAAAAGGTAGAATCCGTGCGAGTACCGAAAAACTGTCCGAACCAGCTCCTGAAAAGGCTAGAATCGGTGTCAGTACCGGAAAATGGAAGAATCCGGGACAGTACCGGGAAAAGGTAGAATCCGTGCGAGTATCGAAAAACTGTTCGTACCAGTTCCTGAAAAGCCGAGAATCGGTGTCAGTGCGGGAAAATGAAAGAATCCGGGACAGTATCGAGAAATAGTAGAATCCGTGCGAGTACCGAAAAACTGTCCGAACCAGCTCCTGAAAAGGCTAGAATCGGTGTTAGTACCGGAAAATGGAAGAATCCGGGACAGTACCGGGAAAAAGTAGAATCGTGCGAGTATCGAAAAACTGTTCGTACCAGTTCCTGAAAAGCCGAGAATCGGTGTCAGTACCGGAAAATGGAAGAATCCGGGACAGTACCGGGAAAAGGTAGAATCCGTGCGAGTACCGAAAAACTGTCCGAACCAGCTCCTGAAAAGGCTAGAATCGGTGTCAGTACCGGAAAATGGAAGAATCCGGGACAGTACCGGGAAAAGGTAGAATCCGTGCGAGTATCGAAAAACTGTTCGTACCAGTTCCTGAAAAGCCGAGAATCGGTGTCAGTGCGGGGAAAATGAAAGAATCCGGGAGTGTACCGAGAAATAGTAGAATCCGTGCGAGTATCGAAAAACTGTCCGAACCAGCTCCTGAAAAGGCTACAATCGGTGTCAGTACCGGAAAATGGAAGAATCCGGGACAGTACCGGGAAAAGGTAGAATCCGTGCGAGTATCGAAAAACTGTACGGACCAGTTCCTGAAAAGGCTAGAATCGGGTGTCAGTACCGAAAATGGAAGAATCCGGGACAGTACCGGGAAAAGTTAGAATCCGTGCGAGTATCGAAAAACTGTTCGTACCAGTTCCTGAAAAGCCGAGAATCGGTGTCAGTGCGGGAAAATGAAAGAATCCGGGACAGTATCGAGAAATAGTAGAATCCGTGCGAGTACCGAAAAACTGTCCGAACCAGCTCCTGAAAAGGCTAGAATCGGTGTTAGTACCGGAAAATGGAAGAATCCGGGACAGTACCGGGAAAAAGTAGAATCCGTGCGAGTATCGAAAAACTGTTCGTACCAGTTCCTGAAAAGCCGAGAATCGGTGTCAGTACCGGAAAATGGAAGAATCCGGGACAGTACCGGGAAAAGGCAGAATCCGTGCGAGTATCGAAAAACTGTCCGAACCAGCTCCTGAAAAGGCTAGAATCGGTGTCAGTACCGGAAAATGGAAGAATCCGGGACAGTACCGGGGAAAGGTAGAATCCGTGCGAGTATCGAAAAACTGTTCGTACCAGTTCCTGAAAAGCCGAGAATCGGTGTCAGTACGGGAAAATGAAAGAATCCGGGACAGTACCGAGAAATAGTAGAATCCGTGCGAGTACCGAAAAACTGTCCGAACCAGCTCTTGAAAAGGCTAGAATCGGTGTCAGTACCGGAAAATGGAAGAATCCGGGACAGTACCGGGAAAAGGTAGAATCCGTGCGAGTATCGAAAAACTGTTCGTACCAGTTCCTGAAAAGCCGAGAATCGGTGTCAGTGCGGGAAAATGAAAGAATCCGGGAGTGTACCGAGAAATAGTAGAATCCGTGCGAGTACCGAAAAACTGTCCGAACCAGCTCCTGAAAAGGCTAGAATCGGTGTCAGTACCGGAAAATGGAAGAATCCGGGACAGTACCGGGAAAAGGTAGAATCCGTGCGAGTACCGAAAAACTGTCCGAACCAGCTCCTGAAAAGGCTAGAATCGGTGTCAGTACCGGAAAATGGAAGAATCCGGGACAGTACCGGGAAAAGGTAGAATCCGTGCGAGTATCGAAAAACTGTTCGTACCAGTTCCTGAAAAGCCGAGAATCGGTGTCAGTGCGGGAAAATGAAAGAATCCGGGAGTGTACCGAGAAATAGTAGAATCCGTGCGAGTACCGAAAAACTGTCCGAACCAGCTCCTGAAAAGGCTACAATCGGTGTCAGTACCGGAAAATGGAAGAATCCGAAAAAGTACCGGGAAAAGGTAGAATCCGTGCGAGTATCGAAAAACTGTACGGACCAGTTCCTGAAAAGGCTAGAATCGGTGTCAGTACCGGAAAATGGAAGAATCCGAGACAGTACCGGGAAAAGGTAGAATCCGTGCGAGTACCGAAAAACTGTCCGAACCAGCTCCTGAAAAGGCTAGAATCGGTGTCAGTACCGGAAAATGGAAGAATCCGGGACAGTACCGGGAAAAGGTAGAATCCGTGCGAGTATCGAAAAACTGTTCGTACCAGTTCCTGAAAAGCCGAGAATCGGTGTCAGTGCGGGAAAATGAAAGAATCCGGGAGTGTACCGAGAAATAGTAGAATCCGTGCGAGTACCGAAAAACTGTCCGAACCAGCTCCTGAAAAGGCTAGAATCGGTGTCAGTACCGGAAAATGGAAGAATCCGGGACAGTACCGGGAAAAGGTAGAATCCGTGCGAGTACCGAAAAACTGTCCGAACCAGCTCCTGAAAAGGCTAGAATCGGTGTCAGTACCGGAAAATGGAAGAATCCGGGACAGTACCGGGAAAAGGTAGAATCCGTGCGAGTATCGAAAAACTGTTCGTACCAGTTCCTGAAAAGCCGAGAATCGGTGTCAGTGCGGGAAAATGAAAGAATCCGGGACAGTATCGAGAAATAGTAGAATCCGTGCGAGTACCGAAAAACTGTCCGAACCAGCTCCTGAAAAGGCTAGAATCGGTGTTAGTACCGGAAAATGGAAGAATCCGGGACAGTACCGGGAAAAAGTAGAATCCGTGCGAGTATCGAAAAACTGTTGCGTACCAGTTCCTGAAAAGCCGAGAATCGGTGTCAGTACCGGAAAATGGAAGAATCCGGGACAGTACCGGGAAAAGGTAGAATCCGTGCGAGTACCGAAAAACTGTCCGAACCAGCTCCTGAAAAGGCTAGAATCGGTGTCAGTACCGGAAAATGGAAGAATCCGGGACAGTACCGGGAAAAGGTAGAATCCGTGCGAGTATCGAAAAACTGTTCGTACCAGTTCCTGAAAAGCCGAGAATCGGGTGTCAGTGCGGGAAAATGAAAGAATCCGGGAGTGTACCGAGAAATAGTAGAATCCGTGCGAGTATCGAAAAACTGTCCGAACCAGCTCCTGAAAAGGCTACAATCGGTGTCAGTACCGGAAAATGGAAGAATCCGGGACAGTACCGGGAAAAGGTAGAATCCGTGCGAGTATCGAAAAACTGTACGGACCAGTTCCTGAAAAGGCTAGAATCGGTGTCAGTACCGGAAAATGGAAGAATCCGGGACAGTACCGGGAAAAGTTAGAATCCGTGCGAGTATCGAAAAACTGTTCGTACCAGTTCCTGAAAAGCCGAGAATCGGTGTCAGTGCGGGAAAATGAAAGAATCCGGGACAGTATCGAGAAATAGTAGAATCCGTGCGAGTACCGAAAAACTGTCCGAACCAGCTCCTGAAAAGGCTAGAATCGGTGTTAGTACCGGAAAATGGAAGAATCCGGGACAGTACCGGGAAAAAGTAGAATCCGTGCGAGTATCGAAAAACTGTTCGTACCAGTTCCTGAAAAGCCGAGAATCGGTGTCAGTACCGGAAAATGGAAGAATCCGGGACAGTACCGGGAAAAGGCAGAATCCGTGCGAGTATCGAAAAACTGTCCGAACCAGCTCCTGAAAAGGCTAGAATCGGTGTCAGTACCGGAAAATGGAAGATTCCGGGACAGTACCGGGGAAAGGTAGAATCCGTGCGAGTATCGAAAAACTGTTCGTACCAGTTCCTGAAAAGCCGAGAATCGGTGTCAGTACGGGAAAATGAAAGAATCCGGGACAGTACCGAGAAATAGTAGAATCCGTGCGAGTACCGAAAAACTGTCCGAACCAGCTCTTGAAAAGGCTAGAATCGGTGTCAGTACCGGAAAATGGAAGAATCCGGGACAGTACCGGGAAAAGGTAGAATCCGTGCGAGTATCGAAAAACTGTTCGTACCAGTTCCTGAAAAGCCGAGAATCGGTGTCAGTGCGGGAAAATGAAAGAATCCGGGAGTGTACCGAGAAATAGTAGAATCCGTGCGAGTACCGAAAAACTGTCCGAACCAGCTCCTGAAAAGGCTAGAATCGGTGTCAGTACCGGAAAATGGAAGAATCCGGGACAGTACCGGGAAAAGGTAGAATCCGTGCGAGTACCGAAAAACTGTCCGAACCAGCTCCTGAAAAGGCTAGAATCGGTGTCAGTACCGGAAAATGGAAGAATCCGGGACAGTACCGGGAAAAGGTAGAATCCGTGCGAGTATCGAAAAACTGTTCGTACCAGTTCCTGAAAAGCCGAGAATCGGTGTCAGTGCGGGAAAATGAAAGAATCCGGGAGTGTACCGAGAAATAGTAGAATCCGTGCGAGTACCGAAAAACTGTCCGAACCAGCTCCTGAAAAGGCTACAATCGGTGTCAGTACCGGAAAATGGAAGAATCCGAAAAAGTACCGGGGAAAAGGTAGAATCCGTGCGAGTATCGAAAAACTGTACGGACCAGTTCCTGAAAAGGCTAGAATCGGTGTCAGTACCGGAAAATGGAAGAATCCGAGACAGTACCGGGAAAAGGTAGAATCCGTGCGAGTACCGAAAAACTGTCCGAACCAGCTCCTGAAAAGGCTAGAATCGGTGTCAGTACCGGAAAATGGAAGAATCCGGGACAGTACCGGGGAAAAGGTAGAATCCGTGCGAGTATCGAAAAACTGTTCGTACCAGTTCCTGAAAAGCCGAGAATCGGTGTCAGTGCGGGAAAATGAAAGAATCCGGGACAGTATCGAGAAATAGTAGAATCCGTGCGAGTACCGAAAAACTGTCCGAACCAGCTCCTGAAAAGGCTAGAATCGGTGTTAGTACCGGAAAATGGAAGAATCCGGGACAGTACCGGGAAAAAGTAGAATCTGTGCGAGTATCGAAAAACTGTTCGTACCAGTTCCTGAAAAGCCGAGAATCGGGTGTCAGTGCGGGAAAATGAAAGAATCCGGGACAGTACCGAGAAATAGTAGAATCCGTGCGAGTACCGAAAAACTGTCCGAACCAGCTCCTGAAAAGGCTAGAATCGGTGTCAGTACCGGAAAATGGAAGAATCCGGGACAGTACCGGGAAAAGGTAGAATCCGTGCGAGTATCGAAAAACTGTTCGTACCAGTTCCTGAAAAGCCGAGAATCGGTGTCAGTGCGGGAAAATGAAAGAATCCGGGAGTGTACCGAGAAATAGTAGAATCCGTGCGAGTATCGAAAAACTGTCCGAACCAGCTCCTGAAAAGGCTACAATCGGTGTCAGTACCGGAAAATGGAAGAATCCGGGACAGTACCGGGAAAAGGTAGAATCCGTGCGAGTATCGAAAAACTGTACGGACCAGTTCCTGAAAAGGCTAGAATCGGTGTCAGTACCGGAAAATGGAAGAATCCGGGACAGTACCGGGAAAAGTTAGAATCCGTGCGAGTATCGAAAAACTGTTCGTACCAGTTCCTGAAAAGCCGAGAATCGGTGTCAGTGCGGGAAAATGAAAGAATCCGGGACAGTATCGAGAAATAGTAGAATCCGTGCGAGTACCGAAAAACTGTCCGAACCAGCTCCTGAAAAGGCTAGAATCGGTGTTAGTACCGGAAAATGGAAGAATCCGGGACAGTACCGGGAAAAAGTAGAATCCGTGCGAGTATCGAAAAACTGTTCGTACCAGTTCCTGAAAAGCCGAGAATCGGTGTCAGTACCGGAAAATGGAAGAATCCGGGACAGTACCGGGAAAAGGCAGAATCCGTGCGAGTATCGAAAAAACTGTCCGAACCAGCTCCTGAAAAGGGCTAGAATCGGTGTCAGTACCGGAAAATGGAAGAATCCGGGACAGTACCGGGGAAAGGTAGAATCCGTGCGAGTATCGAAAAACTGTTCGTACCAGTTCCTGAAAAGCCGAGAATCGGTGTCAGTACGGGAAAATGAAAGAATCCGGGACAGTACCGAGAAATAGTAGAATCCGTGCGAGTACCGAAAAACTGTCCGAACCAGCTCTTGAAAAGGCTAGAATCGGTGTCAGTACCGGAAAATGGAAGAATCCGGGACAGTACCGGGAAAAGGTAGAATCCGTGCGAGTATCGAAAAACTGTTCGTACCAGTTCCTGAAAAGCCGAGAATCGGTGTCAGTGCGGGAAAATGAAAGAATCCGGGAGTGTACCGAGAAATAGTAGAATCCGTGCGAGTACCGAAAAACTGTCCGAACCAGCTCCTGAAAAGGCTAGAATCGGTGTCAGTACCGGAAAATGGAAGAATCCGGGACAGTACCGGGAAAAGGTAGAATCGTGCGGAGTACCGAAAAACTGTCCGAACCAGCTCCTGAAAAGGCTAGAATCGGTGTCAGTACCGGAAAATGGAAGAATCCGGGACAGTACCGGGAAAAGGTAGAATCCGTGCGAGTATCGAAAAACTGTTCGTACCAGTTCCTGAAAAGCCGAGAATCGGTGTCAGTGCGGGAAAATGAAAGAATCCGGGAGTGTACCGAGAAATAGTAGAATCCGTGCGAGTACCGAAAAACTGTCCGAACCAGCTCCTGAAAAGGCTACAATCGGTGTCAGTACCGGAAAATGGAAGAATCCGAAAAAGTACCGGGAAAAGGTAGAATCCGTGCGAGTATCGAAAAACTGTACGGACCAGTTCCTGAAAAGGCTAGAATCGGTGTCAGTACCGGAAAATGGAAGAATCCGAGACAGTACCGGGAAAAGGTAGAATCCGTGCGAGTACCGAAAAACTGTCCGAACCAGCTCCTGAAAAGGCTAGAATCGGTGTCAGTACCGGAAAATGGAAGAATCCGGGACAGTACCGGGAAAAGGTAGAATCCGTGCGAGTATCGAAAAACTGTTCGTACCAGTTCCTGAAAAGCCGAGAATCGGTGTCAGTGCGGGAAAATGAAAGAATCCGGGAGTGTACCGAGAAATAGTAGAATCCGTGCGAGTACCGAAAAAACTGTCCGAACCAGCTCCTGAAAAGGCTAGAATCGGTGTCAGTACCGGAAAATGGAAGAATCCGGGACAGTACCGGGAAAAGGTAGAATCCGTGCGAGTACCGAAAAACTGTCCGAACCAGCTCCTGAAAAGGCTAGAATCGGTGTCAGTACCGGAAAATGGAAGAATCCGGGACAGTACCGGGAAAAGGTAGAATCCGTGCGAGTATCGAAAAACTGTTCGTACAAGTTCCTGAAAAGCCGAGAATCGGTGTCAGTGCGGGAAAATGAAAGAATCCGGGAGTGTACCGAGAAATAGTAGAATCCGTGCGAGTACCGAAAAACTGTCCGAACCAGCTCCTGAAAAGGCTACAATCGGTGTCAGTACCGGAAAATGGAAGAATCCGAAAAAGTACCGGGAAAAGGTAGAATCCGTGCGAGTATCGAAAAACTGTACGGACCAGTTCCTGAAAAGGCTAGAATCGGTGTCAGTACCGGAAAATGGAAGAATCCGAGACAGTACCGGGAAAAGGTAGAATCCGTGCGAGTACCGAAAAACTGTCCGAACCAGCTCCTGAAAAGGCTAGAATCGGTGTCAGTACCGGAAAATGGAAGAATCCGGGACAGTACCGGGAAAAGGTAGAATCCGTGCGAGTATCGAAAAACTGTTCGTACCAGTTCCTGAAAAGCCGAGAATCGGTGTCAGTGCGGGAAAATGAAAGAATCCGGGACAGTATCGAGAAATAGTAGAATCCGTGCGAGGTACCGAAAAACTGTCCGAACCAGCTCCTGAAAAGGCTAGAATCGGTGTTAGTACCGGGAAAATGGAAGAATCCGGGACAGTACCGGGAAAAAGTAGAATCCGTGCGAGTATCGAAAAACTGTTCGTACCAGTTCCTGAAAAGCCGAGAATCGGTGTCAGTACCGGAAAATGGAAGAATCCGGGACAGTACCGGGAAAAGGCAGAATCCGTGCGAGTATCGAAAAACTGTTCGTACCAGTTCCTGAAAAGCCGAGAATCGGTGTCAGTACCGGAAAATGGAAGAATCCGGGACAGTACCGGGAAAAGGCAGAATCCGTGCGAGTATCGAAAAACTGTTCGTACCAGTTCTTGAAAAGCCGAGAATCGGTGTCAGTGCGGGAAAATGAAAGAATCCGGGACAGTACCGAGAAAAGGCAGAATCCGTGCGAGTATCGAAAAACTGTTCGTACCAGTTCCTGAAAAGCCGAGAATCGGTGTCAGTGCGGGAAAATGAAAGAATCCGGGACAGTACCGAGAAATAGTAGAATCCGTGGCGAGTACCGAAAAACTGTCCGAACCAGCTCCTGAAAAGGCTAGAATCGGTGTCAGTACCGAAAAATGGAAGAATCCGGGACAGTACCGGGAAAAGGTAGAATCCGTGCGAGTACCGAAAAACTGTCCGAACCAGCTCCTGAAAAGGCTAGAATCGGTGTCAGTACCGGAAAATGGAAGAATCCGGGACAGTACCGAGAAATAGTAGAATCCGTGCGAGTACCGAAAAACTGTCCGAACCAGCTCCTGAAAAGGCTAGAATCGGTGTCAGTACCGGAAAATGGAAGAATCCGGAACAGTACCGGGAAAAGGCAGAATCCGTGCGAGTACCGAAAAAACTGTTCGTACCAGTTCCTGAAAAGCCGAGAATCGGTGTCAGTGCGGGAAAATGAAAGAATCCGGGAGTGTACCGAGAAATAGTAGAATCCGTGCGAGTACCGAAAAACTGTCCGAACCAGCTCCTGAAAAGGCTACAATCGGTGTCAGTACCGGAAAATGGAAGAATCCGAAAAGTACCGGGAAAAGGTAGAATCCGTGCGAGTATCGAAAAACTGTACGGACCAGTTCCTGAAAAGGCTAGAATCGGTGTCAGTACCGGAAAATGGAAGAATCCGAGACAGTACCGGGAAAAGGTAGAATCCGTGCGAGTACCGAAAAACTGTCCGAACCAGCTCCTGAAAAGGCTAGAATCGGTGTCAGTACCGGAAAATGGAAGAATCCGGGACAGTACCGGGAAAAGGTAGAATCCGTGCGAGTATCGAAAAACTGTTCGTACCAGTTCCTGAAAAGCCGAGAATCGGTGTCAGTGCGGGAAAATGAAAGAATCCGGGACAGTATCGAGAAATAGTAGAATCCGTGCGAGTACCGAAAAACTGTCCGAACCAGCTCCTGAAAAGGCTAGAATCGGTGTTAGTACCGGAAAATGGAAGAATCCGGGACAGTACCGGGAAAAAGTAGAATCCGTGCGAGTATCGAAAAACTGTTCGTACCAGTTCCTGAAAAGCCGAGAATCGGTGTCAGTACCGGAAAATGGAAGAATCCGGGACAGTACCGGGAAAAGGCAGAATCCGTGCGAGTATCGAAAAACTGTTCGTACCAGTTCTTGAAAAGCCGAGAATCGGTGTCAGTGCGGGAAAATGAAAGAATCCGGGACAGTACCGAGAAAAGGCAGAATCCGTGCGAGTATCGAAAAACTGTTCGTACCAGTTCCTGAAAAGCCGAGAATCGGTGTCAGTGCGGGAAAATGAAAGAATCCGGGACAGTACCGAGAAATAGTAGAATCCGTGCGAGTACCGAAAAACTGTCCGAACCAGCTCCTGAAAAGGCTAGAATCGGTGTCAGTACCGAAAAATGGAAGAATCCGGGACAGTACCGGGAAAAGGTAGAATCCGTGCGAGTACCGAAAAACTGTCCGAACCAGCTCCTGAAAAGGCTAGAATCGGTGTCAGTACCGGAAAATGGAAGAATCCGGGACAGTACCGAGAAATAGTAGAATCCGTGCGAGTACCGAAAAACTGTCCGAACCAGCTCCTGAAAAGGCTAGAATCGGTGTCAGTACCGGAAAATGGAAGAATCCGGAACAGTACCGGGAAAAGGCAGAATCCGTGCGAGTACCGAAAAACTGTTCGTACCAGTTCCTGAAAAGCCGAGAATCGGTGTCAGTGCGGGAAAATGAAAGAATCCGGGAGTGTACCGAGAAATAGTAGAATCCGTGCGAGTACCGAAAAACTGTCCGAACCAGCTCCTGAAAAGGCTACAATCGGTGTCAGTACCGGAAAATGGAAGAATCCGAAAAAGTACCGGGAAAAGGTAGAATCCGTGCGAGTATCGAAAAACTGTACGGACCAGTTCCTGAAAAGGCTAGAATCGGGTGTCAGTACCGGAAAATGGAAGAATCCGAGACAGTACCGGGAAAAGGTAGAATCCGTGCGAGTACCGAAAAACTGTCCGAACCAGCTCCTGAAAAGGCTAGAATCGGTGTCAGTACCGGAAAATGGAAGAATCCGGGACAGTACCGGGAAAAGGTAGAATCCGTGCGAGTATCGAAAAACTGTTCGTACCAGTTCCTGAAAAGCCGAGAATCGGTGTCAGTGCGGGAAAATGAAAGAATCCGGGATAGTATCGAGAAATAGTAGAATCCGTGCGAGTACCGAAAAACTGTCCGAACCAGCTCCTGAAAAGGCTAGAATCGGTGTTAGTACCGGAAAATGGAAGAATCCGGGACAGTACCGGGAAAAAGTAGAATCCGTGCGAGTATCGAAAAACTGTTCGTACCAGTTCCTGAAAAGCCGAGAATCGGTGTCAGTACCGGAAAATGGAAGAATCCGGGACAGTACCGGGAAAAGGCAGAATCCGTGCGAGTATCGAAAAACTGTTCGTACCAGTTCGTGAAAAGCCGAGAATCGATGTCAGTGCGGGAAAATGAAAGAATCCGGGACAGTACCGAGAAAAGGCAGAATCCGTGCGAGTATCGAAAAACTGTTCGTACCAGTTCCTGAAAAGCCGAGAATCGGTGTCAGTGCGGGAAAATGAAAGAATCCGGGACAGTACCGAGAAATAGTAGAATCCGTGCGAGTACCGAAAAACTGTCCGAACCAGCTCCTGAAAAGGCTAGAATCGGTGTTAGTACCGGAAAATGGAAGAATCCGGGACAGTACCGGGAAAAAGTAGAATCCGTGCGAGTATCGAAAAACTGTTCGTACCAGTTCCTGAAAAGCCGAGAATCGGTGTCAGTACCGGAAAATGGAAGAATCCGGGACAGTACCGGGAAAAGGCAGAATCCGTGCGAGTATCGAAAAACTGTTCGTACCAGTTCTTGAAAAGCCGAGAATCGGTGTCAGTGCGGGAAAATGAAAGAATCCGGGACAGTACCGAGAAAAGGCAGAATCCGTGCGAGTATCGAAAAACTGTTCGTACCAGTTCCTGAAAAGCCGAGAATCGGTGTCAGTGCGGGAAAATGAAAGAATCCGGGACAGTACCGGGAAAAGGTAGAATCCGTGCGAGTACCGAAAAACTGTCCGAACCAGCTCCTGAAAAGGCTAGAATCGGTGTCAGTACCGGAAAATGGAAGAATCCGGGACAGTACCGGGAAAAGGTAGAATCCGTGCGAGTATCGAAAAACTGTTCGTACCAGTTCCTGAAAAGCCGAGAATCGGTGTCAGTGCGGGAAAATGAAAGAATCCGGGAGTGTACCGAGAAATAGTAGAATCCGTGCGAGTACCGAAAAACTGTCCGAACCAGCTCCTGAAAAGGCTACAATCGGAGTCAGTACCGGAAAATGGAAGAATCCGAAAAAGTACCGGGAAAAGGTAGAATCCGTGCGAGTATCGAAAAACTGTACGGACCAGTTCCTGAAAAGGCTAGAATCGGTGTCAGTACCGGAAAATGGAAGAATCCGGGACAGTACCGGGAAAAGGTAGAATCCGTGCGAGTATCGAAAAACTGTTTGTACCAGTTCCTGAAAAGCCGAGAATCGGTGTCAGTACGGGAAAATGAAAGAATCCGGGACAGTACCGAGAAATAGTAGAATCCGTGCGAGTACCGAAAAACTGTCCGAACCAGCTCTTGAAAAGGCTAGAATCGGTGTCAGTACCGGAAAATGGAAGAATCCGGGACAGTACCGGGAAAAGGTAGAATCCGTGCGAGTATCGAAAAACTGTTCGTACCAGTTCCTGAAAAGCCGAGAATCGGTGTCAGTGCGGGAAATTGAAAGAATCCGGGAGTGTACCGAGAAATAGTAGAATCCGTGCGAGTACCGAAAAACTGTCCGAACCAGCTCCTGAAAAGGCTAGAATCGGTGTCAGTACCGGAAAATGGAAGAATCCGGGACAGTACCGGGAAAAGGTAGAATCCGTGCGAGTACCGAAAAACTGTCCGAAACCAGCTCCTGAAAAGGCTAGAATCGGTGTCAGTACCGGAAAATGGAAGAATCCGGGACAGTACCGAGAAATAGTAGAATCCGTGCGAGTACCGAAAAACTGTCCGAACCAGCTCCTGAAAAGGCTAGAATCGGTGTCAGTACCGGAAAATGGAAGAATCCGGAACAGTACCGGGAAAAGGCAGAATCCGTGCGAGTACCGAAAAACTGTTCGTACCAGTTCCTGAAAAGCCGAGAATCGGTGTCAGTGCGGGAAAATGAAAGAATCCGGGACAGTACCGAGAAATAGTAGAATCCGTGCGAGTACCGAAAAACTGTCCGAACCAGCTCCTGAAAAGGCTAGAATCGGTGTCAGTACCGGAAAATGGAAGAATCCGGGACAGTACCGGGAAAAGGTAGAATCCGTGCGGGTATCGAAAAACTGTTCGTACCAGTTCCTGAAAAGCCGAGAATCGGTGTCAGTGCGGGAAAATGAAAGAATCCGGGACAGTACCGAGAAATAGTAGAATCCGTGCGAGTATCGAAAAACTGTCCGAACCAGCTCCTGAAAAGGCTAGAATCGGTGTCAGTACCGGAAAATGGAAGAATCCGGGACAGTACCGGGAAAAGGTAGAATCCGTGCGAGTACCGAAAAACTGTCCGAACCAGCTCCTGAAAAGGCTAGAATCGGTGTCAGTACCGGAAAATGGAAGAATCCGGGACAGTACCGGGAAAAGGTAGAATCCGTGCGAGTATCGAAAAACTGTTCGTACCAGTTCCTGAAAAGCCGAGAATCGGTGTCAGTGCGGGAAAATGAAAGAATCCGGGACAGTATCGAGAAATAGTAGAATCCGTGCGAGTACCGAAAAACTGTCCGAACCAGCTCCTGAAAAGGCTAGAATCGGTGTGAGTACCGGAAAATGGAAGAATCCGGGACAGTACCGGGAAAAAGTAGAATCCGTGCGAGTATCGAAAAACTGTTCGTACCAGTTCCTGAAAAGCCGAGAATCGGTGTCAGTACCGGAAAATGGAAGAATCCGGGACAGTACCGGGAAAAGGTAGAATCCGTGCGAGTACCGAAAAACTGTCCGAACCAGCTCCTGAAAAGGCTAGAATCGGTGTCAGTACCGGAAAATGGAAGAATCCGGGACAGTACCGGGAAAAGGTAGAATCCGTGCGAGTACCGAAAAACTGTCCGAACCAGCTCCTGAAAAGGCTAGAATCGGTGTCAGTACCGGAAAATGGAAGAATCCGGGACAGTACCGGGAAAAGGTAGAATCCGTGCGGGTATCGAAAAACTGTTCGTGCCAGTTCCTGAAAAGCCGAGAATCGGGTGTCAGTGCGGGAAAATGAAAGAATCCGGGACAGTACCGAGAAATAGTAGAATCCGTGCGAGTACCGAAAAACTGTCCGAACCAGCTCCTGAAAAGGCTAGAATCGGTGTCAGTACCGGAAAATGGAAGAATCCGGGACAGTACCGGGAAAAGGTAGAATCCGTGCGAGTACCGAAAAACTGTCCGAACCAGCTCCTGAAAAGGCTAGAATCGGTGTCAGTACCGGAAAATGGAAGAATCCGGGACAGTACCGGGAAAAGGTAGAATCCGTGCGAGTATCGAAAAACTGTTCGTACCAGTTCCTGAAAAGCCGAGAATCGGTGTCAGTGCGGGAAAATGAAAGAATCCGGGACAGTATCGAGAAATAGTAGAATCCGTGCGAGTACCGAAAAACTGTCCGAACCAGCTCCTGAAAAGGCTAGAATCGGTGTTAGTACCGGAAAATGGAAGAATCCGGGACAGTACCGGGAAAAAGTAGAATCCGTGCGAGTATCGAAAAACTGTTCGTACCAGTTCCTGAAAAGCCGAGAATCGGTGTCAGTACCGGAAAATGGAAGAATCCGGGACAGTACCGGGAAAAGGTAGAATCCGTGCGAGTACCGAAAAACTGTCCGAACCAGCTCCTGAAAAGGCTAGAATCGGTGTCAGTACCGGAAAATGGAAGAATCCGGGACAGTACCGGGAAAAGGTAGAATCCGTGCGAGTACCGAAAAACTGTCCGAACCAGCTCCTGAAAAGGCTAGAATCGGTGTCAGTACCGGAAAATGGAAGAATCCGGGACAGTACCGGGAAAAGGTAGAATCCGTGCGAGTATCGAAAAACTGTTCGTACCAGTTCCTGAAAAGCCGAGAATCGGTGTCAGTACCGGAAAATGGAAGAATCCGGGACAGTACCGGGAAAAGGTAGAATCCGTGCGAGTACCGAAAAACTGTCCGAACCAGCTCCTGAAAAGGCTAGAATCGGTGTCAGTACCGGAAAATGGAAGAATCCGGGACAGTACCGGGAAAAGGTAGAATCCGTGGCGAGTACCGAAAAACTGTCCGAACCAGCTCCTGAAAAGGCTAGAATCGGTGTCAGTACCGGAAAATGGAAGAATCCGGGACAGTACCGGGAAAAGGTAGAATCCGTGCGGGTATCGAAAAACTGTTCGTGCCAGTTCCTGAAAAGCCGAGAATCGGTGTCAGTGCGGGAAAATGAAAGAATCCGGGACAGTACCGAGAAATAGTAGAATCCGTGCGAGTACCGAAAAACTGTCCGAACCAGCTCCTGAAAAGGCTAGAATCGGTGTCAGTACCGGAAAATGGAAGAATCCGGGACAGTACCGGGAAAAGGTAGAATCCGTGCGAGTACCGAAAAACTGTCCGAACCAGCTCCTGAAAAGGCTAGAATCGGTGTCAGTACCGGAAAATGGAAGAATCCGGGACAGTACCGGGAAAAGGTAGAATCCGTGCGAGTATCGAAAAACTGTTCGTACCAGTTCCTGAAAAGCCGAGAATCGGTGTTAGTGCGGGAAAATGAAAGAATCCGGGACAGTATCGAGAAATAGTAGAATCCGTGCGAGTACCGAAAAACTGTCCGAACCAGCTCCTGAAAAGGCTAGAATCGGTGTTAGTACCGGAAAATGGAAGAATCCGGGACAGTACCGGGAAAAAGTAGAATCCGTGCGAGTATCGAAAAACTGTTCGTACCAGTTCCTGAAAAGCCGAGAATCGGTGTCAGTACCGGAAAATGGAAGAATCCGGGACAGTACCGGGAAAAGGTAGAATCCGTGCGAGTACCGAAAAAACTGTCCGAACCAGCTCCTGAAAAGGCTAGAATCGGTGTCAGTACCGGAAAATGGAAGAATCCGGGACAGTACCGGGGAAAAGGTAGAATCCGTGCGAGTATCGAAAAACTGTTCGTACCAGTTCCTGAAAAGCCGAGAATCGGTGTCAGTGCGGGCAAATGAAAGAATCCGGGAGTGTACCGAGAAATAGTAGAATCCGTGCGAGTACCGAAAAACTGTCCGAACCAGCTCCTGAAAAGGCTACAATCGGTGTCAGTACCGGAAAATGGAAGAATCCGAAAAAGTACCGGGAAAAGGTAGAATCCGTGCGAGTATCGAAAAACTGTACGGACCAGTTCCTGAAAAGGCTAGAATCGGTGTCAGTACCGGAAAATGGAAGAATCCGGGACAGTACCGGGAAAAGGTAGAATCCGTGCGAGTATCGAAAAACTGTTCGTACCAGTTCCTGAAAAGCCGAGAATCGGTGTCAGTACGGGAAAATGAAAGAATCCGGGACGAGTACCGAGAAATAGTAGAATCCGTGCGAGTACCGAAAAACTGTCCGAACCAGCTCCTGAAAAGGCTAGAATCGGTGTCAGTTACCGGAAAATGGAAGAATCCGGGACAGTACCGGGAAAAGGTAGAATCCGTGCGGAGTACCGAAAAACTGTCCGAACCAGCTCCTGAAAAGGCTAGAATCGGTGTCAGTACCGGAAAATGGAAGAATCCGGGACAGTACCGGGAAAAGGTAGAATCCGTGCGAGTATCGAAAAACTGTTCGTACCAGTTCCTGAAAAGCCGAGAATCGGTGTCAGTGCGGGAAAATGAAAGAATCCGGGACAGTATCGAGAAATAGTAGAATCCGTGCGAGTACCGAAAAACTGTCCGAACCAGCTCCTGAAAAGGCTAGAATCGGTGTTAGTACCGGAAAATGGAAGAATCCGGGACAGTACCCGGGAAAAAGTAGAATCCGTGCGAGTATCGAAAAACTGTTCGTACCAGTTCCTGAAAAGCCGAGAATCGGTGTCAGTACCGGAAAATGGAAGAATCCGGGACAGTACCGGGAAAAGGTAGAATCCGTGCGAGTACCGAAAAACTGTCCGAACCAGCTCCTGAAAAGGCTAGAATCGGTGTTAGTACCGGAAAATGGAAGAATCCGGGACAGTACCGGGAAAAAGTAGAATCCGTGCGAGTATCGAAAAACTGTTCGTACCAGTTCTTGAAAAGCCGAGAATCGGTGTCAGTGCGGGGAAAATGAAAGAATCCGGGACAGTACCGAGAAAAGGCAGAATCCGTGCGAGT
>OX253933.1:16451983-16476670 GCA_945999865.1 Vitis cinerea var. helleri x Vitis rupestris
GCGTTTTGGGCCATAACTTGGGCCTCGGGGCTCGGAAAAGGTTGGCGTCTGTGCCGATCGTCTTAAAATGGGGGAAAATTTCACGTGGGAAAAAAACGGGAAAGATCGGCGACGGTCGATTTCGACGGCTGATATCTAACGATCGGGGGATCGGATCGACGATCGGCCGGTGCGGATGGAAAAGGGAGGGGCGAAACCTATTGGCACGACGAATGCGGACATAAATCATACAAATTCCGTCATAAAAAGGGAGAAGGGGTGCAACACGAGGACTTCCCAGGAGGTCACCCATCCTAGTACTACTCTCGCCCAAGCACGCTTAACTGCGGAGTTCTGATGGGATCCGGTGCATTAGTGCTGGTATGATCGCACCCGTCATGGTATTGCGACCTAATTCCCTTATCTGGTATGATTGAGGTGCAACTTCTGGTGTGCTTGACAGAAGGAAATCTGGGGAAAAGTTTGTTTTGACAGATGTATTACTATGCGAGTATCTGGGGATGTTCGTCCAGATCGGACGGTGTGCCCCTCTTAAAATTGATGCCTTCTTTCGATCCGTACGGTTGGATTCGCGTTTTGGTGCATGGATTGGGGTTTGATCGTGACTTTAAAGGGTGGATGGGGGAAGCATGGAAGCGAGAGCTTGCCAGGTGGTTTCCGGGGCCTTCGGGTAGTGTTTTGGGACAATTTTTTTTTTCAAACCGCGAGTCTCGACGCGAGGATCGCAATGGTGGGCTCGGATCATCCTTTCGACGAACGGATGGGGAGACTAGGGAGGAAAGGCGTTTTGGGCCATAACTTGGGCCTCGGGGCTCGGAAAAGGTTGGCGTCTGTGCCGATCGTCTTAAAATGGGGGAAAATTTCACGTGGGAAAAAAACGGGAAAGATCGGCGACGGTCGATTTCGACGGCTGATATCTAACGATCGGGGGATCGGATCGACGATCGGCCGGTGCGGATGGAAAAGGGAGGGGCGAAACCTATTGGCACGACGAATGCGGACATAAATCATACAAATTCCGTCATAAAAAGGGAGAAGGGGTGCAACACGAGGACTTCCCAGGAGGTCACCCATCCTAGTACTACTCTCGCCCAAGCACGCTTAACTGCGGAGTTCTGATGGGATCCGGTGCATTAGTGCTGGTATGATCGCACCCGTCATGGTATTGCGACCTAATTCCCTTATCTGGTATGATTGAGGTGCAACTTCTGGTGTGCTTGACAGAAGGAAATCTGGGGAAAAGTTTGTTTTGACAGATGTATTACTATGCGAGTATCTGGGGATGTTCGTCCAGATCGGACGGTGTGCCCCTCTTAAAATTGATGCCTTCTTTCGATCCGTACGGTTGGATTCGCGTTTTGGTGCATGGATTGGGGTTTGATCGTGACTTTAAAGGGTGGATGGGGGAAGCATGGAAGCGAGAGCTTGCCAGGTGGTTTCCGGGGCCTTCGGGTAGTGTTTTGGGACAATTTTTTTTTTCAAACCGCGAGTCTCGACGCGAGGATCGCAATGGTGGGCTCGGATCATCCTTTCGACGAACGGATGGGGAGACTAGGGAGGAAAGGCGTTTTGGGCCATAACTTGGGCCTCGGGGCTCGGAAAAGGTTGGCGTCTGTGCCGATCGTCTTAAAATGGGGGAAAATTTCACGTGGGAAAAAAACGGGAAAGATCGGCGACGGTCGATTTCGACGGCTGATATCTAACGATCGGGGGATCGGATCGACGATCGGCCGGTGCGGATGGAAAAGGGAGGGGCGAAACCTATTGGCACGACGAATGCGGACATAAATCATACAAATTCCGTCATAAAAAGGGAGAAGGGGTGCAACACGAGGACTTCCCAGGAGGTCACCCATCCTAGTACTACTCTCGCCCAAGCACGCTTAACTGCGGAGTTCTGATGGGATCCGGTGCATTAGTGCTGGTATGATCGCACCCGTCATGGTATTGCGACCTAATTCCCTTATCTGGTATGATTGAGGTGCAACTTCTGGTGTGCTTGACAGAAGGAAATCTGGGGAAAAGTTTGTTTTGACAGATGTATTACTATGCGAGTATCTGGGGATGTTCGTCCAGATCGGACGGTGTGCCCCTCTTAAAATTGATGCCTTCTTTCGATCCGTACGGTTGGATTCGCGTTTTGGTGCATGGATTGGGGTTTGATCGTGACTTTAAAGGGTGGATGGGGGAAGCATGGAAGCGAGAGCTTGCCAGGTGGTTTCCGGGGCCTTCGGGTAGTGTTTTGGGACAATTTTTTTTTTCAAACCGCGAGTCTCGACGCGAGGATCGCAATGGTGGGCTCGGATCATCCTTTCGACGAACGGATGGGGAGACTAGGGAGGAAAGGCGTTTTGGGCCATAACTTGGGCCTCGGGGCTCGGAAAAGGTTGGCGTCTGTGCCGATCGTCTTAAAATGGGGGAAAATTTCACGTGGGAAAAAAACGGGAAAGATCGGCGACGGTCGATTTCGACGGCTGATATCTAACGATCGGGGGATCGGATCGACGATCGGCCGGTGCGGATGGAAAAGGGAGGGGCGAAACCTATTGGCACGACGAATGCGGACATAAATCATACAAATTCCGTCATAAAAAGGGAGAAGGGGTGCAACACGAGGACTTCCCAGGAGGTCACCCATCCTAGTACTACTCTCGCCCAAGCACGCTTAACTGCGGAGTTCTGATGGGATCCGGTGCATTAGTGCTGGTATGATCGCACCCGTCATGGTATTGCGACCTAATTCCCTTATCTGGTATGATTGAGGTGCAACTTCTGGTGTGCTTGACAGAAGGAAATCTGGGGAAAAGTTTGTTTTGACAGATGTATTACTATGCGAGTATCTGGGGATGTTCGTCCAGATCGGACGGTGTGCCCCTCTTAAAATTGATGCCTTCTTTCGATCCGTACGGTTGGATTCGCGTTTTGGTGCATGGATTGGGGTTTGATCGTGACTTTAAAGGGTGGATGGGGGAAGCATGGAAGCGAGAGCTTGCCAGGTGGTTTCCGGGGCCTTCGGGTAGTGTTTTGGGACAATTTTTTTTTTCAAACCGCGAGTCTCGACGCGAGGATCGCAATGGTGGGCTCGGATCATCCTTTCGACGAACGGATGGGGAGACTAGGGAGGAAAGGCGTTTTGGGCCATAACTTGGGCCTCGGGGCTCGGAAAAGGTTGGCGTCTGTGCCGATCGTCTTAAAATGGGGGAAAATTTCACGTGGGAAAAAAACGGGAAAGATCGGCGACGGTCGATTTCGACGGCTGATATCTAACGATCGGGGGATCGGATCGACGATCGGCCGTGTGCGGATGGAAAAGGGAGGGGCGAAACCTATTGGCACGACGAATGCGGACATAAATCATACAAATTCCGTCATAAAAAGGGAGAAGGGGTGCAACGACTTCCCAGGAGGTCACCCATCCTAGTACTACTCTCGCCCAAGCACGCTTAACTGCGGAGTTCTGATGGGATCCGGTGCATTAGTGCTGGTATGATCGCACCCGTCATGGTATTGCGACCTAATTCCCTTATCTGGTATGATTGAGGTGCAACTTCTGGTGTGCTTGACAGAAGGAAATCTGGGGAAAAGTTTGTTTTGACAGATGTATTACTATGCGAGTATCTGGGGATGTTCGTCCAGATCGGACGGTGTGCCCCTCTTAAAATTGATGCCTTCTTTCGATCCGTACGGTTGGATTCGCGTTTTGGTGCATGGATTGGGGTTTGATCGTGACTTTAAAGGGTGGATGGGGGAAGCATGGAAGCGAGAGCTTGCCAGGTGGTTTCCGGGGCCTTCGGGTAGTGTTTTGGGACAATTTTTTTTTTCAAACCGCGAGTCTCGACGCGAGGATCGCAATGGTGGGCTCGGATCATCCTTTCGACGAACGGATGGGGAGACTAGGGAGGAAAGGCGTTTTGGGCCATAACTTGGGCCTCGGGGCTCGGAAAAGGTTGGCGTCTGTGCCGATCGTCTTAAAATGGGGGAAAATTTCACGTGGGAAAAAAAACGGGAAAGATCGGCGACGGTCGATTTCGACGGCTGATATCTAACGATCGGGGGATCGGATCGACGATCGGCCGGTGCGGATGGAAAAGGGAGGGGCGAAACCTATTGGCACGACGAATGCGGACATAAATCATACAAATTCCGTCATAAAAAGGGAGAAGGGGTGCAACACGAGGACTTCCCAGGAGGTCACCCATCCTAGTACTACTCTCGCCCAAGCACGCTTAACTGCGGAGTTCTGATGGGATCCGGTGCATTAGTGCTGGTATGATCGCACCCGTCATGGTATTGCGACCTAATTCCCTTATCTGGTATGATTGAGGTGCAACTTCTGGTGTGCTTGACAGAAGGAAATCTGGGGAAAAGTTTGTTTTGACAGATGTATTACTATGCGAGTATCTGGGGATGTTCGTCCAGATCGGACGGTGTGCCCCTCTTAAAATTGATGCCTTCTTTCGATCCGTACGGTTGGATTCGCGTTTTGGTGCATGGATTGGGGTTTGATCGTGACTTTAAAGGGTGGATGGGGGAAGCATGGAAGCGAGAGCTTGCCAGGTGGTTTCCGGGGCCTTCGGGTAGTGTTTTGGGACAATTTTTTTTTTCAAACCGCGAGTCTCGACGCGAGGATCGCAATGGTGGGCTCGGATCATCCTTTCGACGAACGGATGGGGAGACTAGGGAGGAAAGGCGTTTTGGGCCATAACTTGGGCCTCGGGGCTCGGAAAAGGTTGGCGTCTGTGCCGATCGTCTTAAAATGGGGGAAAATTTCACGTGGGAAAAAAACGGGAAAGATCGGCGACGGTCGATTTCGACGGCTGATATCTAACGATCGGGGGATCGGATCGACGATCGGCCGGTGCGGATGGAAAAGGGAGGGGCGAAACCTATTGGCACGACGAATGCGGACATAAATCATACAAATTCCGTCATAAAAAGGGAGAAGGGGTGCAACACGAGGACTTCCCAGGAGGTCACCCATCCTAGTACTACTCTCGCCCAAGCACGCTTAACTGCGGAGTTCTGATGGGATCCGGTGCATTAGTGCTGGTATGATCGCACCCGTCATGGTATTGCGACCTAATTCCCTTATCTGGTATGATTGAGGTGCAACTTCTGGTGTGCTTGACAGAAGGAAATCTGGGGAAAAGTTTGTTTTGACAGATGTATTACTATGCGAGTATCTGGGGATGTTCGTCCAGATCGGACGGTGTGCCCCTCTTAAAATTGATGCCTTCTTTCGATCCGTACGGTTGGATTCGCGTTTTGGTGCATGGATTGGGGTTTGATCGTGACTTTAAAGGGTGGATGGGGGAAGCATGGAAGCGAGAGCTTGCCAGGTGGTTTCCGGGGCCTTCGGGTAGTGTTTTGGGACAATTTTTTTTTTTCAAACCGCGAGTCTCGACGCGAGGATCGCAATGGTGGGCTCGGATCATCCTTTCGACGAACGGATGGGGAGACTAGGGAGGAAAGGCGTTTTGGGCCATAACTTGGGCCTCGGGGCTCGGAAAAGGTTGGCGTCTGTGCCGATCGTCTTAAAATGGGGGAAAATTTCACGTGGGAAAAAAACGGGAAAGATCGGCGACGGTCGATTTCGACGGCTGATATCTAACGATCGGGGGATCGGATCGACGATCGGCCGGTGCGGATGGAAAAGGGAGGGGCGAAACCTATTGGCACGACGAATGCGGACATAAATCATACAAATTCCGTCATAAAAAGGGAGAAGGGGTGCAACACGAGGACTTCCCAGGAGGTCACCCATCCTAGTACTACTCTCGCCCAAGCACGCTTAACTGCGGAGTTCTGATGGGATCCGGTGCATTAGTGCTGGTATGATCGCACCCGTCATGGTATTGCGACCTAATTCCCTTATCTGGTATGATTGAGGTGCAACTTCTGGTGTGCTTGACAGAAGGAAATCTGGGGAAAAGTTTGTTTTGACAGATGTATTACTATGCGAGTATCTGGGGATGTTCGTCCAGATCGGACGGTGTGCCCCTCTTAAAATTGATGCCTTCTTTCGATCCGTACGGTTGGATTCGCGTTTTGGTGCATGGATTGGGGTTTGATCGTGACTTTAAAGGGTGGATGGGGGAAGCATGGAAGCGAGAGCTTGCCAGGTGGTTTCCGGGGCCTTCGGGTAGTGTTTTGGGACAATTTTTTTTTTCAAACCGCGAGTCTCGACGCGAGGATCGCAATGGTGGGCTCGGATCATCCTTTCGACGAACGGATGGGGAGACTAGGGAGGAAAGGCGTTTTGGGCCATAACTTGGGCCTCGGGGCTCGGAAAAGGTTGGCGTCTGTGCCGATCGTCTTAAAATGGGGGAAAATTTCACGTGGGAAAAAAACGGGAAAGATCGGCGACGGTCGATTTCGACGGCTGATATCTAACGATCGGGGGATCGGATCGACGATCGGCCGGTGCGGATGGAAAAGGGAGGGGCGAAACCTATTGGCACGACGAATGCGGACATAAATCATACAAATTCCGTCATAAAAAGGGAGAAGGGGTGCAACACGAGGACTTCCCAGGAGGTCACCCATCCTAGTACTACTCTCGCCCAAGCACGCTTAACTGCGGAGTTCTGATGGGATCCGGTGCATTAGTGCTGGTATGATCGCACCCGTCATGGTATTGCGACCTAATTCCCTTATCTGGTATGATTGAGGTGCAACTTCTGGTGTGCTTGACAGAAGGAAATCTGGGGAAAAGTTTGTTTTGACAGATGTATTACTATGCGAGTATCTGGGGATGTTCGTCCAGATCGGACGGTGTGCCCCTCTTAAAATTGATGCCTTCTTTCGATCCGTACGGTTGGATTCGCGTTTTGGTGCATGGATTGGGGTTTGATCGTGACTTTAAAGGGTGGATGGGGGAAGCATGGAAGCGAGAGCTTGCCAGGTGGTTTCCGGGGCCTTCGGGTAGTGTTTTGGGACAATTTTTTTTTTTCAAACCGCGAGTCTCGACGCGAGGATCGCAATGGTGGGCTCGGATCATCCTTTCGACGAACGGATGGGGAGACTAGGGAGGAAAGGCGTTTTGGGCCATAACTTGGGCCTCGGGGCTCGGAAAAGGTTGGCGTCTGTGCCGATCGTCTTAAAATGGGGGAAAATTTCACGTGGGAAAAAAACGGGAAAGATCGGCGACGGTCGATTTCGACGGCTGATATCTAACGATCGGGGGATCGGATCGACGATCGGCCGGTGCGGATGGAAAAGGGAGGGGCGAAACCTATTGGCACGACGAATGCGGACATAAATCATACAAATTCCGTCATAAAAAGGGAGAAGGGGTGCAACACGAGGACTTCCCAGGAGGTCACCCATCCTAGTACTACTCTCGCCCAAGCACGCTTAACTGCGGAGTTCTGATGGGATCCGGTGCATTAGTGCTGGTATGATCGCACCCGTCATGGTATTGCGACCTAATTCCCTTATCTGGTATGATTGAGGTGCAACTTCTGGTGTGCTTGACAGAAGGAAATCTGGGGAAAAGTTTGTTTTGACAGATGTATTACTATGCGAGTATCTGGGGATGTTCGTCCAGATCGGACGGTGTGCCCCTCTTAAAATTGATGCCTTCTTTCGATCCGTACGGTTGGATTCGCGTTTTGGTGCATGGATTGGGGTTTGATCGTGACTTTAAAGGGTGGATGGGGGAAGCATGGAAGCGAGAGCTTGCCAGGTGGTTTCCGGGGCCTTCGGGTAGTGTTTTGGGACAATTTTTTTTTTCAAACCGCGAGTCTCGACGCGAGGATCGCAATGGTGGGCTCGGATCATCCTTTCGACGAACGGATGGGGGAGACTAGGGAGGAAAGGCGTTTTGGGCCATAACTTGGGCCTCGGGGCTCGGAAAAGGTTGGCGTCTGTGCCGATCGTCTTAAAATGGGGGAAAATTTCACGTGGGAAAAAAACGGGAAAGATCGGCGACGGTCGATTTCGACGGCTGATATCTAACGATCGGGGGATCGGATCGACGATCGGCCGGTGCGGATGGAAAAGGGAGGGGCGAAACCTATTGGCACGACGAATGCGGACATAAATCATACAAATTCCGTCATAAAAAGGGAGAAGGGGTGCAACACGAGGACTTCCCAGGAGGTCACCCATCCTAGTACTACTCTCGCCCAAGCACGCTTAACTGCGGAGTTCTGATGGGATCCGGTGCATTAGTGCTGGTATGATCGCACCCGTCATGGTATTGCGACCTAATTCCCTTATCTGGTATGATTGAGGTGCAACTTCTGGTGTGCTTGACAGAAGGAAATCTGGGGAAAAGTTTGTTTTGACAGATGTATTACTATGCGAGTATCTGGGGATGTTCGTCCAGATCGGACGGTGTGCCCCTCTTAAAATTGATGCCTTCTTTCGATCCGTACGGTTGGATTCGCGTTTTGGTGCATGGATTGGGGTTTGATCGTGACTTTAAAGGGTGGATGGGGGAAGCATGGAAGCGAGAGCTTGCCAGGTGGTTTCCGGGGCCTTCGGGTAGTGTTTTGGGACAATTTTTTTTTTCAAACCGCGAGTCTCGACGCGAGGATCGCAATGGTGGGCTCGGATCATCCTTTCGACGAACGGATGGGGGAGACTAGGGAGGAAAGGCGTTTTGGGCCATAACTTGGGCCTCGGGGCTCGGAAAAGGTTGGCGTCTGTGCCGATCGTCTTAAAATGGGGGAAAATTTCACGTGGGAAAAAAACGGGAAAGATCGGCGACGGTCGATTTCGACGGCTGATATCTAACGATCGGGGGATCGGATCGACGATCGGCCGGTGCGGATGGAAAAGGGAGGGGCGAAACCTATTGGCACGACGAATGCGGACATAAATCATACAAATTCCGTCATAAAAAGGGAGAAGGGGTGCAACACGAGGACTTCCCAGGAGGTCACCCATCCTAGTACTACTCTCGCCCAAGCACGCTTAACTGCGGAGTTCTGATGGGATCCGGTGCATTAGTGCTGGTATGATCGCACCCGTCATGGTATTGCGACCTAATTCCCTTATCTGGTATGATTGAGGTGCAACTTCTGGTGTGCTTGACAGAAGGAAATCTGGGGAAAAGTTTGTTTTGACAGATGTATTACTATGCGAGTATCTGGGGATGTTCGTCCAGATCGGACGGTGTGCCCCTCTTAAAATTGATGCCTTCTTTCGATCCGTACGGTTGGATTCGCGTTTTGGTGCATGGATTGGGGTTTGATCGTGACTTTAAAGGGTGGATGGGGGAAGCATGGAAGCGAGAGCTTGCCAGGTGGTTTCCGGGGCCTTCGGGTAGTGTTTTGGGACAATTTTTTTTTTCAAACCGCGAGTCTCGACGCGAGGATCGCAATGGTGGGCTCGGATCATCCTTTCGACGAACGGATGGGGAGACTAGGGAGGAAAGGCGTTTTGGGCCATAACTTGGGCCTCGGGGCTCGGAAAAGGTTGGCGTCTGTGCCGATCGTCTTAAAATGGGGGAAAATTTCACGTGGGAAAAAAACGGGAAAGATCGGCGACGGTCGATTTCGACGGCTGATATCTAACGATCGGGGGATCGGATCGACGATCGGCCGGTGCGGATGGAAAAGGGAGGGGCGAAACCTATTGGCACGACGAATGCGGACATAAATCATACAAATTCCGTCATAAAAAGGGAGAAGGGGTGCAACACGAGGACTTCCCAGGAGGTCACCCATCCTAGTACTACTCTCGCCCAAGCACGCTTAACTGCGGAGTTCTGATGGGATCCGGTGCATTAGTGCTGGTATGATCGCACCCGTCATGGTATTGCGACCTAATTCCCTTATCTGGTATGATTGAGGTGCAACTTCTGGTGTGCTTGACAGAAGGAAATCTGGGGAAAAGTTTGTTTTGACAGATGTATTACTATGCGAGTATCTGGGGATGTTCGTCCAGATCGGACGGTGTGCCCCTCTTAAAATTGATGCCTTCTTTCGATCCGTACGGTTGGATTCGCGTTTTGGTGCATGGATTGGGGTTTGATCGTGACTTTAAAGGGTGGATGGGGGAAGCATGGAAGCGAGAGCTTGCCAGGTGGTTTCCGGGGCCTTCGGGTAGTGTTTTGGGACAATTTTTTTTTTCAAACCGCGAGTCTCGACGCGAGGATCGCAATGGTGGGCTCGGATCATCCTTTCGACGAACGGATGGGGAGACTAGGGAGGAAAGGCGTTTTGGGCCATAACTTGGGCCTCGGGGCTCGGAAAAGGTTGGCGTCTGTGCCGATCGTCTTAAAATGGGGGAAAATTTCACGTGGGAAAAAAACGGGAAAGATCGGCGACGGTCGATTTCGACGGCTGATATCTAACGATCGGGGGATCGGATCGACGATCGGCCGGTGCGGATGGAAAAGGGAGGGGCGAAACCTATTGGCACGACGAATGCGGACATAAATCATACAAATTCCGTCATAAAAAGGGAGAAGGGGTGCAACACGAGGACTTCCCAGGAGGTCACCCATCCTAGTACTACTCTCGCCCAAGCACGCTTAACTGCGGAGTTCTGATGGGATCCGGTGCATTAGTGCTGGTATGATCGCACCCGTCATGGTATTGCGACCTAATTCCCTTATCTGGTATGATTGAGGTGCAACTTCTGGTGTGCTTGACAGAAGGAAATCTGGGGAAAAGTTTGTTTTGACAGATGTATTACTATGCGAGTATCTGGGGATGTTCGTCCAGATCGGACGGTGTGCCCCTCTTAAAATTGATGCCTTCTTTCGATCCGTACGGTTGGATTCGCGTTTTGGTGCATGGATTGGGGTTTGATCGTGACTTTAAAGGGTGGATGGGGGAAGCATGGAAGCGAGAGCTTGCCAGGTGGTTTCCGGGGCCTTCGGGTAGTGTTTTGGGACAATTTTTTTTTTCAAACCGCGAGTCTCGACGCGAGGATCGCAATGGTGGGCTCGGATCATCCTTTCGACGAACGGATGGGGAGACTAGGGAGGAAAGGCGTTTTGGGCCATAACTTGGGCCTCGGGGCTCGGAAAAGGTTGGCGTCTGTGCCGATCGTCTTAAAATGGGGGAAAATTTCACGTGGGAAAAAAACGGGAAAGATCGGCGACGGTCGATTTCGACGGCTGATATCTAACGATCGGGGGATCGGATCGACGATCGGCCGGTGCGGATGGAAAAGGGAGGGGCGAAACCTATTGGCACGACGAATGCGGACATAAATCATACAAATTCCGTCATAAAAAGGGAGAAGGGGTGCAACACGAGGACTTCCCAGGAGGTCACCCATCCTAGTACTACTCTCGCCCAAGCACGCTTAACTGCGGAGTTCTGATGGGATCCGGTGCATTAGTGCTGGTATGATCGCACCCGTCATGGTATTGCGACCTAATTCCCTTATCTGGTATGATTGAGGTGCAACTTCTGGTGTGCTTGACAGAAGGAAATCTGGGGAAAAGTTTGTTTTGACAGATGTATTACTATGCGAGTATCTGGGGATGTTCGTCCAGATCGGACGGTGTGCCCCTCTTAAAATTGATGCCTTCTTTCGATCCGTACGGTTGGATTCGCGTTTTGGTGCATGGATTGGGGTTTGATCGTGACTTTAAAGGGTGGATGGGGGAAGCATGGAAGCGAGAGCTTGCCAGGTGGTTTCCGGGGCCTTCGGGTAGTGTTTTGGGACAATTTTTTTTTTCAAACCGCGAGTCTCGACGCGAGGATCGCAATGGTGGGCTCGGATCATCCTTTCGACGAACGGATGGGGAGACTAGGGAGGAAAGGCGTTTTGGGCCATAACTTGGGCCTCGGGGCTCGGAAAAGGTTGGCGTCTGTGCCGATCGTCTTAAAATGGGGGAAAATTTCACGTGGGAAAAAAACGGGAAAGATCGGCGACGGTCGATTTCGACGGCTGATATCTAACGATCGGGGGATCGGATCGACGATCGGCCGGTGCGGATGGAAAAGGGAGGGGCGAAACCTATTGGCACGACGAATGCGGACATAAATCATACAAATTCCGTCATAAAAAGGGAGAAGGGGTGCAACACGAGGACTTCCCAGGAGGTCACCCATCCTAGTACTACTCTCGCCCAAGCACGCTTAACTGCGGAGTTCTGATGGGATCCGGTGCATTAGTGCTGGTATGATCGCACCCGTCATGGTATTGCGACCTAATTCCCTTATCTGGTATGATTGAGGTGCAACTTCTGGTGTGCTTGACAGAAGGAAATCTGGGGAAAAGTTTGTTTTGACAGATGTATTACTATGCGAGTATCTGGGGATGTTCGTCCAGATCGGACGGTGTGCCCCTCTTAAAATTGATGCCTTCTTTCGATCCGTACGGTTGGATTCGCGTTTTGGTGCATGGATTGGGGTTTGATCGTGACTTTAAAGGGTGGATGGGGGAAGCATGGAAGCGAGAGCTTGCCAGGTGGTTTCCGGGGCCTTCGGGTAGTGTTTTGGGACAATTTTTTTTTTCAAACCGCGAGTCTCGACGCGAGGATCGCAATGGTGGGCTCGGATCATCCTTTCGACGAACGGATGGGGAGACTAGGGAGGAAAGGCGTTTTGGGCCATAACTTGGGCCTCGGGGCTCGGAAAAGGTTGGCGTCTGTGCCGATCGTCTTAAAATGGGGGAAAATTTCACGTGGGAAAAAAACGGGAGAAGATCGGCGACGGTCGATTTCGACGGCTGATATCTAACGATCGGGGGATCGGATCGACGATCGGCCGGTGCGGATGGAAAAGGGAGGGGCGAAACCTATTGGCACGACGAATGCGGACATAAATCATACAAATTCCGTCATAAAAAGGGAGAAGGGGTGCAACACGAGGACTTCCCAGGAGGTCACCCATCCTAGTACTACTCTCGCCCAAGCACGCTTAACTGCGGAGTTCTGATGGGATCCGGTGCATTAGTGCTGGTATGATCGCACCCGTCATGGTATTGCGACCTAATTCCCTTATCTGGTATGATTGAGGTGCAACTTCTGGTGTGCTTGACAGAAGGAAATCTGGGGAAAAGTTTGTTTTGACAGATGTATTACTATGCGAGTATCTGGGGATGTTCGTCCAGATCGGACGGTGTGCCCCTCTTAAAATTGATGCCTTCTTTCGATCCGTACGGTTGGATTCGCGTTTTGGTGCATGGATTGGGGTTTGATCGTGACTTTAAAGGGTGGATGGGGGAAGCATGGAAGCGAGAGCTTGCCAGGTGGTTTCCGGGGCCTTCGGGTAGTGTTTTGGGACAATTTTTTTTTTCAAACCGCGAGTCTCGACGCGAGGATCGCAATGGTGGGCTCGGATCATCCTTTCGACGAACGGATGGGGAGACTAGGGAGGAAAGGCGTTTTGGGCCATAACTTGGGCCTCGGGGCTCGGAAAAGGTTGGCGTCTGTGCCGATCGTCTTAAAATGGGGGAAAATTTCACGTGGGAAAAAAACGGGAAAGATCGGCGACGGTCGATTTCGACGGCTGATATCTAACGATCGGGGGATCGGATCGACGATCGGCCGGTGCGGATGGAAAAGGGAGGGGCGAAACCTATTGGCACGACGAATGCGGACATAAATCATACAAATTCCGTCATAAAAAGGGAGAAGGGGTGCAACACGAGGACTTCCCAGGAGGTCACCCATCCTAGTACTACTCTCGCCCAAGCACGCTTAACTGCGGAGTTCTGATGGGATCCGGTGCATTAGTGCTGGTATGATCGCACCCGTCATGGTATTGCGACCTAATTCCCTTATCTGGTATGATTGAGGTGCAACTTCTGGTGTGCTTGACAGAAGGAAATCTGGGGAAAAGTTTGTTTTGACAGATGTATTACTATGCGAGTATCTGGGGATGTTCGTCCAGATCGGACGGTGTGCCCCTCTTAAAATTGATGCCTTCTTTCGATCCGTACGGTTGGATTCGCGTTTTGGTGCATGGATTGGGGTTTGATCGTGACTTTAAAGGGTGGATGGGGGAAGCATGGAAGCGAGAGCTTGCCAGGTGGTTTCCGGGGCCTTCGGGTAGTGTTTTGGGACAATTTTTTTTTTCAAACCGCGAGTCTCGACGCGAGGATCGCAATGGTGGGCTCGGATCATCCTTTCGACGAACGGATGGGGAGACTAGGGAGGAAAGGCGTTTTGGGCCATAACTTGGGCCTCGGGGCTCGGAAAAGGTTGGCGTCTGTGCCGATCGTCTTAAAATGGGGGAAAATTTCACGTGGGAAAAAAACGGGAAAGATCGGCGACGGTCGATTTCGACGGCTGATATCTAACGATCGGGGGATCGGATCGACGATCGGCCGGTGCGGATGGAAAAGGGAGGGGCGAAACCTATTGGCACGACGAATGCGGACATAAATCATACAAATTCCGTCATAAAAAGGGAGAAGGGGTGCAACACGAGGACTTCCCAGGAGGTCACCCATCCTAGTACTACTCTCGCCCAAGCACGCTTAACTGCGGAGTTCTGATGGGATCCGGTGCATTAGTGCTGGTATGATCGCACCCGTCATGGTATTGCGACCTAATTCCCTTATCTGGTATGATTGAGGTGCAACTTCTGGTGTGCTTGACAGAAGGAAATCTGGGGAAAAGTTTGTTTTGACAGATGTATTACTATGCGAGTATCTGGGGATGTTCGTCCAGATCGGACGGTGTGCCCCTCTTAAAATTGATGCCTTCTTTCGATCCGTACGGTTGGATTCGCGTTTTGGTGCATGGATTGGGGTTTGATCGTGACTTTAAAGGGTGGATGGGGGAAGCATGGAAGCGAGAGCTTGCCAGGTGGTTTCCGGGGCCTTCGGGTAGTGTTTTGGGACAATTTTTTTTTTCAAACCGCGAGTCTCGACGCGAGGATCGCAATGGTGGGCTCGGATCATCCTTTCGACGAACGGATGGGGAGACTAGGGAGGAAAGGCGTTTTGGGCCATAACTTGGGCCTCGGGGCTCGGAAAAGGTTGGCGTCTGTGCCGATCGTCTTAAAATGGGGGAAAATTTCACGTGGGAAAAAAACGGGAAAGATCGGCGACGGTCGATTTCGACGGCTGATATCTAACGATCGGGGGATCGGATCGACGATCGGCCGGTGCGGATGGAAAAGGGAGGGGCGAAACCTATTGGCACGACGAATGCGGACATAAATCATACAAATTCCGTCATAAAAAGGGAGAAGGGGTGCAACACGAGGACTTCCCAGGAGGTCACCCATCCTAGTACTACTCTCGCCCAAGCACGCTTAACTGCGGAGTTCTGATGGGATCCGGTGCATTAGTGCTGGTATGATCGCACCCGTCATGGTATTGCGACCTAATTCCCTTATCTGGTATGATTGAGGTGCAACTTCTGGTGTGCTTGACAGAAGGAAATCTGGGGAAAAGTTTGTTTTGACAGATGTATTACTATGCGAGTATCTGGGGATGTTCGTCCAGATCGGACGGTGTGCCCCTCTTAAAATTGATGCCTTCTTTCGATCCGTACGGTTGGATTCGCGTTTTGGTGCATGGATTGGGGTTTGATCGTGACTTTAAAGGGTGGATGGGGGAAGCATGGAAGCGAGAGCTTGCCAGGTGGTTTCCGGGGCCTTCGGGTAGTGTTTTGGGACAATTTTTTTTTTCAAACCGCGAGTCTCGACGCGAGGATCGCAATGGTGGGCTCGGATCATCCTTTCGACGAACGGATGGGGAGACTAGGGAGGAAAGGCGTTTTGGGCCATAACTTGGGCCTCGGGGCTCGGAAAAGGTTGGCGTCTGTGCCGATCGTCTTAAAATGGGGGAAAATTTCACGTGGGAAAAAAACGGGAAAGATCGGCGACGGTCGATTTCGACGGCTGATATCTAACGATCGGGGGATCGGATCGACGATCGGCCGTGTGCGGATGGAAAAGGGAGGGGCGAAACCTATTGGCACGACGAATGCGGACATAAATCATACAAATTCCGTCATAAAAAGGGAGAAGGGGTGCAACACGAGGACTTCCCAGGAGGTCACCCATCCTAGTACTACTCTCGCCCAAGCACGCTTAACTGCGGAGTTCTGATGGGATCCGGTGCATTAGTGCTGGTATGATCGCACCCGTCATGGTATTGCGACCTAATTCCCTTATCTGGTATGATTGAGGTGCAACTTCTGGTGTGCTTGACAGAAGGAAATCTGGGGAAAAGTTTGTTTTGACAGATGTATTACTATGCGAGTATCTGGGGATGTTCGTCCAGATCGGACGGTGTGCCCCTCTTAAAATTGATGCCTTCTTTCGATCCGTACGGTTGGATTCGCGTTTTGGTGCATGGATTGGGGTTTGATCGTGACTTTAAAGGGTGGATGGGGGAAGCATGGAAGCGAGAGCTTGCCAGGTGGTTTCCGGGGCCTTCGGGTAGTGTTTTGGGACAATTTTTTTTTTCAAACCGCGAGTCTCGACGCGAGGATCGCAATGGTGGGCTCGGATCATCCTTTCGACGAACGGATGGGGAGACTAGGGAGGAAAGGCGTTTTGGGCCATAACTTGGGCCTCGGGGCTCGGAAAAGGTTGGCGTCTGTGCCGATCGTCTTAAAATGGGGGAAAATTTCACGTGGGAAAAAAACGGGAAAGATCGGCGACGGTCGATTTCGACGGCTGATATCTAACGATCGGGGGATCGGATCGACGATCGGCCGGTGCGGATGGAAAAGGGAGGGGCGAAACCTATTGGCACGACGAATGCGGACATAAATCATACAAATTCCGTCATAAAAAGGGAGAAGGGGTGCAACACGAGGACTTCCCAGGAGGTCACCCATCCTAGTACTACTCTCGCCCAAGCACGCTTAACTGCGGAGTTCTGATGGGATCCGGTGCATTAGTGCTGGTATGATCGCACCCGTCATGGTATTGCGACCTAATTCCCTTATCTGGTATGATTGAGGTGCAACTTCTGGTGTGCTTGACAGAAGGAAATCTGGGGAAAAGTTTGTTTTGACAGATGTATTACTATGCGAGTATCTGGGGATGTTCGTCCAGATCGGACGGTGTGCCCCTCTTAAAATTGATGCCTTCTTTCGATCCGTACGGTTGGATTCGCGTTTTGGTGCATGGATTGGGGTTTGATCGTGACTTTAAAGGGTGGATGGGGGAAGCATGGAAGCGAGAGCTTGCCAGGTGGTTTCCGGGGCCTTCGGGTAGTGTTTTGGGACAATTTTTTTTTTTCAAACCGCGAGTCTCGACGCGAGGATCGCAATGGTGGGCTCGGATCATCCTTTCGACGAACGGATGGGGAGACTAGGGAGGAAAGGCGTTTTGGGCCATAACTTGGGCCTCGGGGCTCGGAAAAGGTTGGCGTCTGTGCCGATCGTCTTAAAATGGGGGAAAATTTCACGTGGGAAAAAAACGGGAAAGATCGGCGACGGTCGATTTCGACGGCTGATATCTAACGATCGGGGGATCGGATCGACGATCGGCCGGTGCGGATGGAAAAGGGAGGGGCGAAACCTATTGGCACGACGAATGCGGACATAAATCATACAAATTCCGTCATAAAAAGGGAGAAGGGGTGCAACACGAGGACTTCCCAGGAGGTCACCCATCCTAGTACTACTCTCGCCCAAGCACGCTTAACTGCGGAGTTCTGATGGGATCCGGTGCATTAGTGCTGGTATGATCGCACCCGTCATGGTATTGCGACCTAATTCCCTTATCTGGTATGATTGAGGTGCAACTTCTGGTGTGCTTGACAGAAGGAAATCTGGGGAAAAGTTTGTTTTGACAGATGTATTACTATGCGAGTATCTGGGGATGTTCGTCCAGATCGGACGGTGTGCCCCTCTTAAAATTGATGCCTTCTTTCGATCCGTACGGTTGGATTCGCGTTTTGGTGCATGGATTGGGGTTTGATCGTGACTTTAAAGGGTGGATGGGGGAAGCATGGAAGCGAGAGCTTGCCAGGTGGTTTCCGGGGCCTTCGGGTAGTGTTTTGGGACAATTTTTTTTTTCAAACCGCGAGTCTCGACGCGAGGATCGCAATGGTGGGCTCGGATCATCCTTTCGACGAACGGATGGGGAGACTAGGGAGGAAAGGCGTTTTGGGCCATAACTTGGGCCTCGGGGCTCGGAAAAGGTTGGCGTCTGTGCCGATCGTCTTAAAATGGGGGAAAATTTCACGTGGGAAAAAAACGGGAAAGATCGGCGACGGTCGATTTCGACGGCTGATATCTAACGATCGGGGGATCGGATCGACGATCGGCCGGTGCGGATGGAAAAGGGAGGGGCGAAACCTATTGGCACGACGAATGCGGACATAAATCATACAAATTCCGTCATAAAAAGGGAGAAGGGGTGCAACACGAGGACTTCCCAGGAGGTCACCCATCCTAGTACTACTCTCGCCCAAGCACGCTTAACTGCGGAGTTCTGATGGGATCCGGTGCATTAGTGCTGGTATGATCGCACCCGTCATGGTATTGCGACCTAATTCCCTTATCTGGTATGATTGAGGTGCAACTTCTGGTGTGCTTGACAGAAGGAAATCTGGGGAAAAGTTTGTTTTGACAGATGTATTACTATGCGAGTATCTGGGGATGTTCGTCCAGATCGGACGGTGTGCCCCTCTTAAAATTGATGCCTTCTTTCGATCCGTACGGTTGGATTCGCGTTTTGGTGCATGGATTGGGGTTTGATCGTGACTTTAAAGGGTGGATGGGGGAAGCATGGAAGCGAGAGCTTGCCAGGTGGTTTCCGGGGCCTTCGGGTAGTGTTTTGGGACAATTTTTTTTTTCAAACCGCGAGTCTCGACGCGAGGATCGCAATGGTGGGCTCGGATCATCCTTTCGACGAACGGATGGGGAGACTAGGGAGGAAAGGCGTTTTGGGCCATAACTTGGGCCTCGGGGCTCGGAAAAGGTTGGCGTCTGTGCCGATCGTCTTAAAATGGGGGAAAATTTCACGTGGGAAAAAAACGGGAAAGATCGGCGACGGTCGATTTCGACGGCTGATATCTAACGATCGGGGGATCGGATCGACGATCGGCCGGTGCGGATGGAAAAGGGAGGGGCGAAACCTATTGGCACGACGAATGCGGACATAAATCATACAAATTCCGTCATAAAAAGGGAGAAGGGGTGCAACACGAGGACTTCCCAGGAGGTCACCCATCCTAGTACTACTCTCGCCCAAGCACGCTTAACTGCGGAGTTCTGATGGGATCCGGTGCATTAGTGCTGGTATGATCGCACCCGTCATGGTATTGCGACCTAATTCCCTTATCTGGTATGATTGAGGTGCAACTTCTGGTGTGCTTGACAGAAGGAAATCTGGGGAAAAGTTTGTTTTGACAGATGTATTACTATGCGAGTATCTGGGGATGTTCGTCCAGATCGGACGGTGTGCCCCTCTTAAAATTGATGCCTTCTTTCGATCCGTACGGTTGGATTCGCGTTTTGGTGCATGGATTGGGGTTTGATCGTGACTTTAAAGGGTGGATGGGGGAAGCATGGAAGCGAGAGCTTGCCAGGTGGTTTCCGGGGCCTTCGGGTAGTGTTTTGGGACAATTTTTTTTTTCAAACCGCGAGTCTCGACGCGAGGATCGCAATGGTGGGCTCGGATCATCCTTTCGACGAACGGATGGGGAGACTAGGGAGGAAAGGCGTTTTGGGCCATAACTTGGGCCTCGGGGCTCGGAAAAGGTTGGCGTCTGTGCCGATCGTCTTAAAATGGGGGAAAATTTCACGTGGGAAAAAAACGGGAAAGATCGGCGACGGTCGATTTCGACGGCTGATATCTAACGATCGGGGGATCGGATCGACGATCGGCCGGTGCGGATGGAAAAGGGAGGGGCGAAACCTATTGGCACGACGAATGCGGACATAAATCATACAAATTCCGTCATAAAAAGGGAGAAGGGGTGCAACACGAGGACTTCCCAGGAGGTCACCCATCCTAGTACTACTCTCGCCCAAGCACGCTTAACTGCGGAGTTCTGATGGGATCCGGTGCATTAGTGCTGGTATGATCGCACCCGTCATGGTATTGCGACCTAATTCCCTTATCTGGTATGATTGAGGTGCAACTTCTGGTGTGCTTGACAGAAGGAAATCTGGGGAAAAGTTTGTTTTGACAGATGTATTACTATGCGAGTATCTGGGGATGTTCGTCCAGATCGGACGGTGTGCCCCTCTTAAAATTGATGCCTTCTTTCGATCCGTACGGTTGGATTCGCGTTTTGGTGCATGGATTGGGGTTTGATCGTGACTTTAAAGGGTGGATGGGGGAAGCATGGAAGCGAGAGCTTGCCAGGTGGTTTCCGGGGCCTTCGGGTAGTGTTTTGGGACAATTTTTTTTTTCAAACCGCGAGTCTCGACGCGAGGATCGCAATGGTGGGCTCGGATCATCCTTTCGACGAACGGATGGGGAGACTAGGGAGGAAAGGCGTTTTGGGCCATAACTTGGGCCTCGGGGCTCGGAAAAGGTTGGCGTCTGTGCCGATCGTCTTAAAATGGGGGAAAATTTCACGTGGGAAAAAAACGGGAAAGATCGGCGACGGTCGATTTCGACGGCTGATATCTAACGATCGGGGGATCGGATCGACGATCGGCCGGTGCGGATGGAAAAGGGAGGGGCGAAACCTATTGGCACGACGAATGCGGACATAAATCATACAAATTCCGTCATAAAAAGGGAGAAGGGGTGCAACACGAGGACTTCCCAGGAGGTCACCCATCCTAGTACTACTCTCGCCCAAGCACGCTTAACTGCGGAGTTCTGATGGGATCCGGTGCATTAGTGCTGGTATGATCGCACCCGTCATGGTATTGCGACCTAATTCCCTTATCTGGTATGATTGAGGTGCAACTTCTGGTGTGCTTGACAGAAGGAAATCTGGGGAAAAGTTTGTTTTGACAGATGTATTACTATGCGAGTATCTGGGGATGTTCGTCCAGATCGGACGGTGTGCCCCTCTTAAAATTGATGCCTTCTTTCGATCCGTACGGTTGGATTCGCGTTTTGGTGCATGGATTGGGGTTTGATCGTGACTTTAAAGGGTGGATGGGGGAAGCATGGAAGCGAGAGCTTGCCAGGTGGTTTCCGGGGCCTTCGGGTAGTGTTTTGGGACAATTTTTTTTTTCAAACCGCGAGTCTCGACGCGAGGATCGCAATGGTGGGCTCGGATCATCCTTTCGACGAACGGATGGGGAGACTAGGGAGGAAAGGCGTTTTGGGCCATAACTTGGGCCTCGGGGCTCGGAAAAGGTTGGCGTCTGTGCCGATCGTCTTAAAATGGGGGAAAATTTCACGTGGGAAAAAAACGGGAAAGATCGGCGACGGTCGATTTCGACGGCTGATATCTAACGATCGGGGGATCGGATCGACGATCGGCCGGTGCGGATGGAAAAGGGAGGGGCGAAACCTATTGGCACGACGAATGCGGACATAAATCATACAAATTCCGTCATAAAAAGGGAGAAGGGGTGCAACACGAGGACTTCCCAGGAGGTCACCCATCCTAGTACTACTCTCGCCCAAGCACGCTTAACTGCGGAGTTCTGATGGGATCCGGTGCATTAGTGCTGGTATGATCGCACCCGTCATGGTATTGCGACCTAATTCCCTTATCTGGTATGATTGAGGTGCAACTTCTGGTGTGCTTGACAGAAGGAAATCTGGGGAAAAGTTTGTTTTGACAGATGTATTACTATGCGAGTATCTGGGGATGTTCGTCCAGATCGGACGGTGTGCCCCTCTTAAAATTGATGCCTTCTTTCGATCCGTACGGTTGGATTCGCGTTTTGGTGCATGGATTGGGGTTTGATCGTGACTTTAAAGGGTGGATGGGGGAAGCATGGAAGCGAGAGCTTGCCAGGTGGTTTCCGGGGCCTTCGGGTAGTGTTTTGGGACAATTTTTTTTTTCAAACCGCGAGTCTCGACGCGAGGATCGCAATGGTGGGCTCGGATCATCCTTTCGACGAACGGATGGGGAGACTAGGGAGGAAAGGCGTTTTGGGCCATAACTTGGGCCTCGGGGCTCGGAAAAGGTTGGCGTCTGTGCCGATCGTCTTAAAATGGGGGAAAATTTCACGTGGGAAAAAAACGGGAAAGATCGGCGACGGTCGATTTCGACGGCTGATATCTAACGATCGGGGGATCGGATCGACGATCGGCCGGTGCGGATGGAAAAGGGAGGGGCGAAACCTATTGGCACGACGAATGCGGACATAAATCATACAAATTCCGTCATAAAAAGGGAGAAGGGGTGCAACACGAGGACTTCCCAGGAGGTCACCCATCCTAGTACTACTCTCGCCCAAGCACGCTTAACTGCGGAGTTCTGATGGGATCCGGTGCATTAGTGCTGGTATGATCGCACCCGTCATGGTATTGCGACCTAATTCCCTTATCTGGTATGATTGAGGTGCAACTTCTGGTGTGCTTGACAGAAGGAAATCTGGGGAAAAGTTTGTTTTGACAGATGTATTACTATGCGAGTATCTGGGGATGTTCGTCCAGATCGGACGGTGTGCCCCTCTTAAAATTGATGCCTTCTTTCGATCCGTACGGTTGGATTCGCGTTTTGGTGCATGGATTGGGGTTTGATCGTGACTTTAAAGGGTGGATGGGGGAAGCATGGAAGCGAGAGCTTGCCAGGTGGTTTCCGGGGCCTTCGGGTAGTGTTTTGGGACAATTTTTTTTTTCAAACCGCGAGTCTCGACGCGAGGATCGCAATGGTGGGCTCGGATCATCCTTTCGACGAACGGATGGGGAGACTAGGGAGGAAAGGCGTTTTGGGCCATAACTTGGGCCTCGGGGCTCGGAAAAGGTTGGCGTCTGTGCCGATCGTCTTAAAATGGGGGAAAATTTCACGTGGGAAAAAAACGGGAAAGATCGGCGACGGTCGATTTCGACGGCTGATATCTAACGATCGGGGGATCGGATCGACGATCGGCCGGTGCGGATGGAAAAGGGAGGGGCGAAACCTATTGGCACGACGAATGCGGACATAAATCATACAAATTCCGTCATAAAAAGGGAGAAGGGGTGCAACACGAGGACTTCCCAGGAGGTCACCCATCCTAGTACTACTCTCGCCCAAGCACGCTTAACTGCGGAGTTCTGATGGGATCCGGTGCATTAGTGCTGGTATGATCGCACCCGTCATGGTATTGCGACCTAATTCCCTTATCTGGTATGATTGAGGTGCAACTTCTGGTGTGCTTGACAGAAGGAAATCTGGGGAAAAGTTTGTTTTGACAGATGTATTACTATGCGAGTATCTGGGGATGTTCGTCCAGATCGGACGGTGTGCCCCTCTTAAAATTGATGCCTTCTTTCGATCCGTACGGTTGGATTCGCGTTTTGGTGCATGGATTGGGGTTTGATCGTGACTTTAAAGGGTGGATGGGGGAAGCATGGAAGCGAGAGCTTGCCAGGTGGTTTCCGGGGCCTTCGGGTAGTGTTTTGGGACAATTTTTTTTTTCAAACCGCGAGTCTCGACGCGAGGATCGCAATGGTGGGCTCGGATCATCCTTTCGACGAACGGATGGGGAGACTAGGGAGGAAAGGCGTTTTGGGCCATAACTTGGGCCTCGGGGCTCGGAAAAGGTTGGCGTCTGTGCCGATCGTCTTAAAATGGGGGAAAATTTCACGTGGGAAAAAAACGGGAAAGATCGGCGACGGTCGATTTCGACGGCTGATATCTAACGATCGGGGGATCGGATCGACGATCGGCCGGTGCGGATGGAAAAGGGAGGGGCGAAACCTATTGGCACGACGAATGCGGACATAAATCATACAAATTCCGTCATAAAAAGGGAGAAGGGGTGCAACACGAGGACTTCCCAGGAGGTCACCCATCCTAGTACTACTCTCGCCCAAGCACGCTTAACTGCGGAGTTCTGATGGGATCCGGTGCATTAGTGCTGGTATGATCGCACCCGTCATGGTATTGCGACCTAATTCCCTTATCTGGTATGATTGAGGTGCAACTTCTGGTGTGCTTGACAGAAGGAAATCTGGGGAAAAGTTTGTTTTGACAGATGTATTACTATGCGAGTATCTGGGGATGTTCGTCCAGATCGGACGGTGTGCCCCTCTTAAAATTGATGCCTTCTTTCGATCCGTACGGTTGGATTCGCGTTTTGGTGCATGGATTGGGGTTTGATCGTGACTTTAAAGGGTGGATGGGGGAAGCATGGAAGCGAGAGCTTGCCAGGTGGTTTCCGGGGCCTTCGGGTAGTGTTTTGGGACAATTTTTTTTTTCAAACCGCGAGTCTCGACGCGAGGATCGCAATGGTGGGCTCGGATCATCCTTTCGACGAACGGATGGGGAGACTAGGGAGGAAAGGCGTTTTGGGCCATAACTTGGGCCTCGGGGCTCGGAAAAGGTTGGCGTCTGTGCCGATCGTCTTAAAATGGGGGAAAATTTCACGTGGGAAAAAAACGGGAAAGATCGGCGACGGTCGATTTCGACGGCTGATATCTAACGATCGGGGGATCGGATCGACGATCGGCCGGTGCGGATGGAAAAGGGAGGGGCGAAACCTATTGGCACGACGAATGCGGACATAAATCATACAAATTCCGTCATAAAAAGGGAGAAGGGGTGCAACACGAGGACTTCCCAGGAGGTCACCCATCCTAGTACTACTCTCGCCCAAGCACGCTTAACTGCGGAGTTCTGATGGGATCCGGTGCATTAGTGCTGGTATGATCGCACCCGTCATGGTATTGCGACCTAATTCCCTTATCTGGTATGATTGAGGTGCAACTTCTGGTGTGCTTGACA